>OV651818.1:72293346-72893346 GCA_927349885.1 Psylliodes chrysocephalus | reverse complement strand
TTTTATAAAACTCAATACGAATTCAAAAAGATCTGTACAGAGTATAAAATACTCCCTAAGTTTGGTTCCATTTCCAAAAAGCCTCCGCTGCACAGTGATATTAAAGGCACCTTCTGTATCGCGACACAAAATCAACTTATTCACTGGCTTATTAGAAACATTGATGGTTGCAATTCCCAGTTCCTCTTGTTCTTCCAACAATAATAAGAACGTAAACAATTTATTTGCGTCCATTTTAGTACCTTTCGTTTACATCCATAATACATAAACAGCACGTACAGACATAGAGAAGGTCTCACTTTCTATATTTTTTTACAAACCACCTTGGGCGAAAATCGCTGTCCTCTGGTCGACGGACTGTCCGCTCACCGCAACAGAGTGTTCAAAGAAACCAATGGTTTCGCTATGAAAAACTGACATTTATTGATAATTAAGACGGTAGTGTCTATAACATTGAATATTGTTGATAAATTCGTTAATTAATAATAAAAATTCAAATGTTGAATACACCAACATGTAAAGGTACATTTACATCTGACATTTATTGCATGGGATTTATGTCTGACAGTTGTTTAGTCCAGTGTAAACACAAAAATTTCCCTCGGACATTTATTTTTGAGTGTTTACACTGGACTAAATAACTGTCTGACATAAATATCATGCAATAAATGTCAGATGTAAACGTACCTTTATTAACCGGTTACGCGTTATGCAAAAAGTTTCCCAGAAGAAACATATCAAATAAAAAAACGATCAGAGCAGTGGAACGATATTGCCAAGAAACTGGGAATGTGAGACCAAAATGAATTAACTCTGGTAGGCCTAGAAAAACAAGAACAATTCAGAAAGAGAATAGCATTTTAAATTTAGTTGATGAAGATTAGCAATTAGCGTAAGGAATATAGCACGACAAATAAATACGTCTTCTGCAAATACTTGGAGGATACTTAAGGAGCAGCAGCTACATTTATATCACTACAAACAAGTCTCTTGTCAAACGATCTACCAGATAGAGTGGATTTTTGTGAAACGTTACAAGAAAAGACAGCCCTCAATCTCTTTTTTTTTTAAATGTATCTTTTTCGCCGACGTTACCATCTTTACGCCACAAGGAGTGTTTAACTCTCATAATACCAGAAATAACAGAGATATAAGCAGTCATTAATAAAATATAATATTCACGATGCCAAAATTGAGTCGACAACATAACACTCTAGTTGTAGGGACGGGGTGAGGCGACCAAAAGTGAGACGTAAGAGAAGGGAAAAGAGAAAAATTTTACGCAGATATAACTTATTTTTATGAATGAATAAATGTGTAAGACGCTGTGCGCTTATAATAAACAAAGTAAATATCATCACTATTATTGTATTTTTTATTTACTAATGAATATTGTAACTATTATTTATTATAAATAAAAATACATGGAAAGGCATTCCTAACATTATTACTACTGTTATATCAAGGGTTGAGCCAAATTGCCATTTCGTGAATTTAAAAGCTATTCTTGAGTTATTCATACTAATATTTTATTGGTTTTTTATAGTCATGTCCCAACATCTACAACCAGTACATTATGATTACCCTCTTCCACCGGAACACTACTTCGTAGAAGAACGTGACGTATATCCGGAAGACTACTGTGACGGCGACTGTGTACCCCAAAATGTCACTACCGTTCAGGCAATACCATCAAATATGATAGGAGAGTTGTACAGCAGAAATCCAACAATAGTACCAGTACGTTTAGTAACGTATAATAGAAAAACGCCGCACATCGTACCCAAGCAGCTTTCTGAACAATATATTCAACAGTAAGTGTTTAATTTAATTACCACCATCATCATAATTCTTTTTTTTTTAATCATGTCAAATACCACAATTGTAGAGAGTGACTCACATTTTTAACATAGACCTTTGCGGGTCTGAGGGAAAAAGAAATCGACGGGTCATAGGCGTGCGATTATTATTAAAAATGAGATCTCCAGCATTTTAGAACAAATTAGTTGTCATAAAAATTATTTTCCTATTTTAAAGATGCACAAGGTGAGGAAAACCGGTAATAATTATTATTAAATAAGTATATATAAATTCTATATACGAGCCCTGTCTCAGTGAAGTTGCCTCAACTGCCAAAACCATATTTTTTAAAGAAATTTGCCATATTAACGAAAAACGTATTAAAAACTATAATATTTATGATAACATATGATATGTTTATTTAATTTTAGCCTAAAATACAATTTTTTTTTTTTTTGAAACAGAAAAAAATCAGATAAATTCAAAAAACTGTATATTTAAAAAAATACGAAACCAAATAACAGCAAATTACCGTTGCGTTACATCGCCTTTTCGACTGATTACTGATTCGATACACCTTGGCATAGTGTCAGTTAATGTTTGGCAGTCATCTGCTGTAAAACTGTTCCAAATTTCTTGAAGACGGGTTCGCAATTCTAGAACGGTTCTTGCAGGATTTGATCTGAGCTTTTTTCCTGATATGCCACAACGTTTCAATAGGCGATAGATCTAGACTACTGGACGTCCATTTTAAGAGCTCTTTCACACGAAGATACTGTATGCGAGATACGCGTATCCGAGATTCAGGCTGAACATACATTCAAATGGACCTTTTCACACGGTACGGGCGACGCATACAGTATCGCGATACGGAATTTCTGTATCACGGCACCTTCAACCGCGGAGGCTGAATGCGTATGCCGCATACCGCATAACTATTACGATATATGGACCTTTTCAGACATGGATACTTTTGCAACGGAGATTATATCATAGGCGTGGGATTTTTCAATGGTAGGTATCCTGAGTGCATTTAGTTTATTCGATTAAATTGTAAGAAAACACATAATTTTGAACATTTTCCTATAAAGCAAAATTTAAAAAAATATGTTCAGCGATTCAATTAGATGCATAAAGAGTTTTTTTTTTTTAATTAATTCACAAATAAAACATTAACCTAAACTGCAGAATTATATATTTTTCACCGTCTTCTCTACTCATGTTGTATGTCCAGTTTTTTAATATTAAAGTAATGTACTCTACAGATGCCTTTGTGTTTATGAGTTTTGACTTTATGATTTGGAATATTGTTTATTATTATCCATCTATTATCTATCCCATTCGTCGAAAAACCTCAAACCCTGTTTGTTTTGCACATTTTTATTTTTCAAATAAAATTAAAGTTGAATGATGTAAAATACTCAGGTTTGTTTAGAGTTCGGGTCTACTAGAATATTATACACTTTTTTTAAATAAATTTAATATAAACGTCAAAACTAAATAATTTTAAAAGACATTCTGATTACCTAATTTGTTATACTATTGCCGCGTTTGAAAATCCACATCCGATGCATTTTTTACATCTCGAGCGTTTTTTTATCCACTTCGCACACATCTGCGTTTGTTTATCCCTGATTAAATTTTTTACATCTCAATTTGAAATGAGATGTGAATGAGATGTTCGTTCCATACCAGAATGTAAGTGTTCTGTGTCGCCAAGTTTGTCAATTTATCCTTTGTTTATGCTAGCATGAATATAAAAGTGATTAGTTTGTTTATTTTTCATTAGATTTCAAGTTTAGGTTGATTTGTAGTCTCAGAAGTCAAATTTAAAAAGTATACACTTCTAACTTGTCATTGACATTTTATCACGTGACCAACAAAGTTTAGACCGTTTGTTTATTACATCTACAATCAGATCTAATTCTCTATCACGTGATAAAAAATTCACAACATCTCAGATGCATCCGATGTGGATTCTCAAACGCGGCATATGTGTTACTGTTATTAGTAACCCTTATAAAGTAGTGATGGAGAATATAGTTTTAGACACCGAACAATTTATTAGTTTGGTGTAGCCTAATCCCTGTTCATGGGATCCAGGACACACAGATTTATTTTTCTTAATATACAATGTCACACGTAAAGTGCGCGTCATATGAGATTTTTCTTTTCTAAATGATGTAGATAAATTTTTACTTTCCCATCATTTGTTGCTTCAAAAATGATAATGAATGACATGCAAATGGTCAATAACTTTTTGTAAATGTTAAAATTCACATATATACCACAGTATAATACACTCTTCTAGATCCATAATTCAAAAATCTATGCACGACACTGTGACTATTTTAGTACTGATTGAAGAGATGCGTGAATTCGATACAGCAGCCCAACTTTTCGACTGCGATTCTGTATCTCGGATACGCGTATCTCGCATTCAGTATCCTCGTGTGAAAGAGGGCTAAAAGTGGAATATTGTTTTCTAACATCCACTTTTACTTTTTTAGCCGTGTGACAAGTGGCACCATCTTGCTGGAAGATACATTCCATATTATTTAAACGCATTTTTTCCTTTTGGGATTTTAAGTTATTTTAAAGCCCATTATTGTACTTATCAGTATTCATAATACCTTCTACAAAGTGTAAGTTTCACACTCCTTTAGCTGACATAGTTTTCCAAATCATAACAGAAGCCGGAAACTTAACTTTCTTTCTAACACAGTCATTCTGAAACATTTCTTCTTTTGTTCTTATGAAACGACTCCTCCAATCAACAATGCATACTTTAAATCTGGCTTCATCATTCCAAATAATGGAGTTCTATTGGTGCGGAAACCATAACTGATGTTTCTTTGCCCACGCTAGTCTATTTTTTTTCTGAATATTTGTCAGTAAGGGCTTCTCTTTTGCCTATAAAATATTGAATTAAAAAAAAACAAAAAGCAAAAATTATTCAAGCATACCTTCTAAGTTTTAAATCTGTTTTCCCGTTGCCTGATTTCATAATATTTTCAATTTGTTATAACTAGAACGCCGATTTACTTGATAATCCTTTTTAAAGCTCTTAAGTTGGCATTGGAATATTGCGGATAATTTCCAGTTCTCGGTTTTTGAGCCACATATCCAGTTGTTTTGTACAGTTTAATAATATTTCGAACTGTATATCTCGATTTATTAACACTGTCGCCGATTTGGGAAGAATTTTGACCCTTCAAATGAAAGAATTATCACTTTCCTTATTTCGTCAGAAACAGCTTTACCACGAGCCATTTTTAGGTGTTAACAACACCAATGTACGAAAGTTAATTAAAACGTCAAAATCGGCTTCTTAGCAACGTCAAATATATTTTGTTTTACGAAGCCTGCCTTGATTTTATTGAAGCCAATAAACCGACTATTTAACTTAAGTTGTCTCCATCATGTATTTTGCCAAACTTAAATCATTTTACAAATAAAACAATTTCGAAATAAAAACTGTTCATAAATAGCCACGCTGGTCTTATTATATTTCCATAAACATTTAAACAAACCAAAAATATTTTATTTTAAACAAAATTTCAATTTGCCCTGAGATAAATTCACAAATATCATATTTTGTGGGATTGGGCCAACTTCATTGAGACAGGGCTCGTATATTTTTTATATATCCCTGTTAGAAACTGTAATAGTCTTTTAAGATGATAGTAATAGTAATAATAGTTCAACATCTAATACATATTTGACATATTTATCTTTATGACACCGTGCTAAGTTTAGTAATTCGATTTTCAAAATTGGTTCATTGAATTTAATATTTTTCTTAGTAAGCCAATTTGAAATCTGGGCCTTTCTCTATTTGGTGGCTAATAACTGTTCTACACGTCGGCTGTGGTATGTAGCGTTATCCATAACAATAACAGATCCTGGTTCGATTTTTAAAAGAATATCTGAAAACCATTTTTCATAATGTTCTGCATCCATTTCCTTATGACAATCTTCAATCGTTTTAGAAAAAATTGCGTTTAAACCTTCTTTAACAATCGCTACCAATATGGGTAATAATAAGGCGTTTTCCCTTTCTATTACAAACAATTCCGGTCTCTGCTTTATGCAATCCCTATCAGCGCGCCTATGACACTGCTTCGACAATAACATCCAAGAAAATTTCAAAGGCGTTGTTGTCAATAAAGTCGCTTTAATCTGCGATGACAGTGTGGTTCTCGGACATTATCTACCCTTAGATAAAGATGCAAACTACATGCTGACAACGTTCCAATTTACCACGAACTTTTAATCGCTTGGAAGACGTTTCAACAGTTTAAAAATAGACCAGTCAAATTATTAAAATTATTTTAACAAAATGATATCTATTCTGGAGGTAAATAATAAACAAATGAATTAATTATTCAAAAAATTTATAAAGATAGCGATCTTCTCAATTTTTTTGAAACTATCTGAACGTATAGTCTTTGAAGAGTAAGTAGAAGAAAAAGGTTTCAGTAGTAGTAGAAGAAGAAGAAGAAGAAGAAGAAGAAGAAGAAGAAGAAGAAGAAGAAGAAGAAGAAGAAGAAGAAGAAGAAGAAGAAGAAGAAGAAGAAGAAGAAGAAGAAGAAGAAGAAGAAGAAGAAGGTTATTGTAAATTTGTTGGAAATTAAATAAATTTTACCCCACTAATTTGTTTATTAATACTGAATATTTTTCGTTTTGTCGGTATTTAAAAAATCAACAACTATTAAAAATAACTTTTGTGGTATTCTACTATAGGTTTGGAATTATTTAAAATCACAAATCGAATTTTTAAGGGTTAAATAGGGCTTTTAGGATGGGTTTGCGTGCAAATTGGCGCGAACGTAATTTCAATAACTTGATATCACTGATTTTCTAAGATATAGAAATGTCCATTGCATTATAATACAATTATATACGTGATCTTTTACATATTTCTGCTAATACCTTATACATTATTAGCTTGACAACACTGTCTCGATGTTACTAACAACAAACCGCTTGTATTAAAATTGTCTAGAATTTATTCTTAGATTTCGACAGTACAATCATTATATTTAGATATCCTAGTAGATCAACCTTATGGACGTTTCATTGAAGGCAATTCTGCCGCGACATCTGTTAGAACTGTACAGAACTTCATCAAATGGCTCGTGTACTAGACGCTCCCTCGATCATTGAGTATAGAATTCTATATACATCAAATTTTCTTAATTTTTAAATTCATGGGGTAGACTGCCAAATTTAAATTAATATTGTTTATAATCTCTAAAATGATGATAAATCGTAAATAAATGTTCATCAAGCATAATTAAACTTACATATCTCATTTTTAAAACAAATATTCTGAATCGATTATGGTTCCATCTATTAGTAAATAGAGAAATTACTTTCGTTATTCAGTTTCGACATCCGTTCGATGGCTCGGTAGAAGACGACAAAATTATCAGAGACATGACTTGGACACCACGGAGCTTGCTGCCATCTATTGATACTGTCCATTGTCCTCCAAGATAATTTGTATTGGTATTGTTCTACTAGTTAATCTAAATACAATGATACAATCAACCAGATTATCAGTGCTATCAGTTAAGCATAATCATTATGGTGTTTTAATTGGAACATTTTTTTTATTTTCCAAAAATAAATAATGATTTGTATAAAATTTTGTATTTGTCACAAATAAATTGTTCCAATAATATATAATTTTTAATTTTTTTAAAGCTGGTGCCACTTATATATAGATTTTTCCAAAGCTTAATCACAATTCATTTCTAGAAAATGGTGGTATTTTCTTTTTTCTCTACATAGCATCGTTTTTTGTAGACCACATCACAACAGGAACTCCCCATCTCCAAGGTCATATTACTCGAAACATTGTGAACCCACAAGAGACTATTTTCATAACACCACCGTATCCCAGCATGAAATGCATTATGGTACCAAAGCATACCAAAGCGCGTTTCATAACGTAGAACCATTTCCTTCGATAAATTGTAGAAGTAATAATCTAGAAGTTGAATATTCTAGAATACCAAGGCCTATTGGTTCTAAGAAGTTTCCTATTACTTTTGCCACGCCAAAGTAAGTTTCTATTAATAATAATATTTCATTAAGTAAGAAAGTTATCCATGTATCACATGTGCTCTATCCTTAAATGAACAATTGAAAATCATGGTCGTAAGTTTTTGGATACCCTGTATACAAAATGAAAGATATCATAAACATGATGAGTTGCAACAAAACTAGAGTACTACGAAACTATTCTAGCCTTGAGATATTAACCCTCAATTGTTGACTCTAAATAATACAGGGTGACGATTTTATTAAGATTTTCACATAAGAGTGGTCATTTCTTTAAAAGTACCCTGTAGAACCTGATAAAACCTTATATTGCCGGAATGGGAAAAAATTAGCAAAATTCAAATTCGAGATAACATATAGGGTGATTCACTAAAAAAAACAACTTTGGTATGCTGTGACTTTATGAAACATCCTGTATATTAAGAAATAATTTTAAAATGTGGAAGTAGACTCTATATTTAATTTGTATTTAAAACTTTTGTTCGTATCCCTTAAAACAACGGAGATATCAAACTCCAGAGTATAAGTTGATAATAAATATAATAAATATAATATATACAATAAATATAATAAATATAATAAATATAATAAATATAATAAATATAATAAATATAATAAATATAATAAATATAATAAATATAATAAATATAATAAATATAATAAATATAATAAATATAATAAATATAATAAATATAATAAATATAATAAATATAATAAATATAATAAATATAATAAATATAATAAATATAATAAATATAATAAATATAATAAATATAATAAATATAATAAATATAATAAATATAATAAATATAATAAATATAATAAATATAATAAATATAATAAATATAATAAATATAATAAATATAATAAATATAATAAATATAATAAATATAATAAATATAATAAATATAATAAATATAATAAATATAATAAATATAATAAATATTATAAATATAATAAAATAAATAATCAATTTTAATATTTCAATATTCTATATAAGCAGAACTACATAATCCTAATAAATTAGGCAATGCGGCATGAATCGTTATCTCCGTTGTGTCTTAACTTAGCGAATGTCGCCGTTTTCGCTATTCCTGTCGATCTGTACCACAAACTTCCTAGATTGTCACGGACAAATAAATATCCTACCAATTAAATGTCTTCTGTTTTATTAGAGAACATACTCCAATACTAATTCCACGACGATTTTCCTAGCAGTTAACCCAAGACCTATTAGAGCTGTTAAATAATCATTAGGCCAATTTCCGAATCTACCTATTCCTCTTCCGGAATTTATATAAAACCGAATAGCGACAAATCGTTTAGAAACTATTCCCGAGTAAAGGAAATCCACCGATATTACGGGCATAAATCCGTGATGTATGCAGCAGCTATCGAAGGCAAATTTTAGGTGCTTTCCTATACCTTACTTATTCAAACTATTATTCGGCTTATCTAATGCACGCTTCGTTGTTTATCTAAAATGTGTATTTTAGGTAATAAAATTGATAAACGATTGTTGCAAAAAGAAAACGCAATTTTTATTCTATTTGTATAGGAAGAAACAATAAAGATCTTTAGTTTTCTAAGAAAACTTTAATTCGTCCATTTAATAATATTAATAATAATAAATGCTTTTATTGACATTATACATACATAGATGACATGTCAATTGGCAGGGTTCAGTGTTCCTTAAAGGTAGATGAACTGCCTTTAAGTAACTCTGCTCTTCCATCCAACCATGTACATTTAATTTTTGTACAAGAATTATCTACTTAAGTAACAAAAAAACTAACTAAACTTCTAAAAATAAAAATAAGAGACATACTAAAAAATCAGAGAACAACAAAATATATATTATATTAAAAATCTGGTGGTGTCATAACACTATTTAGTAAATCAGTCTTCAACTGTTTCTTAAAATTTAATTTATTACGGCAATTACCATGTTTGTCATGAAACCAATTAAAAAGATGAGCGATTTGATATTAAAACGAACCTCTGTAAGCACGTGTTCGGTGTAATGGTATGGTTAATCTATTTTTCCAACGAATATTTCCGTTATGTACGTCTGTCCTAAATCTTATTTTGTTGTAAAGATACGGAGGTGTTTTCTTAGAAATAATTGAATTAAACTGACAGCAAGCGTTCAATACTCGTTGTTGAATTTTGGTTAACCAACCAATTCTTTTAATATGGTGCGAAATATGTTCCCTTTTCCTAATGCCACAAATTAAACCTACACATGACTTTTGTATAACTTCTGTAATCGATTGGAATCAAAGGACCCCGCACTTTTTATAGGGAAAAATGGTTTCAGTACCAAGGTTTAATTTTTGGTGTAAAATGTAGATCTCAACATCCTAAACAAAAAAGATAATGGGCACAAAAAATCTACCGTCAGGATTTTTCGCTATGGGCCATAGAAGGTTGGTACATGGGTTTTTAGGTTTCGGGTCATTTTTATCAAAAAAGCGTGCTCAGTGGTCGATTATGAGGCCATGCATGCCTGGAGGTGTGTTAGAGTGTTGCTCAAACCATCAATGTGGGTTGCACCTGATGGATATATACTCAATATTGAAGGACTTTATTTTTCAATCGCGGCAAATAACGACGCCCAAATCCTGATCGATGGATTCAATCGGAGGCAGAGACTATGAGGAATTAGTTTAGAGAGTGAGATATTTTGGTTGTGGATCGGGGTTATCGCGACGCTGTCCCGATGCTAGGAATTAACGTGAAGATGCCAGAATTATTGCATATGGGCGAACGACAACTTAGTACAGAGGGGGCAAATCATACGAGACTCGTTACTAAACTCAGATGGATTGTGGAGGCCCGCAATTGTCAATTGTCTCATCAAGCTTCTATTCAAATTCTTACATCATGTGATTCCGACTTTACACCTTCCGAATCTTAAAGAGTTTCTCCTGATATTGGGTGCAATAATTAATAAATATCACCCGCGTATCGTTATGCAAGGTGCAACAAGGCAAGAAGCTGAAAGAATGGTTGCTCGGGCACAAGAACCAAATGTTGTTATGGCACTGGTAGAAATGGAAATCGAAAAGGGAATTAGCATCAATTACTCGAGGCTCAGGGTCTTGTATTTCCTCGGCTGGGTTTGGCGGAGCTCCAAGATTTAACCGTTGGTGTATTTCAAATTCGCTTGACGCGATCCTATATGCAAGATAATCTTGGTGATGGAAGACGAGCAAAGCATCAAGTAGATTTGGATGGCCAAGACGGGTTGCTTCGAGTAAGAACTTTTTCACGATACACTGGCGGCGTAAGACATCAATTGTGGATTGCGTTTACTAACGAGCCCGTTGAAGGTGATGAAAATGCTGTTGTTGGATACTACTGTACTTGTCAAGTTGGGGCAAGAACACTGGGTACATGCTCACATAATGCTGCTGTGGCCTGGTTTCTGGGGTATGCGAGACAGTAGGAAAACGTCAAGTATCCACCTACAATACTCGCGTCCGCGATGCCAGAGCAAATGCCAATAATCACGTTAATATCAAAGTAGTTGAGATGGAATAGTTTATGGAACATCATTGGAGTATAGAGCTATTGGCGAAGAACCACTATAAAAAAGCTAATGTGCCTCATTCGGAACCTCAGTAGGTGGTGTGGAAGACCGGAATGGACATTTTTTAATCTCGTTTTTTTTTGGCTCATTTTTTTTCTATATATATATTATATAGTACTTTTTCACTCTAACACACCTCCAGGCATGCATGTCTCCATAATCGGCCATTGAATACACTCTTTTTTGATAAAAATGACCCGAAACCTGAAAACCCAGGTGCCGACCTTCTATGGCCCGTAGCGCAAAATCTTGACGGTAGATTTTTTTGTGTCCATCACCTTTTTTGTTCAGGATGTTGAGATCTACATTTTCCACCAAAAATTAGACCTTGGGACTGAAACCATTTTTCCCTATAAAAAGTGCGGGGTTCTTTGCGGATGTTTGGACCATAAACCACATCACCGTAATTTAAGTGCGATATAACTAAACTATTACATAAAACCATTTTAGAGTTAAAAATCAGTAATTTTCTGTTAGAATATATTAATTTTAAATTACTAAACCCTCTCTTAATAATCATAGATAAATGTGACGAGAAATTTAATTCAGAATCTATAATGATACCTAAGTTTTTACACTTGTCCTTAATGGACAGTGGCTCATCGTTTACCCTAATTCGTACTTTGTCAAGGCATCTATTCCGCTTCACTCGTCTGCCGAAAAACATTAGATTCGACTTTTTAGCATTTATAGAGAGTCCTATTTTAATAGAGTATGAAACTAGTGAATCCAAATCATTGTTGATTATATTAATAGAACTGTCTGTTTTTTTTATCAAAAACATAATATATCTGACTATTATCAGCATAAAATAAGTGGCTTGAGGAGTTTTTTAAGGATTTGTATAATTCTGAGGTATATATTATAAACAGTAATGGACCGAGAATCGATCCTTGGGGCACCCCATTTATAACACTTCCAATTGGATACTTTTTGAGATTACGTATTTAAAATTTTTCTCAAATAGGACGTTATCGCTGTGTATTGTAAACTTTTCGAAAATATATTTACGGACAAAATGCATTAGGTACATAGTTACTACCGAACGCTAAGTGAGCATAATTTTTACACGATAATAAACAAAATTTCACTTAAACGATAACGTCTTCCAAGTTGCAAGGTTCGCAGGGCATATCATTAACATACTTAAATTTGTGTCACGGAGCAGAATGAATGAAAAGGGAACAGAGTACGGTGGCGAATCGTTTCCTTTGCCACTTATTAGAGGCAGTTTATCAGGATAGAACGTTAGTGTGCCGCTGCACCATAAATTTAAATTACTTTTCGAAACTTCCTCTCTCGCAAAGTAATGCCTGATTTCCATCAATGTGAATACAAACACACGATAAGTGGTGGTTTCTTCATTAGAAACTGTACGGTAGAGTACAACAAAATGAGTATGATTTCTGACCTACATTGTCTTAATTCTTGTTTTAATTTCACGATAGAGCTTATTCAATACCAGCTAAATAAAAAATTTGGCATAAAATGGAATTTTTGCGCATCTTACCGCCCATTTGGCGGAGTAGGCAGAAAGTCAATTGGAGCTGCTTTGTTGATATGGTCGGGCGCGTGACTTCAAGAAAAGTAGTAGTTTATAGGAGAGCATTCAAAAATTTAGACATGTTTGTAATAAAGGAATACCAGTTCGATGAACTTCAATAGGTTATTTCATTATATTTTACATTTTATTAAAATAATAATTAGTTGTTATCCAATACAAATAATGCAATGTCATTAATTCTAAAGTTCATTGTGTCCAATTCTGTTTAGCTAGCAAATGATCTATTGAAGCGATATTTGACTGTTAGTTATTGAGTAGTATTTAATTAACCTTATAATACACATGTAAAAAAGGTATATAATTTTATTATGTAATAAAGGGCTGGTATAAACTTAATCAAATGTTTTATTCTACAAATGCTAAAATTAAGGAAAAGAACCTAGGATTATTACATTTTAAAATTTTATTGGAATATACAACAAATTAATGACTTAATTTGGGTGAGTCAAAATTGACTATAATTTGGACTATAATAATAAAAAATCAATGTTTCGGAGAAAAGTCAAAAGGGCATTTTTTGTAAAATTAGAAAATAGATGATCATCCTTTTTAAAAAGGAATTAAAAAATTATAATTGAAATTTATTGATAAAGGAATAATAGGATTGCTTTAAAATAGTATATTATTATGTACCAATGGACTAAAGTGCCACTTTTAATACCGAAAGTGAAGATTATTGCCTGAGCGGAGCGAGGACATTAAAGAATCAAAGAGTATATTGAAAATCGTGTAAATTTACTTATTCTGATTTTTACTACAGATTCCTTCCTTGGCCTCAATCAACCAATCAGTGCTGGTTTGAGTTTTATTTGTTGGCTTATATTGGATCTTCATTGAACCTAAAAAATAAAAAAATAAACTTGGCATATATTCAAATTAAGTGTACAGAACTAATGGCATATTTTAAATATATTTCTAAAATGTAAAACATTAAAAAATTGTACTTTGCATTCCACTAACAAAAACAAGAATAGCATACATGATTCTTATGTTTATTGAAAGTTTAAATATATTTTTATTAATTACTTGCCACCATTTTGCAGTTTTCGTCCTTCCTTAGTTAATTTATTAGTTGTTCCAGCACCATTTCTTTCCTTACAGGATTTTTTTCATAAAAAGTGTAGTAATATGTTATTCTGGTAACAATTTATTTCAGTATCAATTCACCGTCAATATATTAACACAGACAACAGAGACGTGTAACTTAATAGGAAAATTTTTTCGGTGGTCCATTTAAATTACATATATGACTTTCTTTCTCTTTTACATTAATCTTTATATATATTTATCTCTCTCCAATAAAACTAACACCAATCTTAGAGGTCGCTGATGTTGCTGGTTTTTTGACGTCGACATATAGATTAGAACTGACAATCGACAATGTTATGAATGTTGTTATGAACGTGTGCATTTTATTAAAATTAATTTAATTTGGGCCCTGTTTATTTCTTTGGGTCTGATTTTGTTGTTTAATTAATTTTATTTTCGCATATTTTTTGCATGAAGGAATTTCTGGAACCAAACTCACGTTTTTGTACACGTTTCTTTCTAGAGGTAAGTAATTTCCAATTAATTAAGAAAACCACTGTATAATGTGTGTGTTTAATAATATATTACAAAATGGCTATAATTATTTTAGGTGAATTGGAACAAAGATCCATTGTTACAGCTACTTTTGTTTATTAAGTAGGTAGATGAATGTCTCGACAGCTTTAATGGCCGCACAAAGTTATCTCACCTACTAGAAAAGAAGTAAAATGTATGCTGAGTAAAAAATCTCTGCACATGTAGTATTGGCAAAGGACTTTTGAAATGATTAAAGATTGGCTATTTCTTACATACACCTACCTCTAATAACCACTCTAGTGGCTATTAGAAGATTGTAGTCATTTAAATGAAGAAAAAAAATTGAATTACAAAAGGGCAGAATTTTAAATCAAGATGCATTGGAAAATAAATTTGGGGACATCAGGTCTCGGTTTTGGATTTTAGAGAGAGATCAATGTCAAGAAAAGTTAATTTATCCTGCAGAACAACCAGTAGTTTAAGTAGGATCTGCTATAACTTTATTAGAAGATTTCCTTGGTAATAAATTGTAATATACCAATTGTTTCAAATGAAATTGAAAAAGATTTAAATTCGAAATTAGATTTTTCATGGGCAAAATGTTATATTCGTTCAAACATCGTAAGGTAATCTATAATTAAGGGAGTATGGAAAATAGGTAAGGGACAACGACAAAAAAAAGTTACAGAAATGTATTCATCTTTAAATAGTGTTTATTATTAATATTATTATTTGCTATGTTTGAAAAGTACCTCCTGCTGCAGAGCAGATCGAATAGATTAGACGACTAGTTGGAGAAGGTCCACCTAGTAACCAAATTAGGAGACTAGAAAAACTTTTACATGACTGGGGACACAACAGGAATGCACACGCACAAGATACACAGAGACGACATAACAGGGATAAGCCTTCAGCAACGTCCTCTTTAAATGATGATAGTATGTCATGCTTCATTCCATTTTAGAAGGCATGGCATATAAATCTATTGATCTTGATGACTCTAAGAGACGTTAGCAGGGGGGTGTACGGAATGGGTCTAGCAGGTTTCGATCCAGTTTACAGGATGGGAACTTACTCGACTCGGGCCCTATACATTAGTGTGAGTGTATTTGTGTGTTTGTTTCGTTTCCATGGTTTCTATTAAAATAATGTCATAACATATCGATACCTTTTTACAAGACTAACGTAAGCGATATTTGTTCAAATGGCACTTATGATAGTCTGGCAAAAATGTATTGATATACTCTATACTTTATAAAATATTTGTTACATTATTTTTTAAATATAATATGAATATATAACAACTGTGACTTTCTTTGTAATTTGTCACAAAATGATACGAGGTGTCTTTGTAAACGTAGCAATTGTAGTTTGTTTTTCTGTACCTTACAAAAATATAATTTATAGAAAAAGAGTTTGGTGTATTATTTTTCCAAGTTTAAATATTTAATAATCAATAGAATTTTCAAGTTTTTTTAGCGAAATTTACAAGAGTAAAAAAAAACTATGTTCACTGCTTATATTAAACTGATTAAAACTTCCTTTACTAAAATGATTATTTATATGATAAAAAATTTTATATTTTTTAATATACAGTCAAACAATAATTTTTGTTTCTCTTGTAAATTTGGATAGAATTACTATTTATTTCTGAATCCATGTTTGAATTTCCCGCCTTAAAGCATTTCTAATTTTCCCGCTATTTACTAGTGGCGCTATCATAGACTGGTTGTGGTTACAATCACCCAAACAACTTTTACCGAACAAAAAAAAATACATTGAGTTACACATCTCGCTGGGTTTTCTCTGAAATTAACCAAATTATTAAATTCACACTTGCAATAATGAATTAACTTTCTTAATTCATCTATTATTATTCTTTTAAAATCTAGAGAAGCCATCATATTTTAGCAGATTATAAAAGCAAAAAACAGATTATCTACAATAATCATTTGGGATATTCTGTGTTCTAACATCAATTGTATGTCCTAAAATTACTACTTTGTAAAAATGTAGTAAAATTTGTTTATTTTTATATATAACACTAGTACACATGATGTGATTGATTTTTATTATTGTATTTACCTATGACACGATGCAATGCTCAGGCATGTTAAAAAGATTTGTTTGATTATGTTATTTATCTATTATGTTGTGAATGTTTTGGCCTGAACACTCAACATGCGTTTGCTAGCGAATTATCAGCTAAATGCGGCTTCTGGAAAAAATTCATATAGGCATGTAAATGTGTTTCTATATTTGGTGTTAGTTTTTACCTGTAAGCATTTAAAACATTCTCGGAATATGAGGTACATTCTGGGTATACGACTTTTATCATCTTTTAAGAATGTCCTTTTACGGCACGTACTCAGTATATACTTTCTGTAATATACTTTTAAAGTATATTTCATGCATGCATAATAATAATACTCTCCCTAATTCATCCCCTTACGAGTGAATTCCAACTCGTGAAGTCGACTGAGTGACTAGGGGAAGGGATGGCTACGATTATTATTATTTGCTGTGGCTCTCCGGGGCGACTTAAAGATGATTAATGGTGCCATTTGACTTACAGGTGAGGAAAACACGGAAAACCTCACTCATCATCGTCGAGACGGTAACGCATAGCGATTTTATAATCTACGTGTCACATCAACTCTAATTGAATTTCTATTAATTCTGTACACATCAAATAATATAACGAACCATGC
The DNA here is from genome assembly GCA_927349885.1 of Psylliodes chrysocephalus. NCBI lineage: Eukaryota > Metazoa > Arthropoda > Insecta > Coleoptera > Chrysomelidae > Psylliodes > Psylliodes chrysocephalus. Next base: position 72,876,038 of record OV651818.1, on the reverse strand, counting down.
AATTTATTTAAAAAACCACATGGTCTGGTGTAGGAGTCATAACCGCTCTGTCTCTAACCACAAACTTGCCTATAAATGAATATAAGTGCATGAGACCGCTACGTCACCGATGTTATGAGAACATTCTCAAAAAGACATACCAAAATGTACTTAAACAAAACAGACTTAGTATATTCATACTTTCAAAGTATATTCTATGCATATTTTAAGACCATTATAAAAAGGATATACCAAAAGGTACCTGAACGTGCAATAAAAAAAAATAAATATTATTTATCTGAGCTAGCTGTAAATATTTGTAATCTCAGTTTTTATATTTTTGAGAGTTGTAAATAGGTAAGTACTTACATGTATTCATTTTTATTCAATAAACAAAAATTTATGAACACATCTATAATGTATTGAACTTTTTTTGGTAGATTTTGGCAGCAATTGAGAATAATGTGAATCCTACTCCCCTCCAGTTTAGGAGAGATTTTAAGAAAATATCTGAATGTAATGCATTCAGGCATAGAAAACTGTGTAGACGATACTACTGATTTTGTTAAAACTGTCCGATTTACCACTACATGTTGAAAACTAGTTTTAAAATGAAACAAAAACATCTGTCATGAGTGTTGAGTAAAGACTATCGCAGCGATGATATATTTGAAAAAAAAATTGTTTAAATATGTATGTATGTGGATAATTAATCAGAAAATGTTAATCTGAACATAATATGTGCCATTATTACGTAAATTACGCAAATGCAAATAGTAAGGAAATTAATGACATTGCTTTATTTTGTCTGTATAAGGCTTATATGCATAGAAATTTAGAGCTTTATGGCACTCTCTACATATCCCATATTAATTTCGTTTCTTTTGTCACTACTCCGAAAATTATTTCAAAATCTCTGCGTACAAAACGATTTATGCCAAAAACCTGCTTTTAAAAAATTAATTTGTATCACCCCTTATTTCCAATTTCCATTTTCTTATTTGTGAAATTGTGTATACAAAAATGAGAATGTATTATACATTAAAATGCGCAAACATGAATTTTAAAGGAGTATATAGAATCAGGAAAGTAATAATATGGAAAAATGGATTATTCAATATCTTTGTGTTTATTTTTAATCAGACCTTCCATCATACTATCTCCCAATACAAACATTATAAATACAAATTGCTGTCAATACAGCCCTGAGGTGTCAAAGCTTTTTTCCGATCTAAAGCCATTTTTGAAGACCAAAAGATGCCGCCGAAAATGAGTAGCTGGCAATTAAAAAGCTATATATTTAGGAAAACTGTTCCGATTTTTCTTCTTCTGATTTCAGTGGCGGTTTGCCCGTAAGGGCACTTGGCCATGTGCCCTAGTATAATAAACAAACAAAAAATAACTTACATATTTTATATTTTCCTCAATGCCTATTATTATTATTATTATTATTATTATTATTATTATTATTATTATTATTATTATTATTATTATTATTATTATTATTATTATTATTATTATTATTATTATTATTATTATTATTATTATTATTATTATTATTATTATTATTATTATTATTATTATTATTATTATTATTATTATTATTATTATTATTATTATTATTATTATTATTATTATTATTATTATTATTATTATTATTATTATTATTATTATTATTATTATTATTATTATTATTATTATTATTATTATTATTATTATTATTATTATTATTATTATTATTATTATTATTATTATTATTATTATTATTATTATTATTATTATTATTATTATTATTATTATTATTATTATTATTATTATTATTATTATTATTATTATTATTATTATTATTATTATTATTATTATTATTATTATTATTATTATTATTATTATTATTATTATTATTATTATTATTATTATTATTATTATTATTATTTTATCTAATATTCAGCGCAAACCGCGTTGGCACGACACTGGACGACCGAGCGTTGAGCGACGTTCCGAAGATGGGCACAGGGCACAGTAAATGATGCGAAAAACAAGAACAACAATATCGCTTAGCAAGAGATGAACACATGCGATGGATTATACGTCACAAGCAGGGCGCTGTCCCAGATTAACCTACACCAGATACGAATGTAGAGTACGATTCACTTAGAAAAAGCCACGGGCGTCATCAACTAGTCATCGTCTGCCTCACTATAAAATATTTCTTCTCCGTTGCTCCAGATCGATATACCAGTGGCGTAGGCTCTTATTTAAATAAGAATTAAAGCAGTTTCCCAACAAAAAACATTTATTGGATTAAAAAGTTAAATTTTAATGATTTAAACATTTGTATATTACCTAAATAACTAAACTAAAATAACATTACATATATTTTTCGACTTTAGACTTGCAAAACATTCAGTGGGAAGTAAATAAAAATAGCAACACAATTTTGTAATTTAAGATTTTTATTACAATTAAAATAATAGTTATTTATGCAACTAGTGCAAAAAGTGAAACTAGAGGAGTACATCCTAGTTCGATTGTTAATGAACTATTATACTCTGTTTTTAAACTAAGAGGAGCTATTTGAATTTAAGTTGGCAATTCTGTAGCCTTCTGATTGGTCAGATTACAGTCAGTTTCACACATTACTTTTTAGCATGAACATCAGCTAATAATTGATATTGTTGACAGTTCTGACATTTTATAATTTGATATCTCATCCATTACTTAGTTTTTACTTTATTTCGTAAATAATAATTCTTCAGTAAGCAATTGTATTGAAAATCTACAATTATGGATCCTTCTACACTGAGTACTATTAAAGGTAGCAATTCCTGAAAAGCCTTACAAGAAAGGGAAGACACCTTATTATTTTACATGCTGATTCTGAAGGTTTTGTAGAAAATGCATTATTGGTTTTTGAAGGTAAAAAGATGGGAGATTACCATGAAGAGATGAATTCCGAAGTATTTTAGAAAAAAATAATTTTATTACTGATTTTTTTAAAACTAAAAATTGATGAATTTCTAACCAAAATGAATAAAATGTAACTAAATATTTAAGCAAATTTTATTTATTAGAATAGAATAAAACTATTTACAAAATTGTTATAACATTTAAAACACCATCTACTACTTTAGGAATAATCTTAATTTGGCACAATAAGTTAACATTACTTTCACAAGAAATATTTTAAAAATACTTAAAATTAATACATAGGTATGTATGAATAGTTCACTTTAAAAAATATATGTTGACATGTAGTGTTATGAAAATGTTGGTTCCAGTTTTCAAAACAAATTCTGACTCATAGGCCTGTAAACTTTTAAATGCCTTTATTTGCCCTCTAGCGCATTAACTATGGGTTAACACTAAATAAGCCATAATATCCACATTACTCATAGAAGAGATACCAGTTACTGTGTGATCCACTTGTCATTCACTGATTAACTTTTACTTTTTATACCTATAACGAATTATCCTTAAAAATGTAAACAGATCTTTATATTTTACATTAACCTGGCTACATCTGGATATTCCATTAACAATTTTCTTAAATATTTAATATCCATTTTAAAAAGATCATAGTTATTCTCAAAAAGTCGATTTCAAAAGCAAGAAAAAAGTATTTCTGACATCAATCAACAACCATATTGACTTTAATTTGACAGTGACATTTCGTTTTAGACACACATTTCAGATCACAATAATGTGAAATTTGCGACCGTTGTCTGGGACCAATTAAAAAATTACTTCTATGACATTTATTCGTTTCTTAACCGCTCATTGGCCGTTCGCCGACTAAGGCCGATAAAGATAATTATTTCATAAATTTTGAACACGACTATATTTCGAAACTCGCTCTTAGTAATAATTGTCTAGTTACTTTTCCCTGTAAGTAAAAGCTTGGCAACGCCAATAAGGGATCCATGTTAACGCGATAGCTTCTGTTCGAATTATAGGGGGTTATGATTGACAACCTCTGTTATTTTTAACAGACACGTTATTTGTGAACAGGTTGTAATTTCTGTGTGTTTATAAAATAACAGACCTGTTAAAAATAACACAGGTTGTCAATCATAACCCCCATATTCTGGACCATGCGGCAGTCGTACAGCTTTGCCAAATTATTAAGCAATTGTATCTCTAGATTAGAAAAACGAAAAAATCGCCAAAACGCCACTGACGCTTAAATGGGATAGACTTGAGAGAGAGGCAAATTATTGCAGCCTATGATGTGTGTGGCTTTTTCTTAGTAGAATCGTACTTTACGCGGCGGCAATAGCCTAGAGCTCCCACCACTTTTTTCCTAGATCCAGCGGAAGAAATAGTACGGACGATTGCGTTGGCTCCAGTTTCAGCAGAGCTTGCGACCGTTGAACGTTTAGTCCAACCGCCTAGGTTACAAAACATCACCGAACTTGTGAATTTGTGAAATTTATTATGACGGGATATAAATTTGTAGATATTGTACATCTGAAAATAGAGATGGTACAAAATTATAATTTTTCTTTGGTTTTGTCTGACTTTTTCGAGGATTTCAAATCTCTGTTGGCATATTTAAGACTATAAAGTCTTATAAATAATTTAACGGTGTACATTTTCGCAAATTGTTGGCAAGGATGATCAAATTCTATTTTGCTCATCTCAAAAAAGTATGCGTTGGAAATTCCAGGCTTAGTTGACAAACTATCAAATAGAGATATAAATATTTTTTCTAATTTAAAAATATAAAAGAGAAATTTTTCGCTGGGAGATTTTAAATTGCCAAACACCTTCTCTTCAGAGTCGTATGCTTTAAAATGCGTTAACAAGTTAGAATTGTTAAGTAAATTGAATTCTTCTTAGAAATTTGCGCAAATTTCGCAAGAGTGGATATGTAATGATTTTTTGATTAAATAGCCACATACATAGTTAAATGCATTTTGAGTGGTTATATTTAGCTCCCTGTAATCACATTCAGAAATCGTTATTGCCCCAACTGATTGTTTTGAAATATATTTAATTTTCATTAAGCAGAGAACTTGTTTACCTAAGGGAAAAACGAATCCGGGGATTCCTTTCCAGTGTGTGCCCCATTGTCGCTAGTGCCCACGAGCCGCCATTGTCTGATTCCATCTTCAGAAAGTAAAATTATCATCCTATTTTTTAGAATTTGTTTTTATTTTTCTGTTCTTATTCTCCCACGACAATCTTCAATTTCTATACTCTAGTATTCCAGATGATTTAACAAAATCATTATTTATTGCAAAATTAAGAGAAAATATTAAATTGATTCAGGATTGGTTTTTTCTTAAAATGACTGTAATTTTGTATTTCAAATACAAAATTTTTAAGTCGCGTTTGCCCAAAGCGCTGTGTTGTGTGGTGTCAAAAAATAATGTTAAATGTCTTTAAATCTTATTTATTTCGTTGACTTAGACTTAGACTTGAATTTTTATAATTTATTAAAAAAAAGAACCAGAATTTTATTAATAAATTTGAGGATTCATTGGAAATAACCGAAAGGTCACTGTACTATTCTAAATCATTTTCAAATAATTTATGAAAAACGGTTTTTTTATTAATTTTTTTGTCACCATGTAATTCGGAAAGAACGTATTTCTGTACACATGTTTATAAAAGATTTTTTTGCTCATTTCAACTTCCAAAATATTTGAATCGGTCATTTGAGAAACGACACATGTCACATTTTTGGGCATTTTGTTTTTATTTCAAAAATACAATATTTATAGGTAAATTATAATTATTGTATTATACCCAAAATAGAGCAAGTTTTAAACGTTAAGTGTACAAAACTATTCTGAAATTTTCACTTTTTCTTATTTTTTGAAAAATGATCTAAAACTGACATGTTCTGTTTCTCAAATGACCGATTCATTTCCGTTTCTTCCCGAAACATATTCCTAATATTCATAATAAAATGGATTTATTAAATAATGTACTATCATTATCTTTTTAAACAGTAAAAATGAATACACTTAAATCTATTTATTATATAAGCTGGAACCATAACTGACACGTGAACATAACCTACCCGTTGAATTTTGACATGTAACAAATTGCCAATTGCTAAACAATAATATTTAAGTGAAATTTATGTATCCCATTGGTCAGTTTCTATGAAATCTCGAAATTATCCGTGAGCTAATGAAATTGAAACTCCTAACAGGAAATTGGATTCCTATGATGCTCGAGAATGCAGACAACTAAAACTGTTATTTATTGTTTCGGCCTTTACTTGATGAAAATCCATTTAATTTTGAAAAAGTAAAACCAAATTTGGTAGATTTTCACACTTTTATTTTAAAAATAAAAATTTTTAAACAAACACTAACATGACATATGTTTCGAAGTACAACTTCTTTTTCAAATGTGACTATTTACAATTCGGTATCCAATATATATACAAAATAATTTAACAAAACAAAGTACTTAAGAAAACATCAATAACATTACAAAATAAACTAACTATTTAAAGTAAATAAGGGTACTTAGGTAATTATAATATCCATCAAATAAACCTCTTTCCCAGTTTTCTGTGAGATAATCCCGGTAATGGGCTATCTTATTGTTATTTGATGGATATTATAATTACCTAAGTACCCTTATTTACTTTAAATAGTTAGTTTATTTTGTAATGTTATTGATGTTTTCTTAAGTACTTTGTTTTGTTAAATTATTTTGTATATATATTGGATACCGAATTGTAAATAGTCACATTTGAAAAAGAAGTTGTACTTCGAAACATATGTCATGTTAGTGTTTGTTTAAAAATTTTTATTTTTAAAATAAAAGTGTGAAAATCTACCAAATTTGGTTTTACTCTTTCAAAACTAAAACTGTAGTAATATTATCTTAGGAATTCATTTTCGTAGAAATCAAATTCCTACAGGTCGAGAATCGAGCTCCAGAATGAAACTTGTATCTGAATTTAATATTAAGATCAAAATGTTAAAAGGACCAAATATTATTTTTAGTTGCTGTCAACATAGGTGAATATTAAGCACCGTGCATAGATAGTCGATTTGAAATAGTTAGTGAAAATAGTCGATTTATTTGATTCTGATTGGTTCTAACGATCACGTAAATTGTGATGTGATTGGTTAAAAGGTCAAAATTGACAGGTGAGGGGAAATAATCTAAATAATTGTTATAATATTTTCATCGAGAGTGAAACTTAAGCTTTTCTTCAATTAATAATAATACTCTCCCTATTTCACCCCCTTACAAGTGAATTTTAACCCCAAAAGCTGAGCTTGTGCGGGGAAAGGGACGACTATTATTATTATTATTTGCCGTGGCGCTCCGGGGCGACTTAAAGATGATTGGTGATGCCATTTGACTTACAGGTGAGGAAAACCCTAAAAACGGTAACGCATGATTTTATTTTTATAATCTGGATGTCATATCAACAGAAATTAAATTTCTGCTAATATGGCATCCATCAAATCCAATTTGGTTAAAATGGAATTTACGAATGTGTGATTCGATCACTTTGTAAAGAATACGATAAAAAATACTTACTGATTCATATACATTTAAGGATTGAAACTTTACATTTCTCTCAATTACACACAATGGTCGGTTGATTTCGTTATAATTAGAGAACATAAAATTTTGTACACAGTGATTACCTGCTCTCTTGTGTTAATTTTAATTTATATATCAATATCAAATTCGACTGAGTTGTCAAACAGATCCTTTGCTACCAAAGGGTAGGTAGATATTAGGGCGTTTTTAATCGAAATATTAAAAATAAGATCTAAGGTATTTTCTGTTTTTTTTATATTTGAGTTAGTCAAAAACGTGGTATCTACTAATAAACTTGATTGGTGATCATTGTAGTTATAGTCCATCCAAACAATAAGTCAACTATAAAGGAATACCGCAAACGCAAAAAAAGTTCGGCACCTGTTTGAATAATTCGAAAAAAAATTGGTATAGGGAACGGGTTGCTTGTCGGAAGTCAGCTAAACTAACTCTTTGATAGACCGCCCATAGACGGAGATATATGTTTTTACTTAATAATTTAATTATATGTACGTATTATAGGTATATGTTTCTTTCGATTTGAAGATTTAAAATAGTAATTTTTTATATACATATATACCTAATTAGAATAAAATAAGTAGGATTTATAACTGATGTTTTCTTTCAACGATTTGTGTTTTAGATAAAATTTTGCATTTTTTCTCCAAGAAGCGTGAATAGCTTTGTCGGTATACTGCCTCTGTAAGTATATTGTTTTTGGCGGTGTATCACCTTTGACGACTATTGCCTTTGTCGGCTATTGCCTTCGTCGGCATATTGTCTTTGTCGGCATATTGTCTTTGTCCATTTAAAGAGCTGAATTTTTAACCAATGCCGAAAAGGAAAATGAAACGTATTTGAATAAAAATAATTATTTTTACTTTCAGTGGAGTTTTGTTCATCTTAGTGACCTGTTTTGTACGGATAACATCTCCTGCATCGTACTTTTTAAAATTTTATAGAATATTAGTTTCTGTTTTATTAGTGTTTAGTTTCGTTTTATCAATAATCAGTTTGTGTTTTGGAGTTTATATAGTAATTTTAATAAACGAATAATAATTTTTGTGTATGTGTTATTAACTATGTGGAGACCGTGGGATAGTATTCCGAGCACCAGTACATCAAACAGTGATGGAGAAACTAATGCAGTGCCTACGCAAATAAAAAATAAACTCTTTTTAAATGAACAGTCCTAGCAAATTTGTTTAAATGTTTATAAAAATTTGTTAAAACGTGGATATATCGAAAACACTTCTACCGTTCAAGAAGCAGCGTTTCTTACAGGTATATCGGTTCATAAAATGAACCAAATTATAAAAAATGGAATTTCCAGCAGAAAAGACCGTGAAGACAAAAGTGTGCAAAAAAAATTAGATCCATCCATGGCCAAATCCATTGTGAATACAGTGTATGAACTTTATAAACAAAATACCATTCCCACTCTTGATATTATACATAGACGCTTAAGTGAAACTTATTTCGATACAAATATAAAAAAGTCTACATTGTATATTTGGCTAAAAAAAAATCGGTTTTAAATACAAAACGATAGATAAAAGAAGCGCAGTGATGGAAACAAGACGAATAGTAAACTGGAGAAATTCCTATTTACAGAAAATTCGTGAATATAAAAATGAAAGCAGGCCAATTTATTTTCTGGATGAAACGTGGTATGATCCGCATGATACTGCAAAAAAGGGCTGGACAAACGATAATAAATATTGCCAAGCCTTAGGTATCCCTCCAAATAAAGGCACTCGACTGATAATATTAAACTGTGGCTCAGAGGACGGTTGGGTTGACAATGCCTTACTATTATTTGGAAAAAAAATTGATAGCTGCCAGATTGATTACCATTCAAATATGAATTCCGATATTTTTGAAGAATGGTTTACGAATTCACTGTTGCCTAATTTAAAGCCAAAAAGTGTAATAGTTATGGACAATGCTTCATATCACTCCAGGCTTAAGGAAAAAATACCTAATAAAAACTCTAAGAAAGATGAAATTCAAGAATTTTTAATGAACCACGATTTGTATTTTGATGAAAAATATAAAAAAGATGAACTTTTGGAAGTCCTAAACACTAAAAATTTTGAAAAAAGTATATAGTTGATGAAATTGCAGCTGAAAGAGGCCATACAGTTTTAAGGTTACCACCATATTTTTGTATTTTCAATCCTATAGAGTTACTCTGGAGCCAATTGAAACAAAATATTCGGAGAAAAAATATATTTCCCAAATTTGATTCTCAGGTCGTCAACTTGATCAAAGAACAAATGGATGCGATCGGAAAATCGCAGTGGGAAGCAGTTATAAAACATGTGTATGAAATAGAAGAGGAATACAGGAACAGCAGCGGCATACACGTAAATAATGGAGAACGATTTATCATAAATCTCAATGAGGATGACGACGACGATGATATAATTAGTGATAACGAGGAGAAGGAAGACGAGGAGCAGGAATTTGAAAACAATGAGAAAATCTTAATTAAATCAGCAATATGTGAGTCACATTTTAATTTTATAAGTCGGTCTATGTTTAGGTTATTTCTACATTTACTTTGTAATTTTAATTTTAAAATATTTTTTATAACTAAATTAATAAAATGTTGACGTTCGTATTCGTTTACTAATCGAGAAGTCACTTGGGAAGTAACCCAACCAGTAGAGATATGTTTGCACTATAACCAATTAAGTCAATTATTTCCTACCTATTTATATCTATAAGAAGGTAGGTATGTCATGCAGAATTGATATAAAATAAGAAACCTTTATTTCGAAAGAATTGGAAATGCACTAATTAAAATATTTATTCCAGAGACGGCATTTTATTTTTCCGAAAAAAATTATATACCGACAGTCGATAATTTCAATAGATACTTTGCATTTGGTATATATTTATATCAGTTTTTAATTTTGTATCATATACTTGGAACGCAGTACCTATATTTCTACTTGTAGGTATATTGTTCATAATTGAATCCTCAAATTGATTGATTATTAATCTATTTTTCGCTTTGTAAAATTATTTATTACATCTATTTTATATAATAAATCGTAGAAATTGAAACGATATTCCAGTCTGTCTACACAGGTTATCGGTTCATTTCAGCGACGTAGAGAGAAATAATAAACTGGACTACTATATTCCAATTCGGAGTTGAGTTAATAATTTTTAGTATTAAAATAAGTGTATTACTATCGTCCAGGGGCATAATAATGACATACTCCTGGTAGAGACTCCTTTTTAGATGTATTCATACATAATATTTAGTGAATTTTTTTTTGAAGCATCTTCAAACGGAAGCCGAACTTTTTTTTCCATTATCGGTATTTCTTTTTAGTTGACTTATTGTTTGTATGGACTATACTTGGTGTGCCAAATTCGTCTGCGCGGTTACTCAGCCATTGAATTTCAGATAAATTAAAATTCCCACAAACGACAAAAGTGTCCTTAATATTATCGATTAATTTAGAACAAAATAAATTTAGTTCAGCCATATCTCTAGAAAGTATGTAAATACAACTGATATATTATTTAGATTAGAAACAGAAGTGGCCGAAATATCCTCAGCTTCGAATATCCAGGAATCTTCTGAATAGCTATTAATTGTATTAGATTCAGCTATTACAATACCTCTCCCCCGATTCATACTAAAATAAGAATTAAAGTTGCAAATTACATCAGCTTTCCTTGTAATAATAAAGTTGCATATTATCTAACTTCTATATCTGCGTTTACCTTGGACTATTTTTTACCTAATTAAGATTAGTTTTTTTTTGCGTAATGAAAGGTTACATCCATGACCCAAATTAAAATTGGATATAAATGTACCAAATTGCAATTCGAACGAAATATGTAACCTGTCACCCTTGTCGTGTGTCGGAATATAAATTTCCATTATATTTATCCAATGTTTGCATGTCGGCAAAAGTATCAGTTTGGAATATCTTTCAATATTCTATATGCCGGCATTGGCCGTTAGTTTAAAATAATAGACAATGAAATACTAAAAATTTTATAAAAGCATTATATATTTGTTTCTTTAATTATAAACAAACTAAAAACACTAATCGTATTTACTTTATATTAGACTTTCCCATCGATACTACTTCCAAGAGTACTATAATATACCAAATTGCGATCACACCTACATACCTACTGTCTCATACACGCAAAAGTATTTCCAAAATATTTTAACATGATACTTTATTTTGTAAAATATACAAATCTTATGAATATGTGTTTTAGAATAATTATATCAGTTATAACGAGTGATCCACAGAAAATATTTCTAAAACAAGCCATGGCCAATAAAGACAGAGATACTAGTCATGTCGGTGTTCATTATGTATGGCTTCGAAATAAATCCAATCTTTCAGATATACGAGTACACCCTTTTTCTTTTTGACTTCAAACAATCTTATGAGCAGATCGCCAAAGGAAATGATATGAATTCTTTAACAGTTAAGATTTCAAATCAGTGTATGGTTATGATTTTTGGCTTATAATTCAATTGAATATTGAGGGAGGACTAACTAATGTCAAAAGCGTGATGTTATGTAGTTATTGTCCTGGCACGTGTTTATTTATATCAGATAATTTTATTTTAAATTATAAAAGAATTTAACTTTGACACAGTTTGACATTATTGTTTACTACATACACTGGGTTAGGCACAAGCAATTGTAATATAAATAATCGTTTAAAGTGTAACCCCTCCTGTGGTTTGTTTGGGTAGCGGGTAGATTTTAGACAGTCGGAGACAGAGTTCTTTGGAAATAAAACTTTATTCTAACAATTTATATACAGATAACAATATTTACAATATATAAATGAAAAAGTACGTCGAAGTCAGTACCTTCGTGGGAGAGATTCACGGGGAAGGAAAACCTTTGCAGGTAATAATCGGGACGTCGGGAAGCTTAAAGGGTCAATACCTCTGCAGGAGCAGAAGAGTAGAGTCTTGCTTAGTCAATACCTTAGTTAGACTGACGAGAGTTATTATTAATATTGGTTTTTTATTGACTTTTTCATAAGTGTTTTACGTTTTTCTAGGACATTTTATTTTCCTATTTCCCTGCAATAGGAGTTATCCTCCTTTTCAGGGTGGTATGCCCTGATTACAAAAGTAACCTAGTAACCTATTTCCTAATAGTATCGTGTGCGTGTGTGGGACCTATGTGGCAGGTTGTGTTCCCCAAAAATATCGTCAATTTTGCTATTTCCAACCCCATACATGGACAAGTTCAAGTATAAGGTGGGGAATATGATTTAGGAAAACCACAAAACCTAAATCACGATATTGTACATATATTATGAATTTCTAATTATATAATTGGGAAGGGTTTATCTGATGCTCAGGGGGGCTGATTCCAGCAGATCCTTGAGTTCAGCGGTGAGGGGGAGGTCTTGGGAGTCTGAGAAAAATCTCAGATTAGGTTGTGGCATTTTTCTTTTCGGTTTTCGAAAAAGTGGAAGTTGGTTTAGGTACCATGGGGTTCGTAGGATGTCTTGTGAGTGCGAGAGACGTATTGTTTCCTGAGGGTTTGGAAACGTGTAAGGATGGGGGTGTTAGAGATGTTTTCGAAAACTTCTCCGCTGGCTGAGCGAGAGGGGAGATATTGGCAACGTCTGAGTATACGTCTCCCGAGTGTGGTGAATTTGTGGGTCAAGTGTGTGGGAAGTACGCCGTAGGGTACAGCTCTGTATTCGGCAACGGGTCGGATGAAGAAATTGTTAGTGTAAATAAGGGTGTTTGTGTTACAACGCCCCATTCGTCCGCACAAAGCCCCAAGGAGACTGGCTCGTTTTTGCATCCTATCAAGAGAGAGTTGGACATCTGAGGACCAGTTTGGTGTACGAGAAAATCGTACCCCCAAATAGTCAACTTCAGTCTGTTGAGTGAGCCTGTCTCCCAGGAGATTTACATTTACGAGTTGGGGGTTCTGGGAGGTTCTTTGAGAATTTGATTATTTAAAGACGATTAATTGTGTTTTCTGCGGATTTAATGAGACCCTCCATTTGCTACACCAGTAAGAGTACTGGTTTAACAGATTTTGGGTTCGAGTATTTAGTTGGTTAGAATTTTTGGCTACCGAGATTAGAGCTGTATCGTCGGCGTATAGGAAGCATTTGGATGTAGGGTAGTTTGGGGGGGGGGAATGTCGTGAGTGTAAATGAGGTAGAGAAGAGGGGCCAGGACGGAGCCCTGTGGAACACCCGCGAGTGAAGTGAATGTGTCTGATAGGGAGTTGCCAACTTTGACGGTGATTTTTCTATCTGAGAGATAGGAGTGTACGAGTTTGGAGATTTGGGGGGGGGAAGACCTATGTTCATAAGCTTTTTGACTAGTTCGGCATGCCAGACTTAGTCGAAGGCTTTTTGAACATCTAAGAGAACGGCTGGGGGTCTGAAACCATGTTAGAATTGAGGGATGATGTTTCTTTCTTTACAAAATTCCCCCAATTCTTTCCGAGCAGAAGCTCGAGTAGTTTCCCTAGGACTGATATGAGAGAGATGGGTCTGTATGAATTTATGGATTTGGGGTCTTTGCGTGGTTTGGGGATCAAAATGGTGTTTGCGGATTTTCAGGCAAGTGGAAAATAGGATAGGGAGAGACAGGAGTTTAGGATAAGTGTGAGGATGGGAAAGATGGATTCAGGAAGATGCTTCAGCATTCTTCTGTGAATGGAATCAGGCCCGGAGTCCGTGTTTTTGCCAGCTTGGCAAGCATATGGGATGTCTTGGAGAGTGAATGGGGAGGTGAGAGGGTTTTCGACATTCATAGGTAGGACTGGAGTGGCGAGTGTCTGAAGGACGTATTGTTCGGTCTCGTGTTTGAATTGTTCGTTAAAGTGGGGGTTGTAGGGGGTTCTGAAGGTGACTTCAAGGTAGGTTTTGTGGGAAAATTAAATTCGGAGCTCTTTATATACTTGTCTGTGCTTGGCAAAAACGGCTGCAATCTGAACCATAGGCGTCCCTAGAACGGTGTTATGGCAATATTAAGAAAATCAAAACCAATACTACATAAAAATTTGAGATACAGTAATTTTCCTTTTATTTAATGATGCCATTGATGCTGGATATTAATTTCCAAATTTATTAAAAATCCAAAATGGCATTTTTTAATTCATCTTATCTACTTTTATTTGATATACAGCGTGTGGCCATTTTACTTCAACCTAAAATTCGTCTTTTACAATAATCAATCCCGATTTAAAATTTAAAGTAATTGATCTCATAAATACTTTGTTCTACACCCACATGGATATTAGCTTATTTACGCACATATTATTAAAGAAAAAAGTATGTTATTACCTTCAACTGAACGAATATATTTAATATCCATTCTAGGTAGTGAGAACACTGCAAAAAAATTAAATCCACTCATCACAGTTCATATTTTGATCAACCCACTGCTATTATTTTGCAAATTTTATATAAGTGATAATGCTGTCAAACTAATTGTCAGTATATTTTTTTAGTTATTAAAATTAAACCTACATTAAAATGAGTTATTCTTGTGTAGAATCAATAAATAATAGAATTTATATTTTTATTTCGTTTATAAATTGTTAATTTAAATAAAATTATAGCAGTTAAATGGTCCTGTGGTCAGCGTTCCCTACGGAAGACCTGAGTTCGAATCTCAGATGGAGAAATATAAAATAAAATCGTTTCTTTTTTTTTGTTTATAATATTTTTTAAATTAGTAAAAGTCATTTTTAAATTAATTATATTATCCCAATAACCTAAAATATTTTTTTTAATTTGTAGATATTTCGTTAGTGGGTTGTAGAAAAAATATACTGTACAACTCTAGTGGATTATATCCACTCTTGTTGCACAAACTACTATTAATCGAATTTTCATTATTGATTAAAATAACCACTGTAGACGATTTGTTTCCTAAACTAGAATTCTACCGAAAAGGATTTTACATCCAAATAAAAAACATGTATTATTCGTTTACATCCTGGCACTCAGACTATACATACTCTATGTATAAATAAAAAGTGAAGGTAAAGGTCGAACGAGTTTGGCGAAAAATTTTATTCAGAATATGCTCCTATTCTGTGTTCTCGAAAGATATAGAACAATTTATGAAATATTGATGTATTTTAATGTAATTCAACTGCTGTGATCCGGGAAAATGTCAGCAAATCTGCGAACCACACCTGTTCAACATGTAAATGTATTGTAAAATCAAAAATTTAATTTTAGCTATTGACGACTTTGATGACAATTAACGAAAATCACACTAATAATAGCTCGTATAGAATATTCATTAATGTAACCAATTACTCCACTTATTTTTAGAATATCTAAGGGGTAAACTCAGTTATAGGATATGGTTGAAATAATTCAAACGAAAAGTATGTCAGAATGATAATACGGGTAAATTTTAATGTCTGAAGCCTGAAAAATTACAGAGATATGATTCTTAGCCGTCGAAATCTCGTCAAGTTCGCACATGACGTGTGAAATATGTTTATCTTATTGGCCATGACCAGATTAAAATTTATTTTCGCGTGATGTTTTCGATTAGCTAATACCTCAAATTCGTAAAAGCCTCGCCTTCTCACCACAAAACGTAACCGTGACATAGTACCAATCGGCGTAATTTCATACCTTCTTATAATATCATGTAGTTAAGGTACCAAATAAAGTCAAGGTAAGTCTTAGAGCATGTAAGACTAGAGGTGGTACTCAAATGGGTTTGTTATGTACTAACCCCTTCGGTGTTAGGAACACGACGCTTTATGATTGGCGAGTTAGGTACACGACGTTTTATAATTGGCGAATTTAAATAACGCGCGTATTTGTAATAAATGACATTTCATTAGACGTCTTGTTTTCGTTTTTAAAAATATCGGTTTTTATGGCTACCGAAGACAATTTGGACGAGGAGTCTCTTTTATAAACTTCTAAAGTGTGTTTTTATTTTAAAATAAATGCTAATTATGCCGAGAGCTTGTATAGTTTGCAATAAAAAATTCCGGTTGACGTTTCACAAGTAAGTATTCTATATTCCATAAACGTAACTTAAAATGGGAAATTGACAAATTAATAAGAAAACATGTTTGTAGGAAAGTTCTTCATTTGAGCATCATCGCAATAATTGTTTCCTTCGAAATATAATGCTTAATTTATTAGTCTTTTTGTGTATTGTAGAATGTTAGATACCTTTTTGTATTGTAAATATTTATTTGCCATTAATTTTTTAAATCTTTTTTTTTACTTATTTCAGATTTTCTACTGATCTCACAACAAAACTGGCTTAGTGTCAAGTGCTCAGTTTGAGCATTAATAGCATGTCTAACAACACATGTCAATGTTCAGACCATTTTTTAACTGAACATTATTATAAAGTAGCAATAGATTAATAAAAAGAGTTATACCAAAAGCTGTACCTGTACCTTGCTTTCCATATAAACACTAGAAGTAATATAATTAGATATTTATATATCTATTTCCTTATTTTGTTAAATAGTAAACATGTATTATTACTACATTATTGTTTACAGGCTTAAAAACATTGGGAATTTCGAAGTTGGAAAAGAAAGATAGAATGCTAACGAAAAGGTATGATCAGCTCTTACATTTTTAAAAATCAAACAGATGCTGGTAGTAGCCTTTGAAACTTTTAAAATTTAATAAAATGTGTATCATTAATAAATGGGCAAAATTAATTTTATGTACATTTCATTTCTAGGAACGAAAATATGCAAGACAGGGAACTTCAATCTTTAACTTTCTTTAATTGACAAAAAATTGTTCAAAATTTGATAAACTAACCACAATGTCTTTAAGCTCCCATTCATCTACACTTACTGCTTCTGAAGGAGAAAGAGAACTTACAAAAGAAAAAAAGGTTTGTTGGAGTCAAATAAGATATTTTCTCATATAATCAAGCATTATTATGATTTCAGGAAAGCAATGCCTAAGAAAAACTTTCAAAGGTATTTTTTGATAGAAAATTAGCTATTGCCCAAAAGAAGATTCTAGCAAGTTTCAATAAAATCAGTCAGTTGAAGCAAAAGAAGCTATTGTGCTTTGCTTGTAAAGTTAATAAATACGTCTATTACAAATAGTAGGGTACCTACCTACTGTATTTTATATTATCTCTTGTATGTGTATATAGTATCTATTGTACATATATTAGTAGTATGTAAGTTTTTGTGTAATAATTTCAAATGTTTTATGCTCTAATACAGGCAGTCGAATGTTTTTCCTGAAAATGTGTATGATGTATCTCACGAATAAAATGTATTTTTTTCTGTATTCATTCTATTCTATATGTAATTAGTTTTTAACTGTTGGGTGGTGTACTAAATAAATAATAAATAAATTTCATGGGGATTTGGTAGCATTAATGTTTATTTCGTTTTTTTGTTTTGTTTTATAAATAGCTTACTTCTACACACATATATTACATCTAGATACAACCAATAACTATGTTTTGATTACATTGATTATAATTTTATTATAAAATATGTACATTTATTATTATTACTATTATAAATTAATTATTGTTATTTGTTATTACTTGCCTTTACTTGTCTTTTATATGGTCTATTAAAAAGATTTCAGTTTTTAAATGATCTACTTAAACTAAACGAAAATAATGCGTGGCCACGAATCCATTTGAAAGCATACAGTTTCAAAATCTATGTCTACAATAAAAAAAAGTTTTCAATCCTAAACGAACATATTGATTACCAGTAAAACATGTATATAATAAAGTGTATAACGAAAGCTTAACATAAATTTATTTCTCTTGGTTCCAGTCTTTTCACCTTTGAGTAAACTTGAGTAACTACTTGCTGATTAAACGATAGGCTGCTGTTTGCTAATCTGTCAAGTAAACATACTTGTAACTTTACTCAGAGGTGAAAAGATATACACTTAATCATGCCTGAATTATTAGTTATACTGACATTACACTGCATAAATGGTAAACTTAAATATGAACCCTTTTAAACCATACGTCATTGAGAATGGAGTACCTACCCCTCTCCCTTCACGTCTAAAGTGATGACCCAGCTTATACATAACAAAATACATTGAATGATATCTCTAGTCTTATATGCTCGAAGAGGTAAGTAAATATCGCCTTAGAATCGTACCTAACTTAACATTGGAGGTGGGGAAAAATTCATAGTTTCATTATATAGGTTCGGTTTTATAGTACTTTTAGACGGTCAGATCAGTTCTGCGTTCAGTAGTTTCAGTCAAACTGTCAGTAATCTGTATGTGTAAACACAAAAAACTGTAACAAAAACTGAAACTGATACGGAGCTGTGGCTCGATGGGTATACCAAGTTATCGTATCAGTTGTCACTTAAAGGGATGTAATTTCCAAACTGAACTGACAACTGTACTGAAATTGAGACTGAACGGAGAACTGATCTGACTGTCTTAAAAGTACTTTAGACGGTCACTATCGATTCTCTAAATAGTATAATTTGACACAATATAAAAACAATATAAATTTTCCCACAAAAACGTTTATCAATGAATACCAAAAATATAAAAATAACACGTAGACGCGAATTTTTTCTGCTAATGAATAAGGTTAGTAATAAAATGATACCTGTAACCCATCCATGTAGCCTAAACTCTCCCCCGGAGTATACGAATATTAAATACTATTTTGATTACTTTAACAGAGCGATTATCGCTATATAATATGTACAAGGAACCATACAGAAACAAAAGGATATCGCTGACAAAAGCGACTATCCGGCGCGCGTTCGTCGGGTCAACCTTAGGGGTGACGAAATCCACTACGAAAGTCGCCTAGAATAGTACTTTTAATCATTTAGTAACATTTTATAATGTTGAATCGGAGATATAAAATATCTGGCTATTAACTATACTAGCGTGGTCTCACCAGTATCAGTTACGCCAATATTTTAGTCGCTCGGTAAATACAACCTTACAAAACAGTTCTAGGAGCGAAATCTGGTTCTATTCAACGTGTATCTGCTTGGTCAACCTGACTATATATTATCTCCTTTTACTTATAATATATAAAATATAAGGAAAAAGTGGCCATCCTAAGGACAACTGGATATATATGCAGAAGGCGTCGTTTAAAGAAACTAATTTCTCTACTCCGTCGATATCTTTTATTTCCGTTCTTAAAATATAACAAAAGCGCGGCCACCCTAAAGGTAGCGGTATCTCTTTTTAATTATATTTGAAGAATATAAAGAAAAAGGAGTCACCGTAGCGGTAACGTGAATATTTGCGTTTTTTCTTAACTTAACTCGGTGAAGATGAAAAAGCTAATCCCCCAGCCCACAAAAACCGTGGTATTTATACCTAAATTTCCCATATATGCAAATGCATCGGAAAGAGAACGACTGTGAATTCGGTGCATAAAGAGCTTAAAGCTTTGTATTTATCCCAGAATATAACCCTTACGTTTTACATCTGGTTTTTTTTCTAGCGACCCGTACGCGTTCAGTTCTGTTCCCAGAAGTAATTAAGTGGCGCCTAAAAGTCGTGAGACACCGGGATGTTGTTTGCATTCGGAAATAAAATTTCAATATATAATTTGATATATAAGAATTATTTAAATTAATTATCAACCCCCGGTTATCGGATATCAGTTTTATTTTTGCATATACATTAACATTTATATAAAAAAGTTTTATACAAATGGAGAAAGGTTTTTAAAAATTTCTGCATCACTTGGGAATCCATAATCAAACACCGGAAAAATAAAACGAAGAGTAAAATATGCTTAAGTTCAAAACATTGCAGTAATTTTTAAATGATTTTCATTTAAATAAATAACCTAAAACCAATGATGTGTATTTAAATTTTTTAAATTTTTTTTCAAATTACCTGCATGATTACGTATTTCTAAGTGATGCAGAACTTTTTATCAAGAATAATTTTTTTCTTAAAATGTAAGATACTTTTTTCTATTTGTAACACTTTTTGGGATACACTGTATATTAAAATTATAGATGATCCACACAAGATAAGTAATTCCGTATGTTTTTTGCAAAAAGACATTTTGTAGAATACGGCAGCATCTGAATAATAAAAGAAAAAATTATATTTATACACAATTCTTTAAAGGCCTACGCTGAAGATATAAAGATAACGTTTTACTCATCATTAATTTCTATTTATACAACCACAAAAACCATTGCTCTACACGCATTCCTTTCAAATAAGGATCTTTAAACTGTGGTTATGTCATATTATGTTTTGTAAATATTTAAAACGAGATTTAAAAGCTCGTTAGAAGCATACTATTATTTACCATATCAACTTTAAGGGTTATTAGCGGAAAAAAAAAACGTTGTTTCACAAAATAATTTTTAATTAACAACCGGTTTCGAAATGTTATTTCATAATTTTTCACCCTTAGTATCCCTATTTATTTTCTCAATTTTTCATCGTTTTCCCATTAAAAAACTTTGCACTATACTGTCTGTATCTATAAAACAAATACTTTAAAAATTATAATTTTATAGTTTACTTGGCACCGACTTCAAAATTATAAAACAATTTCTTAATTACATTAAATAAAAAACAAAATTAAATTGTTTAATCTAAAAATCATTAAGTTCTTGCTTTTTAGTTAACTTATGTTACTTTCGTTGTTTTTTTTATGTTAATTATTTAATATTTAATATTGAAATAAGTTTTCCAATTCTTGTCGCCTTCGTTTCGAAAGAAGATCGGTACGATATCCCTCTGAAAATTCCTAAGGTAAATTTTATTTTCAGATATTACAAAAAGCCGACGCCGAATACCGTTTACAAGCGTCCTTCCGCCCTTTGTCTGCCTGGCACAACTCAACCGGACCCTGCGGTAATCCGGCGCCCCAAGAAAGTACCCATTTTCACTGACAACTGCGACGAGGGGACACACGAACCGGAGGTAAATTAAATTATTCATCTTCACTCGTACACAGTCCGCCTATACCTCTGCTTGATTGTAGTGGCGAATTTAGAATACGAAATGAGCCATTTAAGATGAGATGCTTAAAAGAGGTAGACCCAACGACGAATAACCACTAATTTTGTTTACAAAAGACAAATTGCAAGCATTTACTTTGTTATACAATATAGTTCCCAAATTGTTATGGGAGAGTATTGTAAAAGGATTGTTTATGGTTATATTTCGGAATTTTCTTGATAAAAGGTTCTAAAACACACAAGTGTCTTTCAAAATTACATTATAACTGTTCTAGCGCCTTTCATTTCGATTACGTTGAGAAAGCCCTCATTCATTTCAGGAAATATCTCTGCACGTAACCCTCTATTTGTAAAGGCAATTGATACGTGTACTTGTTAATTATCTCTCGTTCCTACGCGCAGTATAATAAAACAGCTCTGTGAAGCTGTCTTCCCGAAATTCGAAAATTTTAGTTTTAGAAGCGGCATGCGTTTGACCACCTATTGACCATGTTTGACCACCCTCTAACTTTTTTTGATCACCCTCAGAAACCTAAATATTTAAAAAATATATTAATGGCCGAGTTCGCGCTGGTCCCCCGAAATTAATATTTTTTAAAACTGATTGCACCCCTTAAAATAATTTAAAGGGGGTAAATTATAGAAAAACAAGAGTTCTAGGATGAATTTAAACTTTGAAAGATAGATCAATGGTCAGAAAGGCACAATAGGACATAGTAAATATTCATAAAGGTTTAAAATTATGTTTTGACGTTTGACCACCTCCTAAAATAATTTTAATGTGCCCAAGTAGTGTGAAAATTCGAAAAATGACATTTGGAAATCGAATTTCAACTTAGAAAAAAAGTTCAAAAGGCATAAGTGTATAATAAAGATTCATAACGATTTAGAATTATGTTTTGACGTTTGACCACCCTCTAAAATAAAGCCCCTTCGTTGACGCGGTCTGTACGCAGCTTTAGATGCCGGTTTGTAAAGAGGAATTATTTTTTAAACAAATGACAAACTACATTTAAATTAACTATATAATTTTTGTTAATAGAGAGTTATTGCAAGTTGACTTAAGGTCAGTCACTATTAGTGCCGCTCTTATTTTGACATTTGAGCATGCGCAGATCACTACCTTTAATAAAGATTGTGCCTGTCCTTAATAGAGAGATATTGCAAATTTCTATAAAGCCAGCCACTAAACTTTAAATTATTGTTCATCTTTTTTGTTGTCTATAATATTAAAGAGGCATTAGAAATTATAATTTTAGAAGGTTTAAATGACGATTATATTAAATATTTAATATTAAAAAACTTCTAACGGATACGAATGTCGGCGAGCGTATCCAAAAACTATAATGTCGCCACTACCTGCTGCCCTTAAACATCCACAATTAAGGACAGGCACAATCCTTAATAAAGTCAGTTTTAGAACATGAACATCTGCGCATGCTTAGATGTCAAAATAAGAGCGGCACTAATAGTGACTGACCTTAAGTGAACTTGCAATAACTTTCTTATTGAGGACAGGCACAATATTTATTAAAGTTAGTGATCTGCGCATACTCAGATGTCAAAATAAGAGCGGCACTAATAGTGACTAACCTTAAGTGAACTTGCAATAACTCTCTATTAAACATTACCTTTGTTATTATTACTATTATTAAATAATAGATATATACCTGATATATACGTGAAAATTTCGGATGAATGTATTTCTAGTGTTTTAAAAGTAAGAAACTAATTTTTGGAAAATGCTTTTATATGTATGCAGGGATACATATTATTATAGGGGCTGTGTTTGTGTGATATTTTTTATTTACCATACTTACATATATAAATTTTAAAAAGGTGAATAAATGTTTTTAATTAAAATAGGATACGTTCGCGAGGTAAATCTATAGAAATGATACTATTAAAATCACCCGAACGATTGAAATGTAATAACAGCTGGCACATGATTCATACCTACATAAATAAAAACCTAAAAAAGGCAAAACCAATAAAAACGGAAACATACTTCTCATTTAAGAGGAAACCGGACCTCTCGCGAAAGCAAAAATGTTTTAAGGATTTTCTAATATAAACTTGTATTTGTATGCGTTCCATTGGGAATACTTCGCGATAATATGTGTCTTGACAATATTGAGAGCTTTAAATTTATGCAACGATAAGGTAGCACTCTACAGAGACGTTTAAGAAAAAAAGGTGGGAATGCATTCCATTTAAAAACTACTAGATATTTGTTAAAACAGAAAGCAGTAAATTTTTATAGATTTAATACAGAATGGCGCGTAAATGTTTTTTTAAATTCTTTTTAAAAAAAATTAAATAAATACTTTGCGAAGGTTTACAAAAAATTCAAGGTTTCTCCACCCTAAGTTTTGTTATTATTAGTATTTCCTGAAAATTTCACAAAAATCGGACTAAAAATAAAGGTTCAGAATGAATTATAAATTTTCGAAGTGTCCAGTTTGCTCTTAACTTAATTTTTAAAACAGAATTTTATTGCAGGCTCGGATAATTTTTTTTTCTTTATCTTCATTATGAAAATGATGTTTATTTTAAAGACTTCTTATACATAGTTTTAAAGTATTAACTTATAGTATGAGAGCCTACTGCAAATTTCGACCGTCATCTGATTACGAAATGAAATATGCTCCAAAGGCATGTAACAACATTGTACTTTACCAAATTGCACCTGTACCAATCCCTATCCTGATCAAAGTGGCTAAAAAAAATTATTTTATATTCAAAAAATCACATGAGACATGACAGCGACAATTTTGTGTTTTCCTTGAAAATTACAATCCTAATTCATTGTAAACCTAGCTTTTAAATCTGAATTATTAATATTTTTACCTACCTTTTAAACCATATTTATGTATGAAAGGAAGAAGGATCACATTGTATAAACCATTTGCAGAGATAGTCAATAATAATTATAAACTCTTGTTAGACAATTATTTTAAACCATAATCATAATAGTTTTTTTGTCGTTTCTATGGAAACCTGTAAAAATAAATCATAACAATAGGCATACAAATAAATTTTTAAATCAGCAAACATTGATTAATATTTTTAATGATTTTTACCTACTAATCGTGGATAGATGTTTTTGTGCGATGTTAAGAGGAAGAAAATGTTTCCCTTTAACGATATATATCAAGATATATTTGAATGTAATTTTCTGGAAAACTTTAAGGGCAAACAGAATTAGCGCTGTCATGCCTTACGTGATCTTTTTAACATAAAATAATTTTTTTAGGCCACTTTGCTCAGGATTGGGATTGGCACAGATGCCATTTGGTAAAGTACAATGTTTTTCCACGCTTTTGGAGTATATTTCATTTCGTTATCCGATGACGGTAAAAATTTGCAGTGGACTCTTGGGCTATTAGAATTCACTCTTTATATTTTATGATTATAAAGACAACGGTCAATATATACAAAAATTATGAGCCTGCTGAAGTTTTTTCGTCACTCTACCCAAAATTGTATATAATAAAAGGGTCATTGGCATGTGCACCTCTCATTTCAGTAGCGCGTTCTAGCGGCAAAACCAATTCCGGCAGCCCTTATTAGAGTACGAATTGCGTGTTTTTGACATACTAGTCTTATTCCGGAAGTGCGAAATTAGGTAATTATTTTTTAATTATACTCTTACTTTACTGTTTAGCTAATACGTCCGGATTCTCCGAGTAGCCCCGCCTTCAAACCAGCGAGTGGTTATGAAATGCCTCATAGAGTAGGCGGACAAGGTGATGTCAATGTAAAAATGCCCGATTTTGAAGAAATGTTTGATCAAATGGAAAGGAAAATCACTACATCCGAAACCGAAAACAAAGATGAAATTGCAAAGATCGCCAAACTTTTGAAACCGAGAGTATGTGTCTTTATTGATAATTAACAAAATATTGGGTTCTTTTAAAAAATACCTTTTTGTCTACGTTTTCTATATATGGTGAGTTCGGTCTACGCACTCTTTTCACTATATTCACTCCTAAAGTACCTAAGGCGTTCGGGTACGGAAGGAGTTAAAATAAAAGTTCCTCTTTGACCGTTCGCAGATGGTGGAGTGGAGTGTGGATCGGGCATGCGCATAAGGTGATTTAAATTGATAATAAGTTAATTGTGAGTGATTCTTTAGTAAATAAATTTTTTTTTGGTTCCCGTGAATATCATTAATATGGAAGAAACTTATACGGTCGTTACTGACAAGTACAATTAAATCTTAAGTACTGGTATGTCACATTGACAATTGACATTGCACTCCGAGCGTTAAAGGAGTAAAATCATATTCGCACTCCGTTTACGCCTAATTACTACACTCCACTCTGGAGTGCGCAGCCCGAACTCACCTATAGAGAGTTATATTTTTTTATAGATTACTTGCTTTGAAAGTTATTAATTTCTCATGCTGTGAGAAATAACCGTTATATATCATTTCTAACGGGTCCCCTCCTAAATAACCTTCAAATAATAAATCGATGGCTAAGAGCACAAATGTATGTCCAAAAATATTGTTTTGAGTAAAATCGATTTGAAAGTTGGAGGTGGCTATGACGAGCTGTATAATTATAATTATTACTTTCTGAATGGTAAACCTATTTAAATGGACATACTATATTTAAAGACCATAAAGATTTCATCATGAAGGATATATAATCCTACCTATCCCATCTTCGAAAAAAATGGACATACAATATTTTTGCTCTTAACCATCGAAATATGATAGTGTCATCCTATAATATTCGGTTGCGATAAATTGGCGTGCTAGAATATACTGAAATAACTTATTTTTTATAATATTTTAAGTAAAATTTGGTAAGGAAAATTATGTTTCATTTGTTAATGGGCCATGTTCGCATTATAAATTATATTGTAATATTTAGTCACCATACAAGTTATTCTAAAAATAATCAGTTTGTTAAAAAAAGTTAAAAGTTTTTAAAGTAAAATTATTAATACTATTTCCAAATTTTTGTATTGATAGCACTAAAGCTCGTCAATAGCTACTAAGCAAAACTTAAAAATTGAAAATCTCTTTACAAATAAAAGAGAAAATGATACTGAACTATTATGTCTTTGACTATTTATATATAGATTATAATAAAATGCATTATTTTGCCAGTTTGACCTAACTTTTCACTTTTCAAATATAAAACAAAATAATTCATGGAATTGTCTTTGTTGACTCATGTGATACTTGAGTTTGCAATGTTGCTATATTGTTGAATATTGTTGAATATTGTTGAATATTGTTGAATATTGTTGAATATTGTTGAATATTGTTGAATATTGTTGAATATTGTTGAATATTGTTGAATATTGTTGAATATTGTTGAATATTGTTGAATATTGTTGAATATTGTTGAATATTGTTGAATATTGTTGAATATTGTTGAATATCGTTGAATATTGTTGAATATTGTTGAATATTGTTGAATATTGTTGAATATTGTTGAATATTGTTGAATATTGTTGAATATTGTTGAATATTGTTGAATATTGTTGAATATTGTTGAGTATTGTTGAATATTGTTGAATATTGTTGAATATTGTTGAATATTGTTGAATATTGTTGAATATTGTTGAATATTGTTGAATATTGTTGAATATTGTTGAATATTGTTGAATATTGTTGAATATTGTTGAATATTGTTGAATATTGTTGAATATTGTTGAATATTGTTGAATATTATTGAATATTATTGAATATTGTTGAATATTGTTGAATATTGTTGAATATTGTTGAATATTGTTGAATATTGTTGAATATTGTTGAATATTGTTGAATATTGTTGAATATTGTTGAATATTGTTGAATATTGTTGAATATTGTTGAATATTGTTGAATATTGTTGAATATTGTTGAATATTGTTGAATATTGTTGAATATTGTTGAATATTGTTGAATATTGTTGAATATTGTTGAATATTGTTGAATATTGTTGAATATTGTTGAATATTGTTGAATATTGTTGAATATTGTTGAATATTGTTGAATATTGTTGAATATTGTTGAATATTGTTGAATATTGTTGAATATTGTTGAATATTGTTGAATATTGTTGAATATTGTTAAATATTGTTGAATATTGTTGAATATTGTTGAATATTGTTGAATATTGTTGAATATTGTTGAATATTGTTGAATATTGTTGAATATTGTTGAATATTGTTGAATATTGTTGAATATTGTTGAATATTGTTGAATATTGTTGAATATTGTTGAATATTGTTGAATATTGTTGAATATTGTTGAATATTGTTGAATATTGTTGAATATTGTTGAATATTGTTGAATATTGTTGAATATTGTTGAATATTGTTGAATATTGTTGAATATTGTTGAATATTGTTGAATATTGTTGAATATTGTTGAATATTGTTGAATATTGTTGAATATTGTTGAATATTGTTGAATATTGTTGAATATTGTTGAATATTGTTAAATATTGTTAAATATTGTTGAATATTGTCGAATATTGTCGAATATTGTCGAATATTGTCGAATATTGTCGAATATTGTCGAATATTGTCGAATATTGTCGAATATTGTCGAATATTGTCGAATATTGTCGAATATTGTCGAATATTGTCGAATATTGTCGAATATTGTCGAATATTGTCGAATATTGTCGAATATTGTCGAATATTGTCGAATATTGTCGAATATTGTCGAATATTGTCGAATATTGTCGAATATTGTCGAATATTGTCGAATATTGTCGAATATTGTCGAATATTGTCGAATATTGTCGAATATTGTCGAATATTGTCGAATATTGTCGAATATTGTCGAATATTGTCGAATATTGTCGAATATTGTCGAATATTGTCGAATTTTGATGTTGAATATTGTTGAATTTTGTTGCAACTATTCATAATTTGGGGACCTATGTTTATTTGAGATGTTAGTCATGAAATAAGCCAAAGAATTACCCCCCTCCGTATGTACATGATACTTAAAATCACACTTTACAATATTTTAGTTTTTTAATTTTCAAGGTACCTGCTACGATTCGAGCGAGGCAAGACAAATGTAAACTAAAATCATCTAAGAAAACACCGATAATTGTCAAAGCTAATAAAACGACCGACAAACAGCAACAAGTTAAAAAAGATGCCTCAGCAGCTGCTGCGGCACCATCGCTGGAAAAACTACTTCATCAATTGAAAAAATGCGAACTGGTCGTTGATCAAGAGGAGTTTAACAGAAAATCGCCGGTACACAGAAATAGACAAGAAATTGAGAAGACGGATAAAGAGATTAAAAAGGATGATTACAAAGCAGATGTGACGGACGGGGAGGTAATTTATTTTGTAGTATTCATGTATCATAAACCATTCAAAACAAACCAAAAAGCATGCATAATCGAGTCTTTATCGCACACCGTGCGTACAAAGGTTACTAGGTATATTAGATTATGACAGATTTTATTTTAAATTGTCTAATTGATTAAATTGTTTACAACCTTACCTAAAAACAAGTAACTTGAACAGAAAAAAAAATAGAACGTATTGTCTGGAGCCTGACTGAAAAAATTACGTTTCGGTAAACTAGATTTTTTTAACTTCCTAACCTTTGCTCGCTCCTTTCATAAACGAATGCAACTTGTGATAAGATGCTAAAATCTATTCAATTTTTAACCCTAATCATGAATAAATATACAAAAGTGACGAATATTTGTAAATTCTGAACATTTAAAACGTATACGCTAACATTATCGACTTTTTGAGTGTACTCTATCCATAATACTAACTTTTCATATTCCTTGTAGTATAAATACTTGGATTTTACAGATATAGGTAATAAATTTAACTCGGCTTCAGCCGCTAATTATTCAATGTCCGACCACATTTTTAATACGAATAACAATGACGTTTAATAATTAAATGAAATGTCAAATGACATTTACCTACCCACTCGATAAAATGCATGGAATTTATTAATTAGAATTTTTCATTTAAAATGATTGTAGTTATCACATAAGGTCTGTTCCGACAACGATCCGAAACCAGTCATTGACACCAGGATTCTGCGCAGTAGATTATTTAGACCGCCAAATTCTTACTGCGCACAATCCTAGTATCAATGACTGGTTTCTGATCGTTGTTGGAACAGACCTTTTCATTATTATGCCGCGCGTCGTTACCTTAAACTCGTTGCTCATGCTTTAAAGGCTCGATTATGCATTAGGGTCATAATATGTTATTATTTATTCAGCATAATATATTATTATTTATTCAGTTCATTTTTATTGCGACAATACGAGTATAATCAACAAATAATAATATAATATTTAGGAGGACCAGTTTCTTTAAAGATTTTCACTAGAACACTGACATAAATACTGAAAAAAATGGCTGAAGTTTACTTCGTAGTCGCGATATTATAACACTGTGAAATTGTCATCTATAACAAAATTTAGTTAACGCAATTGGTAGAAGCAGCATCACGTGACGTGAATTATATTCTAATTAAATTACTCCTAACTTTAAAAACTGAATAATCTGTCGCACTGATATATCAATAACCAACAGTAAACAGTTGAAACAGGTTAAAAATATAATGACCATAGAGTCAGAAGATAGGGGGACGCTATGTTCATCATTTTCAAATATTCAAAACGGTATCACTGGGAGTGGCTTATGTATACTCAATATGGCCGATCCGTTAGAACCAGACTATTGGGAATGTAACCCAAACCTATATCTTTCTTTAGTAAATGTAAATTATATTTATTAATTTTTTCTAATCTTGACATATTATCCATATTATCTGTCAAAAATAGAATCATATGAATATAAATTTAAATAAATATAAATGGCATCACGTTTTTTTGTACATACAAACAAAAATATAAATATTAAACACTTTTTTTATAGGGATATACATCAACAAATTTTTAACAGTGTCAATCTGCTTTTTAGAAAAGTGTAGGTCTATATTGTTGATATATGCAATGGGTAAAGTATTGCATTAATTAGTCAATGAATTAATGGAATCTAAAAAAAATACTTGTGTTAATGGAAGATATCCCAAAGCACGTCAAATTCATTGATTTAATTTAAATTTAAATCTCCTTTAATTACCCCTTATTTATTAAGCCAGGACAGCAAATTTATTAATAACCTCCTTATCGATTTTCTCAAGCAAACTAAAATACACTTATACTCTAAGGTCCGATTCCACCGTTTTGTTAAACGAAGTTTAAAATGACATTTTTACATTAATAATGTCATTTTAATCTCCGTTTAACACAACGGTGGAATCGACCCTTAGGTAATAATTTTCTTTTAAAAGTTTGTGGCTAATAGATTTAATTCTAAATGGGCGGATATCTGTGTGTTGAGACTATTAAAACATAGTAGATATAGTAGTTTAGGTAAAAGGTAAACAAAACAAGTTGATGACATTAAAACACTAGCTCGAAACTTAACTGAATTTCTATTAAAACTAAACTTAGATACACAGGAAACTATGTAAGTTAGAGTATGAAAAACTATATAGATAACCCATCCTGTGGACTACGCGACTCCCGCAGAGGAAACAGCGTGACACATCATATTTGAATGCAAAGCAGTTTTGATATTATTGAAAATAGACATGAAGACGGTTTGACAGGGTACAACCTCACTCAAATGATCCGTAATTTATAAGCCATTTATTATTCAATTTACTGAAATATGTACCATTACTCATTGATAGCAGAGTTTTCAAATCACATAACACCAATGAAATTAAAAATCTTTATTTATAGGTTTTGAACTTGAATTTGGGCGGCTTTAATTACCAAGATATCAACGAAAATATGAGATCTAAATGCAATTTTGGTAAAGTTTTGGAAGAAACTAATCAAATAGAAAATTTAACTTATCAAATGAATGCGACGTCAAACGGTTCCTCATCGAGACCCAAAAATTTATCTAAGCCGACTCTGGACGATAATTGTGCGCTGGAACTACATAAATCGAAAAGTTATATTGTCAATTTGATAGATAGGGCGCTAAGTAAAGAATTGGGGACTGTTCCTAATAATAGATGCCACAAAGAAGTGAGTATTTTTCGTTAAGAATTCTGGATTATAGAAGTCAATGAAGATTATAAAGTCTTCTAGGTTTCTATGTTTTAAAAAAGCGTTAAATTAAATACCTACCATAATCCATAGGACTTGGCTGAGTCGCCCTTGAACAAAAATGGAAGTGTGGTTATATCGCGTGAATTTAGAGATGGTAACAAATCCGTAAATGTACTTAGTAGTAAGAAAGCCCTCCCGAATTTTTCAAAATTTTCCCAGATCTGGGGAAATTTGCAGATGTGGCAACGCCGCATTACATGGAGTCACAAAGTCATTAACAACTTTAAAGGTTCAGCAGCGTTTAGTCTTAGCTATTGTAGAATAATTTTTATCAAGAGACATTCGGGGGCACTGAGTGAATAACAGCCTCGTTACCAAACAGAAATGAAAGAGCTAGAAAAACATAGTAATTATTTGATGTATCCAAATAAAAATCACTTAACACCTTTATGTTTTTGAACACTGAATCACGTGTTGAGATGATGATAAGAATAATATTTAATTGCTAGTACTCAACTATTGGAACCGATATAACATTTCAAAAGCTGGTACTTTAAATTAATATTATTTAGTTACAAACACTCACTAAATATTAAACTATGTAAATGAAAATATTTTAGAAAGACATGTATTATTAGTCGTTATAAGTTTTGCTTCCTGGCACTGAAACGATTGTAAAATATTTTTAAAATAGTAGCAATACAGACTGACCCAAAAGTTCATGAGGTAATTTAATGTTGGAATAAGGCCCAGTTTTTTCACCTTTGAGTAATGTTAAAAGTAACTACTTGCTGATTAAAATATAGGGCGATTGTTTGTTAATCTGTCAGGTAAATCTATATGTAACTTTATTCAGAGGTGAAAAGATCAGCACTAAGAAGCATAAAAATGAGCCATTAGTTGAAATAAGTGCACCTGAGCCTGGACAGAAAGTTGCAGAGCTGTAGTATGAGTGCGAAGAGATAAAAAGTCAACAAAACAAGCACGCAAATACCTTTGAAACCAAAAAGAAATTGAACAAGAAATGCAACATATAGCCAAATACGATCAAATCAAAGAAAACAATCTATTATTTAAAAAAATATATAGGTAATCAAAACGCTAAAATAGGTTAAAATCATTTACTATCAATAACTATCAATGAAACGTAGGTAAAAACATAAAAATTAATATATGCCATGAATAACTATCAATGAGATGTTGTTATAGCCAAATACGATCAAATCAAAGCAATACTATAATTTCTTGCGGTTACGTATCCTGTAAAATTTCAACATATTGTTGGGCTAAGTTGTTTAATATCTATGACGTATTATGAGACAAACATATACGAAGCCTGTCTAAAAAGTATCCGACCTTAATTTTTCTCGCGCAAAGTAGTGATTCTAAGGCGGCGCCACTGTGCGCGGTGGAAGGAGGAAACTTAATGCGCATGCTTGAATTTTTTTCACCATATTCGTTTGTGCAAGTCGCTGGCTGGTGGTCGCCAAATAAAGTGCTGTTCTTAGTGTTTGTCGGATTTAGTTTTCTCGCAAGATGACTGAACGAATTGAGCAAAGATACTACATAAAATTCTATCAAAAGCTTGGTGATTCTCAAAGCCGAACAATTCGTAAGATTCAGCAGGTGTTTGGAGAAGATGCGATGGATGTAACACAAATTAAGGAGTGGTTGTGGCAGGCCTCAAACTGCTCGGAGTGCAGCTAATGTTGAGAGGGTGCGAAATTTGATAATGGCAGATCGTCGTTTGACAGTGCGGGAGATTGTAAAAGAGGTTGGAGTGAGTATAGATTCTGCACATGCAGTTTTGCGTGAAGATTTGAACTTGTACCTGGTGGCTGCGAAATTCGTACTCAAGTTGTTGTCGCCGGAACAAAAAGATCTTCGTTTTGACATTGCACAAGACCTTCTGGACACCGCCAACATTGATCCTAAGTTTCTGAACACCGTGATAACTGTAGATGAGTCATGGGTGTACGGGTATGACCCAGAAACACAAAAAGACAGTCGTCGCAATGGAAGCATCCCGATTCTCCAAGGCCGAAGAAAGCGCGTCAAGTGCGAAGCAAAATAAAAGTGATGCTGACTGTTTTCTTTGATATCCGTGGAATTGTGCATCACGAATACGCACCGGAAGGACAAACAGTGACAAAGGAGTACTATCAAGATGTTCTCCGGCAACTCCGTGACGCAGTTTGGCGTAAAAGACCAGACCTGTGGACAGCGAACAACTGGCACTTGCTTCATGACAACGCCCCTGCACATTCCAACACTTTCTTAGTCAAACAACTGTTCGCCAACCTCCCTACTCTCCAGACCTGGCTCCTTGCGACTTCTGGTTGTTTCCAAAATTGAAGACGCCACTGGAAGGATCCCGTTTTGAGAGTAGAGAAGAGATAATGCGGAACGCGACGACGGAGCTGAATACCATTCAAACAGAAGACTTCCAGAGGTGTTTGCAGCAATGGAAGGATCGGTGGACTAAGTGTGTGCAAGCACAAGGAGCCTAATGAAGGGGATTAGGGTCCCAACTCCGTTAGGTATTCGAAATATTTTTTCTGGCCAGAGGTCGGATACTTTTTAGACAGGGAAATATCTATCTAAAAGTATAAAATTATAAAGAGTGTAATAACAAAATTAATTAAAAGGCTACCGAAAATGTTTTAAGTACATAAGTTTTGAAAGCAGAATACATCGAAAATAAGAAAAAGAAAAGAAAATTTCTGGCTACAAAAGCGCTCGATGTCTGGGGAAATGTTAAAATACCTAGTATCTACTCCATGTAATGCGATGTTGCCACATCTACAAATTTCTTTCTTACTACTGTACTTAACAGTTACAAATTTGCTAATATCCATCTCTAAATTCCAGTGTAACACCGGAACCACCTAGAACTTGTAACCGAACTTCGATTTTAGTTTAAAACCGACTTACCCAAATCCGACTCAGCTAAGTTCTATTTATAAATATGGACCTAAGTGCTTCATTCTTTATATTTTGTAACGTTTTCTTTTTTCAATTAATCGTGAAACTGTTTTTTTATTAGGTATATTTTTTTGTAAAATAGGAAGTTCCTATTCTTAACTTTGCAAAATTATCCAATACCTTTTTTACAAAAACAAGTTAGATAAAATCGACTTATTTTCGTTTCCAGAAACTGTAGTTAAATTTATTAAACATATTTTAGTTACATCCTGTGTAATAGGTATGACTCGCGTGTAAAAATCCACTGAATCAACTGTAGCTAAAATTTTATATCTGTCGAAGAGAGATTGATGTTTCTTTTAAAAACACAGTCTAGCAACATTACGTCATCAAACTGGCAGGTTGCAAATTGATCGGTTCATAAGTTTAGTTTTTATTGGTCTCTTTCTAAATCCCTTTCTCGGAAAATGGATAAGAATAATGAATCGACAAGTTTTGTTTCAAAGTTGGAAAAAGTCCTAAATAAACGTAGCAAATGTTAAAATTACTTTTCGGAGAGTAAAAATGTTCGAGACTTCACGACGCAAATGAATACATAACTTTACTTAAAATCAAACTACTTTATAATATTTTCGGCTAAATGTTAATAAACTGAATTAAAACTTTTGTAGTTATAAAACACATAATTTACGCTACACTTACTCGATGATATGATGCAACATTTTAAAGGAAAAGAGTTATTAGAGAGTTATAACAAGTTTAAACTAGAAGCTGTTGCTAAAAAAAAATAAATAAAATTCAGATATCAAATAAAATTTTAAACTGTGAAACTTCAGGATCAAGTGCTCTACGGCAGTTGCCTCCAAGTCAAAAATTGATAGTATTCCAGCCCCCAAAACTACAATATCACGAGCTGAATCTGAATTATCTGGTTTAGGAATAAATATTGGTTCTAAGATGGATCAAAGGTCACGCCACATCAAAAGGTAACCGTTCTGCTGATTCACTAGCCAAAAAGCAGCCAACCAAATACTTTATTGGACCTGGCCCTTCTATTAGCCTGACAAAATCAGAAGTAGCAGACCTAATTAAAGAACATTCCCTTGTGAAATTTAAGGAAAGATGAGATGAAACAGGAAACTGCAGAGTTGCCAGGGAGCTCTTAAGTTATCCCCACAACACTGCAGCAAACAAATACCTGACTATGACTAGACATAATCTGCGCCTAGTCACAGGCATTTTGACTGGTCATTGCCAAGTACGGAAGCATCTCGATATCATGGGGATGTCAGAATCCGCACTCTGCAGATGGTCGATGAGACCATCGAGTATATCTTTTACGATTGCTCGACGCTCTAATGTATTAGAAGATTTGTGTTCGGCAAGTATCGGCTAACACTGGCCGATATAAGAGAAGCACCTCTTGGCGACTTTGTCAACTACATTAAATCTGTAGGCTGGCTCACGAGCTAGGAGGTGCCTATCATCTTAGGAGGATGCGCAATTGACATAGTGTTATGAGGGTAAACCACCCTCCACACGTTACAGATATATTGGTTCGTGTGCTGGCTGCACCATTAATATTAACATAGTAAATAATAAATAAGTTTCTTTAATTATTTCTTTAATTATTGATAGATATTCAGAAATAACTAATTGCTTGGATTTTTGCTTGATTCAGGCCAATAAAGGTTAAAATACAACAAACTCATATAGTTTACATGCAGTGCACAAATATGTATTTCGCACAATACTTTTCGCACGATGTCGTGGTAACGTAGAAAAATGAAAAAAGGGGTCAGTTCACATATTTGTCATTTTTTGACATTTGTAGAAAAAAATATTTTTCATCGATATAATTTAATACAGAGCATAAAAATAATGTACCAAATTTAAATAACTGCTACTCGTACAAGATGAGTATGTATATAAAATTAAATTAAAATATCACGGCATTTTTTCTGGACATAGTCACTAACAGTTTTTTGATTCTTTTGAGTACAACATGCCGCAATTTTCTTTTTTTGCCTCATTTACAATTTCTCTTTTGCTGTTTACTGTCGTAGTGATAAGATTCTTTTTTTAATGGCTCTATAAGTTCCAGAAGATTGGGATGTATTTTCGATAATATATTTAAATGATTATGCTAACCTTTAAGCTAGTTTGTTATACTCAACGCTTTCGTATGGAAATATGACATTATAGTCATTCGCATTTTCTCATTTTCCATGTATGCATTAGTTATACCAGTTTTATTTATTGAAACAATTTGCAAATTATTTAAATAAACCAATAACTATCTTATAATTAAATTGTATTAGTTCACAGTTTAAGACCATTAAAATTTGTTGAAAAATTCTCCTATGCCTATTCATTTGCTAACTTTGCCGTTTAAACAAGTCCCCAGGTAGAAATTTATTGAGTAACGAGTTTTTAGCCTTTAAAAGGGTACAGTCCTCAGTTGAGAAGTTCCGAGTTGCGAATGCAAATGCAAATGGCAAGTTCTGCTTTGTCCCTCTTATAATTGGAAGGTTAAAAGTGCTTGGAACACAAATGACAATTTTCTATTTTAAATTTATCTGCACGGCCGCAGGCCAACGCTAACTTCTGGCAAACCTCTTACTGTCGAGGAAAACGAAAAAACAATTTTAATTCTTTTGTTCTAATTGTTACTGTTAGATTCGTAATTTGTGTACCGCCTTTTGATTTGAATGTTTTTCACTAATACGTCTTACAAAAAACAAAATTAACAACTCAATATAATACAAATATTCGCATAAAATGTTATAAATCACTATAAACGACTTACAAACCACTACAACGTGCGTTTGTCATATGCTATTTACTTCGCGCTAACTCTACTAACTCTACGCATGACGTCAGCGCCGCCATGACACTTTGCGCGAATAAGGTGTATCTATCTCACATACTTTGATTTTCTCTTACTATACGGAGAATGGTCGCACTGTGCAGCTTTCTAAGTGCCTTTTAAAAGGAGATAGAAAACTCCGCCGTTTTGATGCCTTATTACGTCTTGCCTACATCTTGGCGCATTATTTTTAATAGGTTCGTTTTAATCATCCGGAAACAGAAGCGGATGATTAAAACGCACCTGATATTTTGCTTGCTGCTGTCAGTGTCAGTAAATATTATTTTTGGAGTCACAGTTTATTGCTAAAGAATCAGTTAGCTCACTCGGACTAGTTGAAAGTTCCAAAATAACATCCACTCTAGGGATACAAATTCAGGATGCGCAGAAGTTTTATTTTAGGGGGTTGTCATATATTGTATTATCCGAGTTGCGCAGTGTATAAACTGGAAAATTGAGATCAAAAGTGCCGACGCAGAGTGAGCGAACTGATTCTTAAGCTATAAACTGTGGTAAAGGCATCAAAATGGCCGCACCCTATGATGGGCATGTCAGACCTCTCTCTTGCACCGTATAGTAATCAAAGTATGTGATCTATCCCAATACATGATCGAATGAAACATCTTTCTATTATCTCAACAAAATAATGACATTTATGTCACGATAAGATCAACACACATATTACATACATGTGCATATAAAAGCAATTTTACGAAGCTTGAAAACTGTACAATAATACGTATTTACAATATTTAGAAGTAAAACAGCACTTACCAAATATAATGACCAATATTGTTTTAAGAATAGGAACCATCATTGCAGTAAACGTATAGCAATCCAAGGGGAGTATAAAAGTAGTTGTGATGAGTCGGTTCTAGCCCACCACCTCCCCTCTGACCATGGTCTAGAACTGGCCAATCACAACTAG
Organism: Psylliodes chrysocephalus; assembly: GCA_927349885.1. Taxonomy (NCBI): domain Eukaryota; kingdom Metazoa; phylum Arthropoda; class Insecta; order Coleoptera; family Chrysomelidae; genus Psylliodes; species Psylliodes chrysocephalus. Next base: position 72,837,782 of record OV651818.1, on the reverse strand, counting down.
TTACATTGAAAGAGGAGATTAAATCGTATTTATTATATTTAAACAATTGTCTATTTAAAATTTTTTTTTCCCAGCTTGAATCCATGAACCCCAAGCGAGCGATCGAGCTCATGAATCGTCATGCCGGTGAAAGAGATTTGCCACACAGTGTCACGGAATCCCATCTTTCTAACTATACGAATCATGATACGATGGAGTTATTAGATGACGATCAAAATTCGGCCAAATGTAAAGTTTGTAATTGCAGCTCAGGTAATTTCTATTTTTTAGTATAAAATTAAATAAAACTGCGTTTAGAAGTCTTTAAAAAAACTTAAAATTAAGAAACTTACATTAATTGAAACAAAAGGTAAAACAAAGAAAGCGTTCACTGTACAATACCGATGTTTATTTTAACGTGTATACAGTTAAAAAAATATTAACTTAGGATCCACCCTGTATAGAAAGTCTCTGTTTATAGAGTACTGATTTACGAAAATTAACTTGCTTAAATATATGGTAGTTCTTTGAGGTACTTTTTATTTTTTACGAACTGTTTGTGAAATGTTTTACTCTGTACTTTTATAGTGTGGAGCAGCCAAATGAAATAAATTTCGTGATAAATAAATGGGAACATGTTTGGAAAATCTCTCGGACATGTCGATTGATATTTGTGCAATTTTTTTAACAAAATCTTTTTATACAGGGTGTATCATGTAACCTTTCAAGTAGAGCGCCAAGTCTAAGAAATACAATGACAAATCAGTCAATAACAGTTTGTTGTAAGACCAGTGTTTTAGGCAAAGTTGGCACAATATTTCTTGAATGAACTTTAATACTGATTTTGCAGAAGAACCCACCTATATAAGGCAACTAAAGCAACTTAGATGGGGACATTTAAGGCATATACAGCGAGAAATTAAGAGGCTAGAAGAACTAGAGCGATTTTTAGATTCTTGTTCCACTATCCCAGATTAGTAAAATACAAACATTGGATAGGTATTTGACAGATAGATTAGGAAACGTTAATAATATAACATGTCAGTATTGGATACTATTTCAAAAGCAAATTGGATTTTGGAAGTTACTCTATCGTATCATTTTACATCTAATATTTGTGTTTTAATAATTTTAGGCGTAGAAAGATATATCTGTAAACAGGGTGTCAAAAACTGTTTTTCATCAAATACATTAGACTAAATGTTACTTACTACAAAGCTTTGTACATTTTTCATTTTTTAAAATATGACTAGAATAATAAATGACGTTGACTTTGACACATGTCATTATGATACAAAAAGAATTAATCATCTTTTGACATTAGTTTCTACTTTCTAATCATAAATTTAATTTATAAAAATAGATCATAAAATAAAATAAAAATTTAAATGGACCTTTTTATACACGAATCGATGATGTTTAAAAAGTCAAAGAATCAGCAAAAATGCCAAACGAAGAGCTTTTAAAATTATGAAATAACAAATTTAAACTTATTACTACATTAAAAATTTTACTAGACAGATATCTGACCTTACCTCTCAACACTCATAAAAATGTTTCAAAATATTAAATTTTCTTGTGGTGACACCCTGTATAAAAGTGCTGTTAGTAGAAAAATGATTACGGACAGTGTTAGATGATAATTAAAGTCGTATACGTATTTATATTTTTATTATACAGAATGTTTTTACTACTAAGTTTAAATATTTACAATTTTATACAAAACGATTTTTATACAATGTACAATTTTTTAAAATTTAACGTGCAAGTTTTTGGTTTGTTTTTTGTACAAGTAAAGACCTAATTATAAAATTGATTTGTTTTTGTAATTTTTACTTCAGTAAATAAAAATGGAAAAGATGAAAAACCGGAGTGTTCCAGAAGGTTTACATAGATCAAGTTGTTACTAAAATCACTTCATTTTAATTGTCAATGCCACAATTACGGTTTAAAAAACTTCCAAAGTATTTTATTGATTCATAACTACGTGACTTATTAAAATACCCCAAAAAATATACAGTGTGGTCTATTATTTTTTATATGACGTCATTTTAAAATGTATTCTTTAAATAATATACATCAATATTCTTAGCTTCTAGTATAAATAAATAACCCAAAAGAACCATCCAAATAGGTATAATGAGGCACCCAGTATTAATGAAAATATAAAATTAACTCCTTTCATAAAACAAGAACTTTATACTAAAATTATTAGTGTTTTTTCTTGGGAATTCTTTGAATGTTAGTATAACTAGTAGTTTCTAACTCATTCTCATCATCATCTTCATCATCGTTTAGTAAATCATTTTGTTTATTTCTTCTACTTCTATTCGCCTTTACCATAGTAGGACTCTGAAACTCCGCTTTTATCTTCTCATTCAAGGTCGTCGCCTCCCTCGTTACCTCGGTTACCTCATTTACCTCAGCTGCGGTCGACTCTTCGCTAGTAAACGGAATAAACTGAGAAACTTCCTTCTGTTTCGGATTAAAAAAATCAATTATGAATCTCGGCGTTAGATTAGATACGAATGGCAAGACATTATCTTTGGCAAATTTTTCGGCTTGTTGCAGGGCTTTTCCTATATTTTCCGGAATTTCTTGAACTACATTTATGATCGTATCTAGAGGATTGGGCTGTGTGCTTCGAGCTGCCTAAAATTCATTTTACATTTAAGTTTTAAACATGATTAATTTTAAACGGTCAGTGTGGTTATCTGAAAATTAGTACGTACAAGAAAGTTTTTGGTTAGAACACTAGTGCAAATGAAGATGAAAACACTGCTTAAAAATACACACATTTGGCGTTGAAAGAAAGTGAAAATCAGTAACCTTGAAGGTGACATTCCGGAGTAAAATTCAGGGATGGACTCAAAATAATTGTACTAAAATAGACAGGATATCAGAGTTGGGTAGTATTCGAATACCCGGTATTCTGAATCTTATTCAGAATACATTTGGCTGGTATTCGAATACTATTCGAATACACTTGTGTTTTCTGTATTCGGTATTCGACTGAATACTTTTTTAGTCAGTACTCGGGATTTTGGACTTAGAATACCATTTTTGAATCCTAGTATTCGAATACCACACTTTGTATTCGAATCCCGGTATTCGAATCCCGGTATTCGAATCTTGGTATTCGAATCCCGGTATTCGAATCCTGTTTTCGAATACTGTTTGATTATTTCTATGAATATTACGATCTTTTTGAAATGTTGGTTTTGTTGAAGGCAAACGGGATAGGAAATGCTTTTTGATTGATGTCTTCTTTCTGATATCCAAGTACTAGTGCGACGTTATGAATGTTATATTATATTTTATTTAAAACAAAAATAATTTATTTTAAGTTATTTATTATTTAAGATTATTTTTCAAGGATAGCTTCTTTTGCTAAGCAATTCTATTGTGTTACCTTATTGTGTTCGAATTTATAATGAATGTACCAAAGAAACTATTTTAAGTTTTATTTATTATACAGAGTGTCCCACGAGATACGCCTCGGACCATAACTCCATAACGGTGCAATTTTCAAAAATTTTGTAAGTGTCCTTTTTTATGTATATTCAAAAAAGCCATCTTTTAAAATTAGTTTTCGAAAATTGCACCGTTATGGAGTTATGGTCCGAGGCGTATCTCGTAGGACACTCTGTATAAGTAAGTAGGTTGTAGGGTATAGGTTATAGGTAATGGGAATTGTTTATTTTTTATTAAACAATAAGTTTGTGTTTTTATCTGACGGTGTACCAAAGAATTTTATTTTAAATTTTTCATTATTTTATCGTTATTTATAATTTTTTAATAAAACTTTAAGAAATAAAAATCAGCAAATGTTTTTTATTAAACAGTTGTTTTATTTAACCTCACTGTGATACTGTATATCAAAAAATGATATTTCAAATTTTATTTAACATAGATTTTTAATTCTTTTTATATTTTTATAAATTAACTACATAAATAATAATCAAGCTTTATGTGCGCAAATGTTATTTGTAGTTGGAATATTCATAAAGTATTCATATGTAAATGAATCCAGGTATTCGAATACAGCGGTATTCAAATACTTTTTTTTTCTTTGTATTCGAATATTGATTATTCGAATACAATTTAGAATACAGTATTCAGGATTCGTATTCGAATACCGGATTTCAGTATTCGACCCAACTCTGCAGGATATTATGTGCACCCTAAAAGTAATCCCTTATACAATGTACCTAAGTACCAAAAATGTTCAGTTTCGATAGAAAAATAATAGAATTATTTATATTGCTATTAGGAATTTATTGACTTACTATTTTAAAGCAATTATATAATTGGGCGTAAGCAACAACAACGTTATTCTTCATAAAGGTGTTTTAAAAAAAACTAATTTTAGTATTAATAAATAGGTCAAGATCTAACCTAACACTATATCTCGAAAACAAGAAGATTTTGGCCATAAGTTTCCATTGATTTCTCGAAGTCTTTAAATTATTTACATGAGAAAATGTTTAATTAGTTGAAAGTATCGATACTGTTAGTTAAAAATGGATGAAACTTGTTAAAATGATGAACATTAAACAAATAATAGCAGAATGATCTACGAACTCTACCAGTGCCATTTTTTACATAATTTACAAAAGCTGGAAAATAAAAATATTTTGTCTTCCTACAAGCTATTTTAAATATGTCAATATAAAATAAAGAATAGAATGGTTGTTTCAATTTTCCAAATGAATTAAAGTCTATATCTTTTGAATTGTTTATTATAAATTGTATGTATCAAAAATATAAAACAAGACGATAACAAGAAAATTATATACATATAGATAGGTAATTTAGAGAATCTATAATTCTTTAGTCCATAAGTTATAGCCAGTGGCCGGCATACTTACCTACGATATTTTGTAAAATCATCTATTTTTTCTCTTATTCTCTCATAGCTGCCGTACATGAAATTGTGACATGTTAGTTCAGTCTGCGGATTTCATAGAGTCACCCAGATACACATACTTTGATTTTCTTTTAATATACGGAGAATGGTCGCACTGCGCAGCTTTTTGAGTGCCTTTTAAAAGGAGATAGAAAACTCCGCCATTTTGATCCCTTATTACGTGTTGCCTACATCTTGGCGCAATATTTTTAATAGGTGCGTTTTAATCATCCGCTTCTGCTTCGGAATTGTCGGTTTTCTTGTTTTAATCTGACAGGTTAAAACGACTAAACCGACGATTCCGGAAGCAGAAGCGGATGATTAAAACGCACCTGATATTTTGCTTGCTGCTGTCAGTGTCAGTGAATGTTATTTTTGGAGTCACACAGTTGAAAGTTCCAAAATAACATCCACTTCAGGGATACAAATTCATGATACGCAGAAGACTGCTGTTTTATTATAGGCGGTTGTCATATATTGTATTATCCGAGTTGCGCAGTGTATAAACTGGAACATTGAGATCAAAAGTGCCGACGCAGAGTGAACGATCTGATTCTTTAGCTATAAACTGTGGCATAGGAATCAAAATGGCCGCGCCCTATGTTGGGCGTGTCGGACTTCTCTCTCTTGCACCATATAGTAATCAAAGTATGTGCCCAGATATGAAAGGTGTAAAAATGTCATAGTGAAAAGGCTGTCACATTATTTTAAAATACCTTATTTATTGTTATTAAAAAAAACAATGGCAGATAACTATGGCGATTCCAAGGTCATGACAGACACTTCTAACAGTCCTTTAATGGTGTTGTACAGTGTAACCAATTGAAGACGTTTCAAAAACAACATATATCCAAAAATGCCCAAATTCAGTTAACTGTAAAAATTAGTGGACAATTGTTGTATTTACCGCCACAACTGGTGATTTTTTAAAAAAGTAACACAAACAGATATGAACTGTCAACTATAGAGCATTTTGTAAGGCCTATTAGGACTGACATAATGTTTTTTATGTTTCCTGAAAAAAGCTGATTTTGGAGATGTGTCGTTTTTGTAAATAGATCTTCAATTGTATGAATTACCGTACATGTATATGCTAATACGTGCCAAAATACGGTATAGGGTAAGTAAGTTCAGTACCGTACCTACTCAAATCTTAGGTATTTAAACGATTAGCAGAAACGTTTGCGTTAACCAAAGCTGTGTTATTTTTTCTCCAGCAAAAGCAATCCTGTCAAGAATGACTAAAGCCATCATGTATCCATCATCAAAAACTAGTGAATCTAAAAACGGTGATGACTGCAAATCTATACGAAAACAATAAATTGGACAAATTTTGATAGGACTACGCGTGAAACAAAGACTGCTGAGCAGCGCATTACCTATTATATAGTATGATGTACGATAGGTACGACTTCCACCACATACGCTAATCTCTAATAGATTTGGCTCAGATAGACCGCGTTTAAAGTTCCATATCTGTAGGTCCTAATATAGAATAATTTTTACTTTATTTTTGTTGACTAGGATAAGCAAAAGTCGAAACAAAAGATATTCAATTTTTATAAATTTACTTGTTTACTGACTCAGCATCAAATATGTTAAGACATTATAAACCAGTCACAAAAAAGATACCCTTAAATGTTATTTAAAAACATTTACGGTAATAAGGCGAAAAATACACTGATTCTTTCTAATATTTTTAGTGTATTTCCTAATTGACATAGAAGCATCTAACGTGGTAAATATAATAGTAATTTACGTTACAAGACTGGAAAGTAGTGTTTTGCAGGTCAAGACAAGCATATTTCAGAACGAGCTGTAGGTGAGAGGATTAAAATATATTTTGAGGCGCTGTCTTCGATCAGCTGATACTTCAAATTCGTAAAAGCCACACCTTTCCACCAGAATGCGTCACCGTGATATGATACCTTCTTTTTATAGTATCATGGTATAAAGGTTTGTTTCAGGAAATCAGATAAAGGAAGTACAAACAATGTTTACGTAAATGGTAATGCAATTATTGCTGCGTGAATGAAACTTCAGTTGTATATAGTACAAGGTACATTTAACTTCAGACAGAGCGATATCTCAAAAACGGTAAGTTTTTCAAAAAAAAAAAGTTTAAATAAAAGTTGTTGGGCGTTACAGGGGAGATGTAATGATGAATTTTTTGAAGGTTTTTCAAGGTTAACTCTTTTTTTAAATAGAATTATAGATTTTTTTATTTCAGAATCTGGTACCCTGGAAAAAAGCAAATAAGTTTCGTTTACAAAGTTTTTTTATACGATTGCAACTTAGCAGATAAAAAATAAAATAATTATTTTTCTATTTTTTTAATTATTCATGGTTTCCGACAAATGAATTTCTTCTTACAAAAAATGTAAATAATGTTGCTATCACCTTTGAAATAAACCTGAATTATTCAGTAATCGGTTGGAGTTTTTTTATTTCAAACAGTTTTTACTGAAAATTACTTCGAATTTCTTTATCATATCGAGATAAAGGAGCAGTAGCTGAAGAGACTTTGTGTCGTTATTAACGTACAATTCTGTAGTTATTATTAAGTTGTAAATTGTGTAACCAATATGGAATATCTTTCGATGGCCCAAAAAGTTGAAATGATATTGCTTTATGGTGAATGTGGAAGAAGTATTGTGGATGCCGTTGCTTTGTATGCAGACCGTTTTCCTAATAGAAATGCTATATCCCGGGCGTCTTTTTACCGTGTTGTAAAACAGTCTACAGAGACTGGAAGTACCGCTGAAAAAAAGAACACGACGAGTCACGGTTACTGGTGAAAATAATGAAATCGCAGTATTAGCAGCTGTTGCTATGAATCTGCATGTTTCTTCTCTAAAACTTTCTCAAGATTCTGGAATTCCTAAAACCAGTATTCTAAGAATATTAAAGCGACACAAATTTCATCCATATCATATTTCGTTACATCAGGAACTTCATGGTAATGATTTTGAAAATCGAGTGCTATTTTGTGATTGGGCACGAAATCAAATACACATAAATAGGAATTTTTTCCTTTGTGTTTTATTTTCCGACGAATCCAAATTTACAAACCATGGAGATGTGAATCGTCATAACATGCATTATTGAAGTGTGGAAAATCCGCGATGGTTCAGGGAAGTGGAACATCAGCGCCCTTGGTCCGTGAGTGTGTGGTGCGGAATTAATGGAGACATGGTCCGTATTTTATTAAAGGAACATTGAATGGGCCAAAATATCTGGAATTTCTACAACATTTGCCAGATCTAATTGATGATGTACCACTTCAAGTACGGGCAGGTATGTGGTTTCAACATGATGACTGACTGCCCTGCTTATTATGCCATAATTTCCCGTGAAGTGTTAGATCAGCAGTACACTAATGGATGGATAGGAAAAGGTGGCCCTCTTGCATGGCCTGCTAGATCATCTGATCTAACGCCTTCTGATTTCTACTTATCGGGCCATCTTAAACAAATAGTTTATCAAAAAGTTCCTACAACCCCGGAAAATATGATGGAACGCATAAGAAATGCTTGTAGAGCTGTCAACAGAGAAACTCTTATTCAGTGTCATGAAAGCTTCATAAGAAGAATTGATAAATGTGTTGAAATTGATGGTCATCATTTTGAGCATTTGTTACATTAAATTTTTTTTTTGTTGTTCAATTTTTTGTAAGAAGAAAAACATTTTTAGTAAACCATTTCATTATTATAAAATTTAAAAAAAAAATGTTTTTATTTTTTATCTACTGAAGATGCAATTCTATGAAAAATTTCTTTAAACAAAACTTATTTGCTTTTTTACATACAACAAGATTCTGAAATAAAAAATCTATATTTCCTTTTAAAAAAAGAGAGTTAACCTTGAAAAAACCTTTAAAAAGTTGTCAATGTAAAAAAATGTCATCTTCACATCTCCACCGTAGCGCCTAACAACTTTTATTTAAACTTTTTTTTGAAAAACTTACGTTTTTAAGATATCACGCTGTCTCAAGTTAAATGGACCACCCTGTATATGGAGGAAAAATAATGAATATAGTTATGTTCCAATAACGATCAGAATCCAGTCACAGACACCCCAGACAGCACACCAAATCCTTTGGATATCTACTGAACATCCCAATATCCACTGAATGTCAGTCCATGGTGGATATCTATTTTATATCCATAAAATGTAATTTATAGACATGCAAATGCCCATAAATAATAGTAATTATATAGCAAATTATTAAAAAATTACGCCATTGTGCCTAATAGTACCGTTCAGATATTTAAAATTAATTTTTTGAAGGTGTATTCAATATCCCATGGACATCCACATATATCAAAGTCTTAGCGCGGACGCAAACCATCGTGGATATCTACTAGATGTAATTTTTGATTTTGCTTCCTAAGTATAGATGGCGATACCACTTTCGTATCTACTCATGCTCAACCCGCCATAATTGAGTTGATCGAAAAATTTTTCGCATTAACTCTATTAGAGACTGGAGTCGAGAATTTCCATTTATTGCTGAAGAGTCCTAATAAGGATGACTTTTTCCTTAGTGGGCAAACTCAAAGGCAGATTGTTGGAAATATTTTTTATCTCTATTTTCTTTCGTAACAATCATTTGGTTACTTATGAATGTCTACTAAAGATACCTATAAAATATTTTGCTGAATATCTGAATTATATATCCTGGGATATAGACGGACATTTGGTTGGATATCCATATTGGATATCCACAAAATATATTCTGTGGATATCTCTGGGAATTCTTGTATTGTCTGGAAGATACTAATTAGATATTTTGCTGAATATCCATAGAATATCTTCTATATTCTGGATATAGACGGACATTTGGATATCCATATTAGATCCACGGAATATTTCTGATATCCTGTGGATATATTGGATATCCACAAAATATATTCTGTGGATATCTTTGGGATTTGGTGTGTTGTCTGGGACGAGTATTCGACGAAATAGATTATTGGGACCACCAAATTATCTACTGCGCAGAATCCTGGTATCAGTGACTGGTTTGTAATTATTATTGAAACAGACCTTATGATGTTAAAATTTAAACATCTATGGAATATTTAAGTACCATTTTAAAAACATATCAAGAAAAGTCTTTATAAAAAACGTTACAAAAAGAATAGTAATGTACGAATGACAAATGAAGATGAACTTTTCAATTATATGCTCTTAAAATAGGCCCATTTTTCCCATCATTCTTACAGCAGTAAATATGTCTGTATATTAAATCAAATGCAGATTAAATAAGTATTGGAGAGAATGTGATGGTATATTATTAAACATACGAATGCTTGCGCCAAAGAGAAACATTTGGTTGCCTGCCAAGATGATATATTTATGGTAAATATCATTCATGCTAAACATAGGTTCAGAATATTATTATTAACATCATATATAAATTTCAGCGATATCGAAATACCGTAAATTATTTTTTTTTTGACATTTAAAAGTGTCTGCTATGACTTTAGAACCCCCATAGCCATCGTCTTCTATTGTTTTTTTCCAATAACAATATTGAAAGATTTTAAAATATGCCAGTGGCAGCCTTATCACTATGACGTTGAATTGGATCAAATTTTTACTCTTTAGGAACCGCTGGCTGAATTGTCTCTATCTCATGTACGGCAGGTACAAGAATAAACGAAAAAATTTAGTACCGTAAGTCGGACACGGGCTCTTAGACTATTAGTACGAATTTCAAAAATAAATTAAAAGAAATAACAAGAAATGTTTATTTGTAATTTTGCAAATTCTTTCCAAAGAAAATTTAAAAAATACATCCCGTTTTTCAGCAAAATTCAAATTTTGAATTGTGAAAAAGAAGCATGAACATTTTTTGAATAATTTAAATTCCCAAAAGCTTTATAGCTTACGAAATAGCTGTAACAAATAATTAAATAATTAATATAAGTATATTAGGTGTTCACATTAATTTTTGATCGTAACATTAAATCAATGAACACAAAAACTGACATAACTTTTAAAAAAGTAAAATAAGGAAGAACAAAACTATTAAAGCCGTATCTCATAAAATAGTAGGAGCGGCCTTTTCCCTCTGAAAAACAACTACTACTTTAGCTAACACCACACAAGCATTGAATTATACCTTCAGAAAAAACCAAAGATAAAATTATTTTAAACACTAACTTTGATTTTCCTTACTAAGGAGAATGTAATTCTTGGACAAGTTTCGTTCTTTTTGGAACCTATGAAGAATATCATCTATTTCCTACTGAGGAGTCTTAATAAGAACGAAACCGATCCAAAAATGACGGTCTCCATAGTAAGCATAATCAAAATTAGAGCTAAGAAAATAATTTTCTATATCTGCTGTTGCTTTGTGACATAATGCCTTTGATATTATCTTGTTTTTCTTTATTTAATTTCTTGGTTTCATTTTAATTTGGAATTATTTTCCTTTCTCAAAAAATATGCCACCATCTACGTCTACCTACACTGTTACACAAGATCGTTGTTTTATGTTTCCAATAAATAATATATTGGATAGTAAGGTACTACAAATTTAGTCCAGTTTTGTACTAGATAGAATATTGTTTTATTGATTCTTTAGGTTGCAAAGTCTTTCCAAAACCGATTAATTCACCAGACCTAGCCCCATTAGATTTTTATTTGTTCAGATCTTTATTAATCAAATTTAAAACAGATGTTAATTAATGCTTTAATGGATTAATATGTTCATTTTAACAACAACTTTATTTAAATATTTATTTTCAGCATAAATTATATTGCACACCTAATACGTATCATAGTGCAGACTTGTTTTTTGGATTCGATTTTTATCTTAAAATTAGACTTATCATGAAATAAATTAATGATTCAGTGATTTAATGGTATGTACTTAATTTTTTTATCATCGTTTTCGAACACCGGTAAATTAATATAAATGGCATCTTCTGGTGAATTAGTAGAAGCAAAAGCATGATCAGTACCACGCGAACGACTATCGGTACCACTAGTACCACTACTAACATTGAGATCATCCCTAGCCGTCCTCTTCTTTTGTTCAGAAACTAGAGCAGGTTTTTCAGTCCAAACTCGATGATTTCTGTTCTCAGAGCTAGCTGGTTCCAGTACTTCTTGCTCCTTACTTATGGCTTTAATCAAGTGTAATTTATCTGGCAATACCTCAGCTTCATCTCCCTTTTTGCGAATCTTCTGGATATTCGTAAATGGTGTAGTGTAATCTTTCGTAGAAACTTCTATAGGTGCTACACTTGGTGGTGGATCAAATTTCTTATTAATCGAGTTCCTCTCTTCTATTGCTACTGTTGAGGTATGTATAGCCTTAGTAGCAGGGTCCTCATATTTCAAAGGAACGTACTTTTGAGTAGTGCTCTCCTTTGGTACAATAATATCAGTTATGAATCGTGGAGTGTAGGTACTGACTAACGGTAGAATAGTTTCTCTAGCATACCTCTCTGCTTGTTCAAACATTCTGGCAAGTCTTTGCGGTAGAAATTGAACTGTAGTAGCTATAGCTTCTATCGGATCACCTAGATTTGGTGGCTGATCAAATCCTGATAAGATTCTTGATTCGTCCTGTCGTTTTCTTTGCTCCTTTTTCTGCTGTACAGGTATTTTCTTGGGCACCCAATCAGATTCTTTAGTCGACATTTTACCTTCTTCTTTAATACTACTTTTAGTTGTTGTATTTTCTTTTTTGGTTGTTTTAGGTGTAGGTTTTTCGGAAGTAGGTCCTAGTAACGGTTCAGTTATTTCAACTTCTCTTTCTTTTTCAGGATCATGAGATCTTGCATTTTTGTTTGAATGCGGTTTCAATATCGGTTCGCCTATTTCTTTTAATGGACTTGATTTGTCTGAATTACCACTTTTGATTACTCTGGTATTAAAAGCTCTGCTCGATTCTGCCTCGTCTATTACATCGTTTTCTTCGTCGTTTCTCCAAGGTATATTGAAGAAATCTATAGCGTTTTTAAAGGATACCTTAGATTTTTCTGTCGTTTTATATTCTTTATCGTCTAAACCGACTTTTACAACTTGCGTTGGAATGAAGTTTGATTTTTTAGCTGTGTTTGAGGTTATATTGTCCTCGATCGATATTTGCATTCTATCTTGAGCTTCAGCTTCGTAGGAGTTTTTCGGCAAATTACATTCGCCTGGATATAGCGGTAGTAGAACAGGTTTGCCGGACTGGAGGATTAAGTTTTTCTTACACACTGAAGACCTAAAAAATAGTATAAATTATGACAAACATTTTATAATATTCCATTCTATAATAGCAGTAGCATAGAGGTCAAGTGACAAGCAAAACGTAACGGGGTACGAGTGTATGGAAAAAATTGGAGTAATTATAGAAAACTCCAAACTACTTACGTTTTCCCAAAACTGTCCATCAAAGTTACTTTATCCATGCTCCATTGAGTCAATCCAGATGACAGCCATCCGCTGTAGGCTGTGTAGAGAATCTCTATTTTGATGGGCTGTGCTAAAATTGGATGGGGTACTAAAATTTTGGAGACTGATTCACCAAGTTTTAATTCTTCATCGTCTATCCTAAAAACATGAGTTTTATATCTAAACTTAATAATCATAAGAGCCCTAGGAACTAAAGCTTAGAGAAGAGCCACAGGTAAGGAATTATTATAATGAGAATTGTTAAATACTATTGGTCTATCAAACAATGTGAAAAAGTTGCTAATGTCACACAATCTTACTTGGTCATAACGAATGTTTCATTTAACGCTGATTCTCCGACTAAAGTTATTTGAATTTTTCCATAACTTTTGACAGGTATTGGACTTGGACTAGTTTCCAGTTTTACGTGGTACTGATGAGCTGTAATTGATAACAATCGATAAATGTTTAAAGCGAAATTTGAATCATATTTTTACCGCAAAATGGTTCTTCGTCTCTGGTAATGAGATACAGTTGGCCTCGACCTTTTGATCTGTCAGCATAATATCCCATGTTTCCGCATTGTCTGAAAAAAGAGCTTTAATAATTATCTAAGAATAATCCTAATAAAATATCAATGTCAACATCATTGATGTGAAAAATAATTCCGATATCAGTTTCTAATCTAATTATTTTCCCAAACATTATTGGCAGAAATATTTGAAATGTGCGAAGCATATTTTTCTTGAAGCGTGATAATATTTTGTGCCCAGTGGTCCGATAATAAAGCGACAAGGGTTTGTTTAAATCTATTATTCCTTAAGCTTTTGTAAAAATCGTTTGCTCGACTTTATGGACCAACTATATCTTATCCAACTACGGTTTTGAATGGTTGGGGTCTGTTCTTTATTAAAGGCGGAAGATATCTATCGCATATTATATAAGAATGATTGTTAAAAATTTTATATGTAAAGAAAAATATAGTATTTCATAGTTTTGATGTACTGACGGTTTTATGCGTAACAGAAAATGAAATTCAGAGCTAGCGGCCGCAAGGTGGTACGATCGTACTTCCGGTTGGAATTGTGTAAAATGGTAGGCAGGACCATTAGGAAGAATTTAGTTTAAAGCAGCTATATCAAGCTACCGGACACTCTGTGGCGGCACCACTCAAGACCTGGCGGGGTCCGCTAGCTTGAATTCCCATAAATTCCAGGGCCTGTGTAGCCTCGTTAGTAACAGGATGTTGTCTTTTATATTTTCTGTTAGAAACGTTTCCAGTCTACATCAATTTAGACGTTCTTACCGGGATGCAGCTGCCCGAGCAGACTCGTTGTTTCCTAAATAGTGTGCGACAATTTCAATTCTCTCTGCAGTAGTCTAAACTATGATAATTAGGTTCATTTACTTTCAAATAGCAAATGAAGAAATTTCACTAAAATAAAACTAGGTACCCGTAAAATTCTACTAAAAACTATTATCTTATCTCGTTAAATGCTGATAAATATCTTTTTTGCTGTTTTAGTATCTAGTTATTAATTGCAACTTTTTATTTAGATTTCTTTAAAGACGGGGTCTCCCTATGTAGACGTGTAGACCAAGGATATCAGAAGATGTTAAATTTAAAAATGTAATTTTCAGCCAAATTAAAGATAAAGGTCTTACTTAGGTAGTCTTACTATTTTAAATTGGTGAATAATTCATTTTCAATTAAAATAATAACTTTAAAGCAAAAAAACTGTTAAATATCTCCATGGAAATTAAATAATTTAACAATTTAAAATAGTAAGACTACATAGGTTAGACATTTATCTTTAGTTGGGATGAAAATTAAATTTTTTAATGACCTACTTTCAGAAATCGGTCGATTTAACTTTTGGTCTACAGTAGGGAGGCATTTTAAACTGGTTTTTGGCATTAATTTTAACACTTAACACAAAAATATTAGCATGTCTGTAAATAGAATCGAAATACCTTTCAAAGGATGTGCCACTCAACCCCCCCATGTCAATAAAGATTCTCGAAGGGGTTGGCAACCCTTTTACGGGGATAGCCGTAAACCATGAGTTAATGATCGAAAGTTGTCCCCCTCGATAATAAACTCGACGTGTCTCGGGGTTTGTCACAAAAACCTCCCCTACCAATAATATTTGAGGTCTATTTCTAATGCGCCATCCTGTATATTGATTTTAAAACCAAAAAAAGGCTTTATTTTATTTGTTTTCGTAACTGGTAACATAATGAATTTTTCGAAACCAGTTTCATAATGTTCAACATTATGCAACTAGTTGCAGTTATTTTGATACTGACTGCGATTACAAAAAACGTCACTTTATATATCAAAATTAGAAAAAAATATATTAACAAATAAAAAATGGTAAGTATTTTTTTTCTCCCTATATACACAGAGTAGGTGAAAAGGAAATAAATAATCTTACTCGGTTAAAAAATGTCATCGCAATGCTTCACCGTTATCATATGCCAAAACGACAAAATATCTTGAAACTATATGCTCTGGCCTAAATTAAATTATTTTGGAAAGAACATTATTTTAAAATGAAAAGGCACTTGTCTGAACATGATAAACTGGTGTTACACAGATACGAAAAATAAATTCTGAGCATACATTTTACAATGCATTAAAGTGACTGGTATCAAAAACAGTCGACCAGTTTAAAATATAGCGAATTTACGAGATGAATAATAATATAGTTAATTGTACCACTCTACAATGCTGTTTGTGGTCAACTGTGTTTAAACGCAGCACTCTTTTCGCCAGGGACGTTACTATGGGGAAGCGGGTCATCCCCCAATAATCTTAAAACTCTTAAAACTTAGGAAATTTTAGATTTTACAATGACAAATTGGGATTTATGAGTGGCACGCAAGTGAGTCAAACATTCCATATTTTGATCATTCCAGTAGTTAAAGCAGGACTTCGATTGGGATTTTATCGATCACTTAATTATAAGTGCGGTATTAAATATTTTCTACCTACCTTGAGGCTTGAAAAACTTGATATGAAAAGCTTTCATAGAAAAAATATCAAAAAGAAGCCGAGTCATCGAAATCTATGAACATATTAAACCTTTTACCACTGGGAACCATGAATCAACCTTAATGATATATTCACCCTTAAATTGCAGTAACGGTTACTAATCGGTTAAGTAAATTACGCAAGATGATCTCCGACGACATCAAACGTGCCACGAATCGCTGATACATCAAACCAAAACCTAAATAACTTTCATCTGATTATTATTCACCGTGGAAACAGTTACAATTTGCTGGCCCCCTCGCGAGTGAAACCCAGCTCCGCGTGATGCATAAATATCGCAGCGAAAACAATTTTTACCTTTCCGGGGCGACCCATAAAGCCAAGCACTGTCATGAAAGGGCCTTAGTGTCTTCATCTTTTCGTATGAAATGTTTGACGATTTTATATTAAGAAAACGTGTTCGCTAAAGGTAAAAGAGCAATTTTGTCTGTCTTTATGCTTTGGGTACGTGTAGCCAGTGGCGGTCATACGAAGGAGACGTTCCCTTCCCTCACCTCTCCCCTCTGCCCATTCCGAACTAAACGAATACAATAAAGAATATAAATTTAACAAAAATTTAAGAAACTATTTAAGAAATTATTTAAGAAATTATTTAAGAAATTATTTAAGAAATTATTTAAGAAATTATTTAAGAAATTATTTAAGAAATTATTTAAGAAATTATTTAAGAAATTATTTAAGAAATTATTTAAGAAATTATTTAAGAAATTATTTAAGAAATTATTTAAGAAATTATTTAAGAAATTATTTAAGAAATTATTTAAGAAATTATTTAAGAAATTATTTAAGAAATTATTTAAGAAATTATTTAAGAAATTATTTAAGAAATTATTTAAGAAATTATTTAAGAAATTATTTAAGAAATTATTTAAGAAATTATTTAAGAAATTATTTAAGAAATTATTTAAGAAATTATTTAAGAAATTATTTAAGAAATTATTTAAGAAATTATTTAAGAAATTATTTAAGAAATTATTTAAGAAATTATTTAAGAAATTATTTAAGAAATTATTTAAGAAATTATTTAAGAAATTATTTAAGAAATTAATTAGGAAATTATTTAAGAAATTATTTAAGAAATTATTTAAGAAATTATTTAAGAAATTATTTAAGAAATTATTTAAGAAATTATTTAAGAAATTATTTAAGAAATTATTTAAGAAATTATTTAAGAAATTATTTAAGAAATTATTTAAGAAATTATTTAAGAAATTATTTAAGAAATTATTTAAGAAATTATTTAAGAAATTATTTAAGAAATTATTTAAGAAATTATTTAAGAAATTATTTAAGAAATTATTTAAGAAATTATTTAAGAAATTATTTAAGAAATTATTTAAGAAATTATTTAAGAAATTATTTAAGAAATTATTTAAGAAATTATTTAAGAAATTATTTAAGAAATTATTTAAGAAATTATTTAAGAAATTATTTAAGAAATTATTTAAGAAATTATTTAAGAAATTATTTAAGAAATTATTTAAGAAATTATTTAAGAAATTATTTAAGAAATTATTTAAGAAATTATTTAAGAAATTATTTAAGAAATTATTTAAGAAATTATTTAAGAAATTATTTAAGAAATTATTTAAGAAATTATTTAAGAAATTATTTAAGAAATTATTTAAGAAATTATTTAAGAAATTATTTAAGAAATTATTTAAGAAATTATTTAAGAAATTATTTAAGAAATTATTTAAGAAATTATTTAAGACATTATTTAAGAAATTATTTAAGAAATTATTTAAGAAATTATTTAAGAAATTATTTAAGAAATTATTTAAGAAATTATTTAAGAAATTATTTAAGAAATTATTTAAGAAATTATTTAAGAAATTATTTTAAAAATTATTTAAGAAATTATTTAAGAAATTATTTAAGAAATTATTTAGGAAATTATTTAGGAAATTATTTAGGAAATTATTTAAAAAATTATTTAAGAAATTATTTAAGAAATTATTTAAGAAATTATTTAAGAAATTATTTAAGAAATTATTTAAGAAATTATTTAAGAAATTATTTAAGAAATTATTTAAGAAATTATTTAAGAAATTATTTAGGAAATTATTTAGGAAATTATTTAAGAAATTATTTAAGAAATTATTTAAGAAATTATTTAAGAAATTATTTAAGAAATTATTTAAGAAATTATTTAAGAAATTATTTAAGAAATTATTTAAGAAATTATTTAAGAAATTATTTAAGAAATTATTTAAGAAATTATTTAAGAAATTATTTAAGAAATTATTTAAGAAATTATTTAAGAAATTATTTAAGAAATTATTTAAGAAATTATTTAAGAAATTATTTAAGAAATTATTTAAGAAATTATTTAAGAAATTATTTAAGAAATTATTTAAGAAATTATTTAAGAAATTATTTAAGAAATTATTTAAAAAATTAATATGATGTAGAGGTGGGCTTCGTTACGTTCCTTGCGACGCACCTGCTCCATACGCTTTTCCTCCGCCAAACGGTCAGCCAGTTCCGTAGGGATATCTGCTTTGTAACCTCTTGTAGTACTTTATGCATTTTTGAATCCCTAATAGACACCAACATATATGCATTTTTGTTAAATTTACATTCTTTGTTGTATTCGTTTAGTTCGGCATTGGACAAAGGTGGAGGTAAGGGGAGGATCGGGTATGGGGCAAACCCTGTAGAATATTCTGTACGACGTGGTGTTAAACGAGGAATTGACGTAAGGTGCAAAATCATTACGTTTTGCGGACGATCTAGCTATTCTAGTAAGACCTAGAGATAGTAATAAACTGGAGCACAGGTCGAACGAATCTCTAAGAAGGATAAATAGGTGGATGTACATATACTAATTAGAGCTGGCCCCCGAAAAGACAGAGGTGGTCGTACTCCGCAAAACCTGAAAGAAGCAGCAGAGGGAATCGCGTAGGTTCACGCTAAGAGGGATGGAAATTAGGCCATCTAAGGCAGTCAGTAACTTAGGCATATTAGATGACATAGAAAGCTTTGGAAATCACATCTTCAGGATAAACAAGAAGGAGAGCTAATGAGAAATTTAGGAGTCCAGAAAGCCAGAAAAGGATACTACTGAGTGAACTGGTCCACTCGATCTTCCTACACGGGGTAAAATGGAAAAGCCCAAAGAAAACTAGCCTTAAGGGCTCAGAGCAGTGCATGTTATTTTTGGAATAGAGGCAATCCACATATTGGTAGAAGAACGAAGATACCTACACCAAATGGAAAACGAAGAACGACTAGAAGAAGCAAAAACAGAAACCGGAGTGACCACACTAAGAACCTGACAATAAGAGTGGGATGAAAAAGAGCAGACGAAATAATTAATCCCGTGCATCATCAAGTGGATGGAATGCAGTGACTAGTGAATGGCACAGGTGCTGACAGGACATGGATCGTTTAGATCAATAAGATTGGAAAAGAAATAAATGAAAACTGTATATACTGTGGGGAAAAAGACTCACCAATTTTTTCTAATGTGAATAATTTAAACGCACGGGACACGAGATAAGAAGACAGGAGTCATGAAAACGACACCGACTAGAGCCATGGAAGTCATTCTTAGTCTCACGCCCCTTGATATTTACATCAAGGAGGTTGCTTTGACGACAATGACATGCCTCCGCACGGCCGGAATAGAACCTGATGTAGGATCTGGTGAGGCGAGACGTCACTTTTGGCAGGAGGCTCTGGATACGCTCCCACTGCTTTAAGCGAACATGGACTCCATCTCAACGAAATATATCTTTTATAAGCCATCTAAAGTTATAATAGAACAAATAGAAGAGCTGGAAGTGGCAGGTACGATTCATATCTACAACGACGGTTCTAAAACAAAACAAGGCTCAGGATGTGGAATATACTCCAGATTCTTAAACCTTAACATAAAATGGGCTGTGAGCAATAGTGTCAATGTAGTTCAAACAGAGCTAACGGGGATTCTCATAGCAGCAAAAGAAATAACCAGAAACAATATTACTGGAAGGAACATGCTCATCTATACAGATAGCAGACAAGCACTACTTACCCTGAACAGACCACGAATTTATTCAGGGTTAGAACTAGAATGTCACGAAGCTTTGGCCGAAGTATTCATCAACAACGTGGTCACCTTAAGATAGATTAAAAGTCACGCCACATCGAAAGGTAACCATCTTGCTGATTCACTAGCCAAGAAAGCAGCCTCCCAAATACTTTTTGGACTTGGCCCTTCTATTGGCCTGACAAAATCGGCAGTGACAGACCTAATTAAAGAACATTCCCTTGTGAAATTCAAGGAAAGATGGGATGAAACAAGAAACTGTAGAGTTGCCAGGGAACTCTTAAGTTATCCTGACAACACTGCAGCAAACAAATACTTGACTATGACAGAATCTGCGCCTAGTCACAGGCATTCTGACTGGTCATTGCCAAGTACGAAAGCATCTCCATATCATGGGGCTGTCAGAATCCGTACTCTGCAGAGGGTGCGAACAAGAAGATGAGACCATCGAGCATATCCTTTTACGATTGCTCGACGCTCTCATTTATTAGAAGATTTGTGTTCGGCGAGTATCGGCTAACATCGGCCGATATAAGAGAAGCACCTCTTGGCGACGTTGTCAACTACATTAAATCTGTAGGAGCTAGGAGGTGCCTATCTTCTCAGGAGGATGCACAATGGGCCTAATGAGGCCTAAGTACCGTGGGGTGACCCACCCTCCACACGTTACAGATGCAGATACGAGATAAGAGTAGAAATGTGAGAGATTGTAGAAAACATAGGAGCCCTAATAATAAGTAAGAAAAAAAATTGGGGAGCGGTCAGGCTGCTTGCAAAGAGCATTATGGAGATAAGGGGAAAAGAAAAAAGAGAACATCAACAACAATAGCATAGCATAGACCGCCTTGCACCGCGACAGAAAGGAGTAGAGGAAAGTTTTAGTGGATAAACTGGGCTTGCACCAAACGCACCGGGAGTCACACACTACTATATTGTGACAAAGTAGAGCAAATTTTGTCCATAATGGATTTTCCCTCCGCATTAAAAAAAAGTAATAGGCAACAATTTACTTGACAATGACGGGGTAATCTATTTGAAATAAATACACAATTCAAACAAATATCATTATAACGCTGTTTTAAGGGCCATCCATTTTTTTACGTAAATATAGCAATTCTCCGACAGAGTTCAGGTGACAACAAATTGACATAAATAGAAATTTGTTGAAGCCTCTTTTAGGTGAAGATAATATAAGCAATGAAAACCATATGTAGCTTCTTCGCTTTGAAATTGAAGCTGGAGACAGTCATCTAAGATGCAATTGAAACGAGCTACACATTATATTATAAATTCAAACATTTTCTAATAATGATATTATTTATTATTTTGTGCAAAATTTTTACAAAAAAAATTTGTTTTTAATTCAAAATAAAGCCTAAATAGCAATTTTCAAATTAAAAAACGTTTACTATCTTGATAGTTTATTAAATGCTGCAAATAATAACACAAATACACTAGGATTTTTTTTTTCTTTGAAAATTTGTATTTAGCTTTTATTTTGAATACAAGCAAAGTTTTATTGTATTTTTTGCATTAAATAATAACTACTTTTTAAAACTTTTTCACATTTTATTAATTTATTAAATTTTGATACGATAATCTTATTTTCTCGACAAGTAGAATTTTTTATAAAACATTACTTTTCTTCGTAAAATAAAAAATATCAAATTTTTCGCATGTGAACTTCATCCGTATATACAGAGTGAAAGAAAAGTCTGGAAACCCATAATTTTCTTAAAAACTGGTTTTCCGCAATCTATAAATTTTGAGAGTTGGGAGTTAAAGAAAATGGCGATAACTATTTTGTTCTTTACACTTTTGCTAGATTGACCGTTTTTTCTTAAATGCAACATAAAATATAAAAAAAGGTTAATTCTCAAATGTGACATATATCGTTGAACTAAAAAATGAAATAATATAGAGGGTGTTGCATTTGAAAAACCAAAGTGACTATTATTATCGGAATAATGGTGGATGTGAAAACAGTGCAAAAAAATTGAAATTTCTCTTTTCCCAAATTTTGTAGATTTCTGACAACCAATTTTTGTCGACGTTTTCGAACTTTTCTTCCACTCTATGTAGGTATATTAAATATATGAACAATAATGAACT
The DNA here is from genome assembly GCA_927349885.1 of Psylliodes chrysocephalus. NCBI lineage: Eukaryota > Metazoa > Arthropoda > Insecta > Coleoptera > Chrysomelidae > Psylliodes > Psylliodes chrysocephalus. The sequence goes on along the minus strand of OV651818.1, from coordinate 72,815,288 downwards.
ATAAAATTTAAGTAGTCGCTACCCATCATCCTAAAAAAATTAAAAATCATCATAGTCAATACAGAAATAATTTTCTACCTGCCTTTCATTTAAACTATCACACAAAAACGTACAAATTTGATTTTTATATGTTGATATTTAAAAATATTAGAATATGAAAAAATAGTATATTATGCAACGATCATGTAATGATGGTTATTAATAAACGAGCATTAACCGGGATACGAAACGAGCCAAAGGCGAGTTTCGTATGGTTTATGCGAGTGTTTTAATAACCATTACATGAGAGTTGCATACGCTATTTTTTCTACACCCGATAAATAATCAAGACCTATAAATATTCTATTTATATTGGTATTGAACACAATAACAGTAATTACTCGTATTTCTATAAAAAATTCTACAAAATTGTAATTAATGGTATTACCTTGGGTACTGGTATTACCACAGATTTTTGGGGCAAAATATTTTGTACTGCATTTTCTCCTTTCTCCTATATGTGTGGAGGAGTGTTCTATATCGCTGATATCAGACATTTTAATATTATAATTATCGAAGTTTAGCTATCTACGAAAATTTAATACGTTTTGACAACTAAAACAATTACATAGGAATTTAGGACAAACGTCAAACATCATGCTTGATTGAAAAATTGTAGGTTTCTATTGATTAAAAATCTGTATCATAATGAAAAATCTGTATCATAATGGGTATCATTATGAAACGGATTATGGGCATATAAGTGCATTATTATAATACGGGTGTAGAAAAAAATAATAATTTTATATTTACCGTTCGTCCGTGCAAGGAAAACACTTTCCATCGAGGAAATTCTCATAGGAATCACAGGGAAACGCTGGAAAATGGCATCGAGGCGAGACTGAATCTATGAAAAACTTATAGGCCCTCCTGTGGTTGCACAACGATCGCCCTTCAACTGCAGACGCTGAAACAATTTTCGAGGATGTATAATAATACAGTTGAAAAAAGTACGTAGAAAGTATGAGATCCTTTTTTGTCGTACAAGAGCAGAAAACGGAATGTGAATTAAATATTGCTCGTCCCTTTTTTGAATTGCTTTTCAACACTTTCAAGTTCAAGGTTATTATAACTATTTATGGTACAATTGTTAAAAATGGCATTTTATTTTGTGAGTGGGAAATATTTATTTATTTATTTACAGGTCAAAACCCATTTTACAGATTAGTATATAAAGATCCATAACAAATGTAAAATGACTGACATTACAGCTAGTTATAAACTAATAAGTAAAAAAATATAAATAAAAAGAAAATAAAATAGAAAATATAAACAAAATAAAAAAAAATATTCAATAATTACACATTAACATGTAAGCTTTTTATAGCTCTTTTAAAAGCAGGAAGATAATTATGGACAATGTTAATATTTTGATGTTTATTAGCTAATCGTAAAATTCTGGATATTGTCTCATTTTGTCCGTAGTTAGTGTGGTGAAAAGGTATACGAAATAGTTCAACATTTCGCGCACATCTTTCATTTACATTGAAAAGTATCAAGTTCAAGAGTTCGGAATTGGATATAGTACTATTTAAAATTATTTATTAAAAACATAAGTCGAATTCTATTCTCCTGTGCTCCAATGTTTGCATGTTTAATTGGAGAAGAATATTTTCATAATTAATATCTATTCCATTTATGCCTATTTTAAAAGCACAAATCCGCAAAAATTTTCGTTGTACTTTCTCAATGTGATTAATGTAAATAAAATAATTGGGAGACCAAACAGAGCAGCAGTATTCTAAGTTAGCCTGACCAAAGTCGGGTACAGCAGTTTAAATGTATTAATAGAAAATTGTCTACTGTTCCTCTGAATAAATCCTAACATTTTAAAAGCCTTAGAGGTTATTTGACTAATGTGAGTGTTAAAGTAAAATAAAGCTTACTGTCCATAATAACACCCAAATCGAGAACATTGTCGTTAGTTTGTAGCACACAATTATTAATTATGTATGAATAGTGAACTGAAGAGGTGAACTGATGACATTTTTTAAAATTTAAGTACACATTTACATCACACCAACGGGACAATCTATTTAAATCCACTTGTAGTAAAAAAGCATTTGTTTCATTAGAAACTGATCTAAATATTTTCACATAATCAGCAAACATGAGATATTTACCGTTAGAGATGACACCAGAAAGATTATTAATAAATAAATTGAATAACAGCGGACCCAAATGAGATCCCTGCGGTACACCTGAAGATATTGTAATTGCCTCCGATTTGCAGTTGCCATATTTAACGTATTGAATCCTGTTACGCAAATAATTATCAATCCAATTTAATATAATATCACCAAACCCATATTCTCTTAGTCTAGCAATAATTATGTAATGGTTGACCCTGTCAAATGCTTTTGAAAAATCCGTATAAACAGAGTCAAGTTGACACCTCGATTCTAAGGATTGTACGATGAAATTAGAATTATCAAGTGAAGCAACCACGCAAAATGTATCATACTAGTAGATTTTATTCGAATGTGTCAAAAAACATTTTTGGACAGAAAACATACATTTTCTATATATATTTCAATGGACTTCTGCAGAACACTTTAACGGCCCAGGTCGACAATGTCATGCAGTTCCGATTTCTAAACATTCTTTCTGATTGCATTTGACATATCAGTGTTAACCTACCTATTCTTATAGATCAAAGCCATCTCAGTTTATAACAAAAATTGGAAATAACATCACATCAGACTTAATTTTTTATACAAGCACATTAGAATAAAAAATAATGCATGAAACACGGACGAAAATTGTTCCTTCAGGTTCCTAAGAGTCGACTACTTTTTGCCTGGTAAACTTCTCGTAGTCGCCCGAAAATCGTAACTTTTCATATCCTGTCACGAAATCACTAAATTTTAATTTTAATTAAATGTAAAAATGTATATTTTAATTAACTTCCACCTGGGAATGTTTCAAAGAGCCCTCGTATTTTATTTTCCTAGAAATTTCCGGTTTTGAACATTTGCGAGAGCCCTCTTGAACAGTCAATTTCTTGTAAATTATCTAGTTCTATTCGGCCAGGGTCGAAAGGATGTTATTTTTATTTTTCTATTTGTAAATAGGTAACTGTATGTAGTTTCCCCACTTCGAAATTGCACAGACACCGAGTACGTCTGCTTGGAAGGCACAAATACGAAGGGCGCAACAAATTTCTCGCTCACAGCTCCCGTCTTCCGTCGAGTCTCTCTAAGTTCCTGTCCTATGACGCTGCTAGTAGAACCACCGTTTATTGTAGTGACACGTGAAAGCAAACCCGAATCGTAATCTTTTTCTTTTGCATTAGCAACAGTACTCTATATCAAGGTAGGCTTTCTTTTATTATTTCCGTTTTAAGATTACTTACTTTGTTCTTCCCGTTGGTCTTTGATTCACTAGCACTATTTCAAAACGAAAAGTACCAACAGGACTAAAGCAACCAGTACTGAAAGGAGTGAAGATTCCATTTGCTCAAGAGGCCAAATACTTGGGAGTCATCTTTGACCATAGGTGAACATGAAATCAACACTTGCAAAAAGTAAGCCAACAGAGCACAACATCCTTCAAAAAATGTCCCTATGAATATATACCAGAGTCATAAGGTCGATGATAACCTACAGGTCGGTAGTATGGTGCCATTCGACAGCTCAATGGTATCCAAAGGCAAGCATGCCTGAGTACCACGGGAGCTATGAGAACAACTCCAACATCAGCTATAGAAATCATGCTAAACCTAACACCATTACATATATTCATTCAAGGCGAAGCCAGGTCTGTCACATACAGACTGCACATAGGTTCATCACCCATAAGCAGTTTGCATGGACGGGACTATAGCGAGCTATATAAAGAGTTGGAGAACGACCAAATAATGGGAATGCCTTCAGACGAAATGCTCCCAAAGTATAGCTTTCAAAAGCAATATAAAGTAAGTATAGCAGACAGGGAAGCGTAGACGGAAAGACCTCCTATTCAATCAGATTTCACCTAGTATACAGACGGCTCCAAAACCCATGAAGGTTCAGGAGTAGGTATATATTACTATAAGGGGTTTTCTCGCCTCAGAAAAAACGATTACTTACAAATGACGCCTGTTGACGGGACGGTTCTCGGGCGCCAGATTTTATATGTGGTTTACTCCACAAACTTTCGAAACGGCGTCGAAAGTACTCGGGCAGCACAGATGGAGATGAAAAATTCCAGGGGTCGTTGGTCACTCAGACACAGGTAATAAGTAACCACAAGTAACGGGCTTTAATCGTTACTTGTGGTGATAAAGAATTTATCACTGCTGAAATAAAGGGGGAAGTAAATTAGGGATCAGTAACCTCAGTAATAATCAAGGTAACGTTGACACATATATTGAATTTAACTATTTACAATACATAATTTGCAAGTAATATTTCAACGCCCACCCTCGCTCGTATTTTTAAAACCCTAAACAAAAGAAAAACAAACAGATCGGCCAGTAGTGAACTTTGATAAGTCTCAATCAGACGGTATAATTAAAATTAAAAGAAAGATGCTCGGTGGCAATAGTAACTTATTAATAAATTGTCGTTTCGGTGGTTGAGCCAAAACGAAACCAAAAACAAAATTACTATTTCAGTTAAAGAAAGAAAAATGGCAAATAATTGCGGTCGTAGCAAAAGTTAGCTAGTTAACTGTTAAATCGGCAAAAAGATTGAACCTAAATATTTTGTTTCGTAAAAGCAGAAATAAAATCACGGTGGTAGAAAAAGTTATCTGGTTAACTATCTAGTCGGTATTGAAACTGAAACAAACCTCCTTGTGTTAGTGAATAGGGAATAGATAAATGATAAGAAAACGGGATAGTATCAATCCTATGAAAAGTGCACTCGTCAGAACCAGCCCGCTCAACATAAAAATGATACTATCATTTTAATCACGGCGCGGAGGTAACTAAAAAAAATAATCAAAAACCGGGTTAGTATTTAATCCTATGATGAGTGTACTCGCAAAAACCAGCCCGCTCAAACATAAGAAAAACACTAATATGTTAATCACGGCTAGGGGTTAATCTAAAAAAAATCTAAAACCGGGATAATATCTAATCCCATGTGAGCTTTCTCGCCAAAACCAGTCCCCTCAACATGAAAAATGATACTATTTCAACTTTCCAACTTTCGAACTAATTCTATTCCCAAGTAAAGAAACATAAATGGAAAAAAAAAGTTAAACCAGATTGTGAATAAATAGAAACAAAATTTATGGTCGTAGTTAAAGTTAAGTAATTAAATATATACGGAATTTAATATTAAATTTAAATTTATTATTACTTAAAAATAGAAACAACATCCACGGTCGCAATGAAAATTAAGTAATTAATAAAATAGAAACAAAATGTCTACTTCCTAATAACCAAAACTAATTTCCAATGTTTCTAAATCAAATCAAAACTTAATAATTTATCTGAAAATCAAAATATTTTTAACGAAAATCTAAAGTCAATTATTATTTCTATTAAATAAAATCGAAAACGGGATAATTTAATCAAATAAAACTGGTATTCGAACGTTTAGCTCAAGAACCGACGACAGAAAAAAAACGTAAACATGAATTCGGTGTACCTAACTACGGTCTCGGCAATGATATTACGGCGTATAACGAAGCAGACTTAACGAGGTCGGAAAAATGAAATCAAGCTAGTCGAGATCGGTAAAGTGAATGCTTTTAATACTGAATGCTGAATCCGAGTCTCTATGCCCAAGCAGGCTGGCTCCCCACTCAGTGTGCGCGGATCCCGCGCGCTATCGTTACTCAGGTATAATACGCGAATTTAAATTAAACAAAATTTGATATACAGGGTCTATCCATGAAGTTAAAATAAAATAAAAATTGAAATTTATATCCGGAATAGGCCGAAATATAGTAATGAAATTTGACTGCATTACAGTACCAAGCGAAAGACAAGAATCTCACTGAGCTTAGGTAAACATGGAAGTATTAAGACAGAAGATAAATGTAAAAACCATTGTCATATACTCAGACAGTCAAGCGACGTTAAAAGCACTCAGTTCCATGCAGGTACACTCAAAGCTTATGTGGGACTGTTTGGAAGCCCTAACAGAGCTGGGTAGTCAAAACAGACTAACCTTAGCCTGGGTGCCAGGCCACAAATGACATAAGGGCAATGAAGAGGCTGATTTACTAGCCCTAGAAGGAGCCTCAAATGCTCTTATTGGCCAAGAACCCTTCTGTGGTGTAACAAAAACAATTATTAGAACATGCACAAAACAGTGGATATTTAAAAAATCTCAGGAGTGGTGGAAAAACTCACCAGGACAGAGACAGGCCAAAGAGTTCTTAAAAGGACCATCTCCTAAACTTACCGAGCATCTACTAAGCCTTAATAGAAAAATACTAGAGTATTAGTAGGTTTAATAACAGAACATTGTAGGCTTAACAACCTTATGTATAATATCGGTCTGACAGAAGAGACCTTGTGCTGATTCTGCCAAAAAAAGGAGAAAACGGCAGAACACGTATTGTGCTACTCCGAAGGTCTAGCAAGACTAAGATTCTTTACACTTGGAGAAGAAAAACCAAGGGCAACTACTTCCCAGTCTCTGGAGTTTACTACAGAAGACCGAATTAGATAAGGTACTCTTAACAACGATTAAAGGATATCCACACGACATCCTGTCTAGCACCTATAGCCGCGAGTGTATCAAAATTATCGCGAAATAATCCTGCCGAATCTTCAAACCGAACTATCTATAGATCTCCTAGATTTGTTTCGAAGAAAGAGAATCGCTGATATGGGATCCATAACCCGCTATTTATCGAGATAAGACCACTCCTAGCCCATTTAAAAAAGTCCAAAGTCGGCGTCGTAAAAATCTCGCATTGCGTACGTGAAAGCCGATGATCAGCTGGGGTACGTTTTTTTCGACGAGGTGAACGATTTATATTTTTCGTATATAGGGAGCGTAGAATTAACGTTTAATTTATTCCGAATCGAAAAAATAATAACTGCCGATTGAATTAATTCATATTGTTATTACTTAATTATTATATTTAAACAATTTATTCAAAGGAAAAATTGTTTTTCGTATACAGGGAGCGTCGAAATTAACGTTTAATTTATTCCGAATCGAATAAACAATAATTTTCGATTTAATTAATTCATATGTTCTTGTCAATATTTAATTATTGTATTTAAACAATTTATTCAATAGAAAAGTTGTTTTCCGTATACGGGGAGCACCGTAAATTTCCGCTTTAGTTATTTTTAGTTCCTTTGTTATTTAACCATTATATTTAAATAGTTTATTTGCTGGAAAAGTCATTTTCTGTATACAGGGAGTGCCGTAAATTTCCGATTTAGTTCCTTTAATATTTAACCATTATTTTTAAATAGTTTATTTGCTGGGAAGGTTATTTTCTTTATACAGGGAGCGCCGTAAATTTCCGTTTTAGTTATTTTTTTTAGTTTCTTCATTGTTTAACATTTGTAGTTAAATAATTTACTTGGTAGGAAAAATATGTTCATCTATACCGGGGGAGCCGATACCGCATCCGAGTTTTATTTAATTTTTTTGTAAATATATTTTGTTAATAATCCCTCTATTTCTTTTCTTTTACTACCGTCTCTTAACCGTTTTATTTCAGGGTACCGTAAGGTACGAGGTGTTATGAAGAACAGTGTCTTTTATTATAGTTAGCATTTACCGCCTGGAGGTACTTTTAACTCCATTGAGTTTATTTTGAGTACACTCTAGTGTACTACAGGGTCGCAGAGCAAACTGTGTTAAAGAAACTGGCGCCTGAGCAACCATTATTCTGAATTCACCACGTCAGCGCCTCACACACACTTCCTACTTCACAGTAAGTGAAACCTGTCACAATCCTTATTACAAAATAAAACCATACAACACATTATTGTTGATACCTGATTGACCACTAAACACTAAAGAAAATTATTACAATAATAATTCAAATACGTAAAAACAACAGAAATGTCCAAATAATAACACAAACACAAATAACCAAACTAAGTATATACTGAGGTCGGGGATAATCAGTATTAACTAAATAATTACAAATACACTGTGAACTCCTAAATGAACGAAGAAGCAAGTAATGCGCGGGCGGGCGGGCAAGGCGATCCTGTCCTGTTATTTGATATTGGCAATCACAGACGCACATGTGTAACAGGAGCGCATATAATGGGGGTACTGGAGTAATACGGGATAATGGAGGATACTTATGACAATAGGAGTACGGAGGGTAAAGGGGTAATTGGGATAATTGGGGGTAATTGGGAGCCATTGGGAGTCATTGGGGGTAATTGGGGGTAATTTGGGGGGTAATTGGGGTAATGAAGATAATCCCCCAAGAATGTTCAAACCTAATTTTTTTATAGGTGCTAAAAATGTATTATTATTAGTAAATAAATCTTAAATATTACCACTACCCCTCCCCCCAAGACTTAAACTCCGGATGTGCCACTGATGTATAAGTTTTTACAATTATCTGTAATGCGCTTGCGTTATAGTCTCTCTAAACATCGCACAGTGGTGTGAGAGTTCAGTGGTACAACCAACATATTTTTAACCTCAGATTGTCTGGTATAATTTACAACCTACCTTTTTGTCTTACCCTGTATAAATTAAACAGTGCTAGTCGAAAAAAATATATCATCACAGATTTGATTTTCAATTTTGTAAACTTATATGTGAAACTCTATCAAGCTAGCATGAAAGACGAAAGTTATTAAATAACCTGTTAGATTTACTTTTAAAATCCGGGAATTTTATAATTAAACGCTTCCAAAACGTGCACTCCGGGAATCAACGGACATCTGACGTTGTGAGTATAAAGATAAAACAAGTAAACTTTCATACATTAATAGCAAAGTTTTTGCCGGTATTCCAATTTTATAAGGATGAAAGGGATGTGAATTTCTCCGAAAAAAGTTATTCGAGTTTTTTAATATCGGATGTCTCACTTTACGTTCCGGTTGTTTGATCCCTTATTACTTAAAAATTATTAGGAATAAAAATATGCGATTTTCAATATTTTATTTGAATATGGGAAATTTTTATCAAAGGTAACGTTATCTTAATTAGCTTTTTTTAAGTGGTTTTCCTTCCAATAAAATTTAATCAACAATTTAAACGGACAGGTGGGATTTGAAAATATTGTTTTTTTTTTAATCATTTTGTATAAAAAATAGTACAAAATAAAGTGCAAGTAGCCTATTCCAACCAAATAAGAGACTAACAGCCTTATAGTGTCATTTTTTCACCAAAAATTTAATCACCAAGGAGTGGCAACCGTAAAAAATGAAATTAGGCAAAAATATTGGATGCCCAGACTTAGAAACCTAGTTGAAAAAACTCTCCGTCAGTGTAATGTTTGTAAAGCCACTTCTCAAGTCTCTATAATGGGAAATCTACCATTAGCGAGAACTACACCCTATGTGAAACCGTTTAGTTTTTGTGGTATTGACTATTTTGGACCGTATCTGGTAAAAATAGGACGACGAAGAGAAAAACGATACGATGTTTTATTTACCTGTCTGACTTTTAGAGCCATTCACCTTGAGCTAGCAAACTCCCTTACCACTGACTCAACAATCATGGCGATCCAAAGAATGTCTGTAAGAAGAGGATATCCTACGCAACTGTTCAGCGATAACGGGACCAACTTCTGAGGTGCTGACAAAGAACTTCAAGCAGCCTTAAAAGAGTTCGACCACCAAAAACTTAACGATAAACTGTCAATTCACGTCATTCAGTGGAACTTCAACCCTGCAACGGCTAGCCACATGAGAGGAGTGTGGAAAAGTCTCATACGGGCAGTTAAGACAGCACTAAAGACTACTAAAGACTGTACTAAAGGAAGAAGTACCTAACGAAGAAGTTCTCTAAACACTTTTTCTTGAAGTGGAAAATATAGTCAATTCCAGACCATTAACCGAAATTACCGTCGACAGTCAAGAAGAAGAAGCTCTAATCCCAAATCACTTTTTATTAGGGCCACACTACAACCAAATAGAAGGTAATGTCCTCAAAAATGTTCCAACGGACGGCAGCCATCTAAAAAAACAATGAAAAATTGTTCAAAATTTAAGTAATTAATTTTGGACTCGTTGGATAAAAGAATATCTACCTACACTTCATACAAGATCTAAGTGGAACGAAGACCAAGATAAAATAAAAATAGATGACGTTTTCATTATTGTTGATGACCAAAACCATAGAAACCTGTAGTTGAAGGGCAAGGTAATTGCTGTATATCCCGGCAAAGACGGAAGAATACGTGTAGCAAACGTCCAAACAAACACCGGCGTGTATAGAAGACCTGTTTCGAAGCTGTGTATTCTTCAAATTATTTATGGAAATAAAGCTAAATAGTTCTTCATTTAGGGGGGGGGGGGAGGAGAATGTTGTTGTTATATTTTAATTATTTGTTTATACTTTTGATCCTACTATATATAAAGGGGAATGTCAATGTGACTTAAGGTCAAATAAATTAACATTCTTGTCAGTCTTAAAAAATACAAATTGAGCTTCAATACGGCAGTCAGCCACAATCCCGTTAATTGAAATGGATGTATCTACAGAAACAGTAATATCGAAAAAAATTGATTTTAAGATTTGAGTTTTGCCAAACTTTAAAAAAAATACTGTTAAATTGAAATTCATAGTTGATGTTAATTTTTAAGGTTTAAATCATAATATGTAGGGGAAAGTAACACTGAGAGGGCATAGTCATTGATGGCATAGCGCCTATAATTTGTGAAAATCGAAAAGACATGGCAACACAGACGTTGCTGCGCGTAAATAATGCATATGCTGTTGGCTGTTAGACCGACGCCATTTTTAGTTCGTTTCTGTTCGCTAGAGAGTTGCCTTCTAAAAACGACATTTGAAAGTTTTGTATCATAAATATTTTTGTGTTTGTTATAGGACGCCAGTACATGATATAAGGTAGGTTTAAACTTATTTTGACCTATAAAATGACATTTTTTGTAATCGCAGCAAGTGTCAAAATGATCTACTTTATGCAACCATTTGTATATTATTGAACATTATGCAACTGCTTTCAAAAAATGGCTACTAGAGATTGGTTAAAATGATTTAGATGGCGGAATCCTACAATATCTCTTCACATACCGAAAGATACTTCAGCTGCATGGGCCCGCGGTTTCAACCGACCTCGAGTTCAAACATTTTTCGGTCACAACCGAAATAATCAAAAAAATATAACATTAAGCCACAGCAAATTTGGAATGTTGACGAATCAGGGTTTAGCACAATACCAACGCAACCCGCCAATATTTTCGCAACTAAAGATCGAAAACAGGTTGGCATTTTAACAAGTGCTGAGAGAGGCCATCACTTCACTTCAGTTTGCTGTGTAAACGCTTTTGGAACATACATTCCGTCGTTTTTATATTTCCCAAAAAAAATATGAGAATAGATTTAATAGACCATTCTCCAACGGGTTCCGTAAGATTTTCCTAGGAAAAGGGATGGATGAATGGAGAAATCTTTTTTAAATGGTTGCAACATTTTGTCACCTCAAAACAAAGTTGCTTTTGAATGGTTATTCTAGCCACACAAACTTAGATGTTTTAACATTTGCTAAGCAGAATAGCACATTGCACTCACAGGCTTCAGCCGTTAGACGTTAGTTTCTTTGGGCCTTTAAACACATTCTATAATCAAAAACTAAATATTTGTACCAGAGCCAGTGATACTGAAATCGTCTAATGAAATAAGCATATCCGAAACCAGATAAAATCGAAAATTTTGTGTTCTCAATTCTACGCCGGACATTGGGACATTGAAGAATTAAAGCTAGAAGTGGCTTATAAGAAAGCTCCAGTTGTAAGAAAATATGTTACGCGCTCGGCAGAACAAAAAGTCTGAATGCCCTCGTCTTCTGGGAGTGAAAAAAGAAGAAACAGAATATTCTGGATCAGAATAAGAAGATCCGGTCTGCATTTGTTGCCTTGGACAATACACTATGTAAAGAAGTAAAGAATGGTGCCATGCACACTGTATTAGCCTACCTAGAAGTAGTGCAAAAACTATAATTTTCGATATGTATTTGTAAATAAAACACATTAGTTTTAGGTGTATGTCATCTCAGCCATAGGGGGTAGGCTAGATGGTTTTTGTAAGAGTTTACGTTTTATTTTTTTAGGTGTAATATGATATACACTGGAACAGTTATCTCCAAAAATGTAGTTACATCAATTTGAACTAAGCCCGCAGCATTTTTGATGATAAAACTTTCCTACATTCAAATAAAATTAGTGAAAATAATATTTGTATTTTTATACATTTTAAGTCATAAGCAAGTCAAAATAAGTGGGACATCCGGTATATCACGAATTGAATTCGACGTCTTCGATAACGATATTATTTTTTTATTATTTATATTTTATATAGCTACCTACAGAGGCCTTATTGTAATTTATTATTCACCGAGGTTCATTGCGAACAATGAAAAACCAGTTGCCGGAAAAATTGTAAATAGAAAGCGAAGGGAAAAAAATTAGAATTCAGCGACCTCTATTATTTTTTGTTCATTTTTGCAAAAAATGACTACATTAGCTTTTGCCAATGATTTGAATTTTATCGCCGGCCAAAAAAAAATTGCTTTGAAATGCAGATACTTTGACTTTTTACTTTGATTGTTTTAAAAGGGATTTTATGGTTATCGTCCACAAAGTAATTTATATGCAAAAACTTGCAATATTTGCTATGTACAAGGTGTCCACAAAGGGTAGGGGTATTTGTAAATTCAATAAAACAAAAACTATAAGCCAGAAAAAGAATTTTTTTTTATTAATTTTTAAAAAAGCTTTGGAAAATTAATTGCCAAAAATAATGTTATCCAAATGTTAACCCTCGCGTCGCTGGCACTCTTCTAACCGAGAACGAACATTAGCCGCCACACGTATACACATCTCCGTGGGAACGGCGGCCATTTCGGTGCGGATGTTGTTCTTCAATTGCACTAGATTTCTTGGTTTGTTGGTATAGACTTTTTCTTTAAGGTAGCCCCATAAGAAAAATTCAAGAGGAGTAAGATCGGGGCTTCTTGGAGGCCAGTTGATGGTGCCTCGACGAGAGAGATCACTTTGACAACGGCAATGGATTGGTTTGAGGTATGGCAAGTAGCCCCATCTTGTTAAAACCATGTTTCCACATTAAAACCTTCAAAGTCCTCCATTTGTGGAACAAAAAAATTTCTTAACATACCGCAATACCGTTCACTGTTTACTTTTAATGCCCGCCCTCGCCGGTCTTCAAAAAAATAAGGCCCAACGATGCCTTCACCAGACATGGCAGCCCACACGATCACTTTTGGGCTATGAAGTGGTTGTTCATGTTTCTGTCTTGGATTTTCGTTGGCCCAGTAGCGGCAGTTCTGTTTATTTACGTGACCATTTAAATGAAAGTTGGCTTCGTCGCTAAACAAAATGTTTTCAAACGTTGGGAAGCGTTGAAGCATTTCATTTGCAAAATTCAGCCGGAGAGGATAGTCGGTAACGTTCAGTTTTTGAACCAACTGAATTTTGTAGGCTGTAATCTTTCTTCAGAATCTTGTGCAACGATGATTTTTTAATGTTAAGTTCTTGACTCCGTTTGCGAACTGATTGAGATGGATTTCCACGTACTGAAACCCTCACTTCTTCAATCGCTTGTTGGGTTCGAACAGAGCGCAGGCGGCCTGAATTGTGAATTTTTACAGTCGAATCGGTATCCTCAAACATTCAAATCCATTTTCTTATGGTATCGTCCTTTGGTGCATTCCGTACATTAAAATGTGAACGATATAAACGTTGCGCTGTGACTATCGAATCACCATTACGATACTCGTACGCTCGTATGCAAAAAGCGCGATGGTCTCCAGGGTATGTCTCTATGGTTACTAAATCTCCAAAGAGTAGTGCAAACACCTATGCCTACCACGCCCCCCCCCCCCCCCCCATACTTCGTTACTAGAACTGCGCCGATACAAATACCCCCTACCCTTTGTGGACACCTTGTATAATCATTTTACGAAATTAACTAAATTTTGCGAATTATTTGTGTGTGTTCGGTAGGTCAGTTAAATACTGTCGATCAAATTATCTAATAGTCATTCAAATTATTTTACTGTCGATCAAATTCTCCAGCTGTTTGTTATAATTTATATTAGATACAGTCCACAAAATACATAGTTGGAACTAGCTAAAGGTATTAAGAGTTGGTGGTAGGCTTCAGCTTTCTGAACTTGATTATGCTAAAAAAATCAGTATTTAATATCTAGTTCCCAAAGATTCGCAAAACTTATATTTAAAAGTGAACATATAAATCTGTGGACCGCAGTTGCTCTAGTCTTCTGTTAGGTAAAATTTTTGGACGCTAGGGGAAGGAACTTAGCAAAATAGGTTGTTTTTGATTGTATAAGATGTTTTCGAGTAAATCCAAAGACTACTAAACAAATTATGGGGTGCTACCTGGAGAGAGTATGGCCAACTCCTCCATTTTGGAATACTGGAGTGGACTACGCAGGTCCAGTATATATTTAAAATAAAATTAAGTGCTACATATTACTTTTTATTTGCTTTTCAACTCGAACTGCACATTTAGAGTGTTTTATATCTGCTCTTAGAAGATTTATATCTTGTAGAGGTAAACCTCAAACTAAAGACTAATACTGACTTAAAGAAGTTTGGTCCTTTTTTAAAATCTCAAAATGTGTCTTTGTCAAAACAATTTGCAAATGGAGGTATAAATTGAAAATTTATTCCTGCTTATTCACCAAATTTTGGGGGATTATGGGAGGCTGGAGTAAACTCATATAAATCTCATTTAAAAGAGTATTAGATGATACAAAATTAACCTTTGAAGAGTTCTATACATTACTCACGCAAGTGAAAGCAGTCCTAAATTCTCGTCCACTTGTATCACTTTCTACAAGTACAGACCACTTTGATGTGCTAACTACAGCACATTTTCTTATTGGACGAAGACTTGTTTCTGTGACAGACCCAAGTGTGACTGATTTCCCATATAATCGCTTGTCAAAATATCAACACATGCAAAAATTGCAACAACATTTTTGGCAGCTGTGGTACAAAGAATATATCATGGAATTACAAACAAGGGCAAAATGGATCAAGGAAGAGGCCAACCTAGAACTAGGACAGTCAGTACTTATCAAAGATGATCAACTAACTCCAATGAAGTGGAACTTAGGCCGCATCACCAACTTTCATTAAGGTCCAGATAAGAAGGTCCGAGTGGCAACTATAAAGACACCTCATGGAGAAGTCACAAAAGGCATTTCCAAGGTGGGCCCTCATCGAAAGGACTAAGATTATTTTGTTCTAGAATATTTGTTTACAGTTTTTAATTTTATAACTTGTTAAGTGTGTTAGATAATTTTTGAAAGACATTCTTTCAAGATGGGGGATCAAGGAAGAGGCCAACCTAGAACTAGGACAGTTAACACGTATTTCTGACTATTAAATTATCAAAGTATCGGTTAAATTCTCTGTCAGTCTTTAGCTTAATATTTCGCGAAGTGTTTGTGTGTGGACGACAGTTCGGTTAAATATTCCAACTGTCAATCAAAATATTTAATGGTCGTTTAAATTATCTAACGGTAAAATTCTCTGACTGACGGTAAAATTATTTAGCCGTTGATCAAATTCTTTAACTCTCGATCATAGTCTCTAACTGTAGGTTAAATTCTCTAGCTTTCACTCAAATTTTATAACTGTTGTTCAAATTAACTGTCCGTCAAATTCTCTACTTATTGGTCAAAATCTCAAACTGTCGGTTAAATTCTTTGTATAAATGTATTGTTAATACTAAACTTGCCAAACATTTTTTTATAAGGTTTATAGATTATCTTATACAAGGTTGGGAACGAGAGATATTAGAAATGTCAATAAACGAAATTTAATAGATTCTTGAAATGCATTAAATTAAGTAATGCGGCGAAAACTAAATAAATAAGTGGTTTATATATTTAAGTGTTTTTGTAGTTTCTGTAGGAATTTCTAGAGAATATTAGATAATGGAGAGTTGAAGTGCTCAAACTAAATGTACGAGCATTGTAAGAATTTTTAGTTATATTATTTACGTTGTAAAAAGAATCCAAACCATTTTTCGGTTAATGCTTGAGGGCCAATCGTGATTTATCATATTACTGTTAATTCAATACAATAAAAAAAAAACACCTAATGTATAATGTATCTAAAAAAAGAAATCAAAATTAAAAAAATATTGTTACGGCTTTTCCTTGTACAAGAAGTAAAGAAACCGGAAAATGTGGCATAGATATGACGAAGGAGTGAAATATTTCATATCAAAAATGAAATCCGGTTCCCAATAACATTGATAACTCTATAAAAATCCCGAAAATATCCTAACATTATCATAACACTTACACCAGATGATGTCGCTCACGGCTCCGACGAATAAATGGCTGCAGCCCTTCTGCATCCGGCCTCCGTTCGGATAGAAATCAACGTGCCCCATGGGTTGTGACGACCCCAGGCCTCCCAAGATTAAATTCTCTCCGTTACTGTGGATGACGTCGACGAACTCAGCATCGCTTTGGTCCAGGCGCGCCCGCGGGTCCTGCGATTCGAATAGGGGTCCTGCGGGGTCTAGTCCTAAAAAAATACAAACACTTGATAAAGAAGTATCCAATATGCTACCTATTTGTTTCGAGAATATTACAGAATAGTACTTATAATCAAATATCGAAAAGAGTTATTTAATATCCATTCTAAACATAAAAAGAAATGCAACTTCTTCAAGTTTGTTTTTTATAAAAAATATATATATATATATATATATATATATATATATATATATATATATATATATATATAATTATTTCCGCTCGGAACATAGCAGCTAAACCAGAACAAAAAATGTCTAGTGCTAATAATAGTAAATAAAAATGAAAATTTATAAAGTTCATCCAGTGACAGCTTGTCTGTAAGGGCTCTTGTTTTACAGCCCCCTGTACAAGAGAAAACAATTTATACAAATTTAATCTTAAATGAGTAAAACCAAATTTGGTATATTTTCACAAAACTTTTATTTTAAAAAATAAAAATTAAAAAATTAAAAACAATACACATAACATGTTTCGAAGTACAACTTCTTTTTCAAATGTGACTAATTTACAATTCGGTGTCCAATATATATGCGAAGTAATTTAACCAAACAAAGTAATTAAGAAAATACATCAATAACATAACAAAATAAACTGACTATTTTAAGTAAATAAGGGTACTTAAGTAATTATGATATCAATCAGATAACAATAAGATAGTATCATTACCGGGATTATCTCACAGAAAACTAGGAAAGAGATTTAATAAAGGTTAGTCATTAATATGTATTTATTGCTGCCTGTAAGTCAGGATCTATGGCTGTAAAATTTTATATTATGGAAACATATTGTGACTAGTTTACAATAAATATTATATTTAGAAATAAATACATTATTTTACTTAAATTAGAAGCTTTAAAAATAAATTGAATTGATTTCTCCTTATGTTTTCTTTAGTTTTACATTGGATTTGTATCCCGTTTTACAATCTGGAACGAAGTAAATGTTGCTTTGATGTTTTTGTCACTCGTTATTTTTTTACATTATTTTGATTCTTTTCACCAATTTAAAAAAAAACACTTCATTTTACATTGAGTTACATAGAAAATTAACTGAGCTGACGTTCGACCTGCCAACTACAGTCAATTTGGCGAACTTTATAAAAAGAAGGACAAAAACACGAAATTTATTCATTGTCGATTCGCCTCCTTCTCTCTAGTCTTCATACCCTATAGTAATGATTAATGATACTGGAATTCAAGAAATTGCTTTGAGTTACACTGCAGCCAAGCACAGAGTCGCATGGCGCTAGTATTGTTTAGACTTTTGACAAGTCTGACATCGGCACGTTTACTGGTTGAAGACGAATTCAAAACAATCTGATCGAAGTTTTACTCCCACCCATTCCTTTTCAATGAAACTGTTTTACCTACATCTGTACTGAACCCCAATATTTTGTTCACGAGCCGCCATTGGTACAAAATAAACCATGTAGTAAACGCGATTTTCTAGCCCCAACTCTACCCTAGCAATCTAAAAAAAAACGAAAACCGGGTAAAAATCGCAAGCTAATAAATAGTTATCGTCCCTTCACTCTTTTAAACGGACTATCCTCGATTTAAAACGTAAGATTCATTATTAAATAAGTAACAGGTAATCAATTTCTAATGTTTGTTAGCTTTTTGGGATTTGTTGATCTTACAAGCCTAACTGGGATACCCTATAAATAAGTAAAATTTACTATTAATGTTCAAACAATAAAAATACTGGAGTTCCATTTGCAAAAATTACCTTCATAACCTGTTCAGCGAATATTTTCTTTAGTGCCGCATAATACTAAATTAATACTTTTTCAAAATCTTCTAGTTTTCCGAGAGAAAATAATTAACCCACTCTGTATATTTCAAAGTTATTCGACAAGAATATGTTTTATTAAATTAAGAATGGTTATTTTTATAAATAAAATACCTGTTATTCTACTCAAATTTCCAAGATCTGCTCCGGCAAAAGCTGCTATATGGGCACCTAAACTGAACCCAATGATATGCGTCTTCTTCAATGACAGTCCATTTTTTTCGACTAAGCCTCTCAACAAAAGAGACAATTGCTTGCCGACCAGTCTTGTATTCGCCGAGGCTTTAACGTAATTTGGCAAGGCAGCTCCGTTGCTCCAATCCACACATATTATATTAACCTCTTCCTGAAAAATAATTAATAAGAATGGTTTAAGTTACCACCAATTATTCTTATAAAAATACTCACTACAGCCATTAGGGCGCTTCTAATTTCGTACACCCATATATAATTACAATCGCTTCCGAAACCATGGATGAGAACCTTGGTAGGCAGACTACCGTTAAACCCATCTTTGGCCCATTCAAAGGCTTCGTCTAACTTGTCAAATGGCACTTCAGCGGGTGGCGACCCACGTTTTCTTCTCCTTCTACCTGGGAACATCAAAAATTTCGTGGCTATATCTTCGGGCTTGTCTGGGAGTGTATCGAGGTACCCGAAGGGACCTGAGGCTTCGAAGCATCCTAAATCTTTGTAGCACGCTACTGGATTGTCTTCTCTTTTAAATCTACAACCAAAATTAAAAAAATGTATTTTTTTTATTTTACCGATGAAGGGTGTAAAAATAAATATACAACTTCGAAAATAAAATATATATCTCACGTAATTGAAACAGCTTTATTGGAATCCTTTCTAAAATAGTTATATCCAAGAAACCATATTCTAATTGATAAAACGTGTTGTTAAAGACAGTTAAGGACCGTTTACAAAATTTGAGAACTACTTTTAGCAAATATATTTTCGTAGAAGAAGACATTAAAATCAGTATTGGATAGTAAATCCATTTAAAGGTGCACCCACTTGGCCTATCGCTGCATGAAAAAAAAGAACTCATAGATATTTCTTCAAGTGAAGCAAAATTATAGAATAGTGGTGTAAGGACCATTTACTGTTTATCAATCCCAAGAAAACAGAAATGGTCCGTTTCAAAAGAAAACGGGTGAAAATTGAACTAAAACCTCCTGAACTCCTAATCACAAAACTGAACTCTTGAAACAAATGTTCAAAAACAAAACAAGGCCCGGATGTGGAAAACATATACTCCAGGTCCTTAAACCTAAACATAAAACGGGCTATAAACAATAGTATCAGTGTAGTTTAAACCGAGATCACAGGGATTCTTATAAAAGCAAAAGAAATTACCCGAAACAATATCACTGGAAGGTATCTGCTCATCTATACAGATAGAAAACAAGTACTTAACACTTTGGATAGACTACGAATTTACTCAGAGATAGTACTACAATGTAATAATAATAATAATACTCTCCCTAATTCACCCCCTTACGAGTGAATTTTAACCCCAAAAGCTGAGCTTGTGCGGGGAAAGGAACGGCTATTATTATTATTATTATTTGCCGTGGCGCTCCGGGGCGACTTAAAGATGATTGATGGTGCCATTTGACTTACAGGTGAGGAAAACCCGGAAAACCTCACCCACCATCATCGAGACGGTAATGTATGGCGATTTTTTATAATCTGCATATCATATCAACAGAAATTGAATTTCTATTAATACGGCACACATCAAATCCTATACTGAACCATGCAATTTAATTAAAAATCCACATGGTCTGGTCTGGGATTCGAAGCCCAGCAGTCTCTGACACATAAACTTGCTTATAAATGAATATAAGCGCGTTAGACCGCTACACCACCGGCCCGAAGCACGAAGCTTTGACTGAAGTATCCATCAACAATATGGTCACCTTATATGAATCAAAGATCACGACACATTAGAAGGTCTTGCTAATTCACTAGTCAAGAAGGCAACCAACCAAATACTTTTTGGATCTGGCCTTTTTATTGGACTAACAACATCGGTAGTGACAAACATAATTAAAGATGATTTCCTTGTGAAATTCATGGAAAGGTGAGATGAAACAAGAAGCTGCAAAGTTGTCAGTGAACTTTAAAGTTATTCTAACAACACAACACCAAGAGTACCTTTTTTTGTGTAGAAAACATTGGTGGTTCAAATGGGCATCTCAAAACCGTACTTTTTCCAGTGGCGTAGAAAAAAAATTTTTTTTTAATTTCAACACCCTGTATCTCGAAAATGGTGCATTTTAGAGGGTAAGTTAATAGAAACGTTTTTGCATATTTTTGGACGAGCTATCATGTCTTGAAGTCCTGCGCATATATTATGAAACACCCTGTATAGGCATCAAGCGCACAATAACCAGTTACTTTTATTTCACCCTGTAACATTTATTGAAATTGAAATATATTTGATAACATAAATTTAAATAACAAACACCGTATTTGTTTAAAATGTTTCAAATATTATTTTAAAGTAAAATGTTTTATTTTTTTAGCCCAAAGATAAGGTGATTACAGCACCCCTTATAATTTACCTCAAAAAGTATTTTTTTTTTTTTAATTAAAATTTTGGCAAAATAAATTAAGCAATATTATCTAAAATATGCATATATTTTAAAGTTTTAATTCATTCCAGTTTCCAAAAAAAAAATGATCAAAGGGCTTTAAATTTTGAAATATCATAATGAAAATAAATGCATTCCTTAACAGCACTATTCCTAATATAATCCCCAAATTTAAGCTCTTAATGATTTTTTAAAATTAGCCAAAATTCCTGGCTAAAACGCCTCGTTAAGTGCTATCTTCTGGTTTAAACTGGTGTAAAGCGTTGCAAGAAATGAATGATGATCGAAAGTGTACGATACAATAGTTGCAGACGCGTTACACCAGAAGACAACACTTAATAAGGCGTTTTAGTCTCGAATTTTGACGACTTTTATAAAATTATTAACATGACTTTAAGAACTTAAATTTCGGGATTATACACATCGCCAAAATTCTCGGACCCCTTATGTTTGTCAAAATGAGACACTATTATTAAAAGTCAAGAAGTATGTTACATAGTAAATTTATTTTGGTTATGTATCTAATACAAATTGGTTGAATTAAATTTTAACTGAACAAGAAAAAAATACAAACGAAAAATAGTGTATAATAAAATTATTACTAGAATTTGAAATCCAGAAGAAAACCACTTTAAAGCGAAATCACAAACTCATTAATATTCGGTGTGTCCTCCCCTGTTCTGTAGTAAGGTATTAACTAGCTTGTGCATGGAAACAATAAGGGTGTTAATGTAATCCATTGGGATGTTGTTCCATTCTTCTTGGGCCGCGACTGTAAGTTCCTGGAGAGTGACAGGAGGATTAATTATGTTTGAGATTGCTCGTCCAACGAAATCCCACATGTTCTCAATGGATTCATATCTGGCGAATTTGCTGGCCACGGTAATCTTTGAACATTCTGCATTTCTAATGCATTTTGTACCCTTCTCGTGCGATGGGGCCTAGCATTGTCATCCATGAAAATAAAATTGGCTCTAATTTCATTTAGGAGAGGATAAATAATGGGTTCAATAATGTTTCGAACATATCTATCGGCTGTCATAGTGTCTGGAATGGGAATAAGCTGCGTACGACGACCATTTATTATGCCTCTCCAAAACATTACTGTTCCTTCTTGGTATGGAACGACTTCTCTGGCAAAAGATAGTCTTTCCGGTCGCCCTGGCCCTCTCCAAACTCTGTGTCGCGGACCATCACGAATTAAACCATATCTGGTTTCGTCCGAAAAAAGATCATTTCGCCACTGAGCTAAAAGCCAGTATCTGTGTTCCTATGCGCACTGTAGACGAGCAGCTATATGTCTGGAAAGTAACCTGTATACTCTTACTGGTCTCCTAGATCGTAAATTGGCTCTTCGTTCTTCTAAAATGAGTTCGGACAGCTGAGACTGTTACGGTTCGATTTCGACATGCATAACCTGCTACATACCGATTTTCTCTTGGATTAGTTACCCTAGGAGGACGCCCAGTCCCACGTCTCCAGTCAACGCTGTTAGTTTCCTGGTACAAACGCACTATTCGGATAATTGAAGCGGGGGGAATCCCTACTCCATCTGCGATTCAATGATTCGGCAGACCCTCATCATGCAAAGCCACTATTCTTGCTCTATTGAACACTGAAATTCTATTGCATAGTTGCAAAGAAAAACTCAACAATCGCTTAAACACCCAAAATCAATATGAACCACTTTTTAAACATTGGTACCTAAAATCGTGGGAAAATGTTTTTGAAAAAATTTTTAAATATGTATCAACGGTGAAATAAATAAAGATTAAATGTACAAAAAAGCAGCCATGATAAATATTTCGTTTCAATATTTACAAGGGGGGGCAAGAATTTTGGCGATGTGTGTATTAAGAATAGCACTGTTGAGGAATGCATTTATTTTCATCGTGATATTTCAAAATTTAAAGCTCTCTGATTTTTTATTCTCGGAAACTGAAAGGATTTAAAACTTTAAAATATATGCGTATCTATCTAGAATATTACCTTATTTATTTTGCTAAAATTTTTATTTTTTAACAGAATCAGTTTTTGAAATATGCTTGTCGGATAATTATAAGAGGTGCTGTATTCACCTTAAAGTAAAAGAACTATTTTTATTTTATGGGGTCGGAAATCATAACCAGTGATATCTTCAAAAGCAATGCGCGACGCGGCGGTGGCGGCGTTTGAGTCGAGTCGGCAAGTGTTACCGATGCCAAAAACAATCTTCTATAAGTTTGACATATAAAGTGACATTTTTTAAATCGTATCAAGTGTCAAAATGACCTACTTTACTGTTGAATATTATAAAGCTGGTTTCAAAAAATTCATTGTGTCACTAGTTGCGAAAACAAAACAGAAGCATTATTTTTGTTGTTAAATAGACCACGAAAAGCTACTTTTCATACAATCGCGGCGTGTACATGCGTTGCGGTAATTTTTTAACATGTACTTTGTTATAATTACTCGGAAAAATTATTTAATGCATGCAATTGGACTATGTGAAAGTATTGGGTAAATATGAGCGAAAAATTTTTTTGCATACATTTCGGAAGTGTTTAAGATATTTGCATACGCTAAAATAGGTCGTAAAATAATCGATGCACTTTAAACAATTAATTAACGCCTGCTTTTTGTTTTCGTTACAGATACAGAAGTGGCGCAAAAAAATAAAATTTTACGTTAACAAATTACTGGAGTGAGTTGGTTTGTGCCTATTCCTATATTCAAACACAAACGTTTCGCTACCTTTTCCGACGTCCTTCCTTTGAAAAACTCTTTGCTCTAGCTGCTTTAATGTCAAAATATAGACACAAAGTTTAAAAAGAAAATGAACTTAGAGTAACTATTTTGAATATCAAACCAAATATGTATACTATTAGTAATTAGCTATATGTATTACAAATTTTTTTAACAACAACATTGTACTGATGAGTTTGCAAATTTTTTGAAGTAGATATATAATATTCAAATATTTTGTTCATATATTTATTCGAGAATAACGCCCCTTGTCGTTCTTCGGTGACTCTTAGGGAGCGTACCTCACAGTGTGAGAAACTCGGTTTTATAATTTTTGTTTTGTTTTAATTGGTGTCTTTGACTTCGACAACTTAGGTCATTAGCCTTGTGTTCTATGTAGGTTATGGATTGTACAAGTAGTCTAATACTCCATAATGCAGGAGTGCTAGTATTCTAATACTCCTGCACCCCTACAGACAGACCTTGGTACTGTTTCCCAGCGCCACTTTAGGAACAGCACTGTTAATTAGAACCCAACAGTGAATGGTCGAGTGGGGAATCCTACCTATGCATTAGAATTAATATATTTTTTGTTAATTAAATAGGAATTCCTGCCACCGGTGAAATTCGATCGTGAGACCTTTCGACTCTAACCACTAAGCCAACCCACCTGCAGGCACTATAATTAAATTTTTGAATTAAAAAAAAAATATCTTGCATAAGCTCATTAAAGCCATATTCCGTTTTATCTGATAATGGTTAAAAATTACAACACACCTAATTTACTTTAGACTTTGGAGGATAATTACCATTTGCCATCGCTCCGGTATGCGAAAAAAGATTCTTTTGACTATTGATGACAATAGATACAGATGTAAAGGCTCTTAATTATCGGACGTGGGTATTAAAATATTAGCTAATAATCCTTAAAACCGATGATGAAATTTAATTATGTGCGGACTCATTGTTAAAGGATTAAATTGATTGAAAGTTTTCCTTTATTAATATTTACTTTTTATTTTTATCAAATCCTGTACTCCCGTAACTAGTTTTAGGGCACAATATTACAATCTGGAGTATAAACCTCTAACAAAAAAGAGACATTAATTAATTAATTTTAGTTGCGATTAAAATGGACAATTTTATTCTAAATGATTGTTGTTTATTTTAAACTATTAAAAATGTATTCATGAAGTCGTTTTATGAAGAAATTGATAAATATACAATCTGTACAAATAGCAGACACAACAAACTTCTCGATTCATGATGATGATAAGCAGTTAAACAATTGTCTTAAATAAAATGCTCCAAAATATGATCTGTGAATTGTATAAAAAAATTGAACAGTATTAATTTTTAATAAAAGTTATATGAATTTAAAAAAGTCATATTTTTATAATATTTTTTGATATACTGGGTGTTATGCTTTTGCCTGGCAAATAAAAATGTAGATTTTTTTAAATAGAACACCCTGTATTTTAATTTAATTTTAGAATAGTCTGATAATATTGTTTTTAAACCTGAATTTATGAGCATTTAATTTTAAATGATTATTTATTAACACAGAATAAAATCCTTCTGTACTACTAGTTTTATATAAACTCATTGGTTGTCCTTTTTATATAAAAATAAAACAAGTTATCGACTTCTTCTGCCTCGAATAATAATTTTAACATGCGTTTTGTAATCAGTTTTTGACAAATGACTTCCACAATATATGTTTCTACAAAGCACTGTCCGAATTGAATGTCAACAAGTTCTTTCAATGTTGCCGTTTGTATCACAGTCGCCTGTCGCGGTCGCTGGCCTCGGTCTCCTGTTTCGGTCTCGCGTTTCCAAATGATACATTCAATGTTACTATAAACTACCAAAATGTTCCCATTCGTACAAAGATAATATCTACATTGTATTTACTTATAACTCTTTTTTATAATTCTATATTTTCTACTTTTTTTATTTGGCATCCCATTTTTCCAAAGTAAAATTATTTCAACTTATTAGTTGAAATTTATCGGCAATTGAACTAATAACTCATTAAAAACTATAAAATGTTGATCCATATTAATTTGTTTTACCTATTAGCAGATTTTTTCTGAGCTTGTCTCTGCTTCCATTCGTTCACGGAAGTTACGACTGCTTTGTAAATTTCGGCATCATGACGCTCGTCTAATGCCTCCAATGAAGGGTCCACAAACGGAAATGCAAAACCTGTAACAAAAATTAGTTATTAAGTTTCATAATTAAAATTTATAATAATTATTCATAAAACAAATGTGTGAAGATATTATGTTTTTGAACACGAGTTGAGAAAAGAGCAGTTTTAGAATTAGGAAAATCAGCTAAGAAACAAAGAAGAAGACCAATAAGAAAAACTAAAAGACATAGGAACAGTAAAAGGAAAGACAATGAGATGAAAACATTGGCAAAAGACAGAAAGGCCTGAAAAATGGGTATAGTCTTTTTCTACACTTGAAAAGGCAAACAGACCAAAGAAGAAAAAGAAGAAGAAGAAGTTTAAGAAAAAGAAGAAGACGAAGACGCAGATAAAACATTTCACATCTCTTTCACCTCTAAATAAATAAAATAAATAAATATTATGCTAATATTGTTAATTGGTCTTCAATCAATAGAATCAAAAATATTTTTATTTAATATAGTAAATGTTTATCTACATCAGCATTTTTATATTAGGCACTGACATCTTCTCTTCCTCTTGCTGGTGCGCTAGAGGGGTATGGGCGTCGTCTTTACTCCCAATCGCGAAAAAATGCTGTCTGTTTATTGCTGATAATATCTTAGTATCTCCTTATCTTACTAATACTAATTTTGACTGCCAACGGTCTGAAATTAATTGTAGTTAGTCTCCCTGAACAAGGCTAAGAAAAAACAGGGTTGTCACTTATGTCAATGTGGTTATATAGTTTGTGTAGTCATGTAACAGCTTGTGATCTGAACGACTGATGGGTCGTCGGGATAGAGCACGAGTCTTGTTCTCTGCTTCGCCGGCACCTCCATTGTGCAGTCTACCATCCGACCAGTCTTAACAACTAATCGGGTTAAGCTTTTAGATTTAGTTATTCTGTCATAGTTGTGGAGTCTGTGTATGTCTATGCTTTGATTTATGTTTTCAGTCTCGTATGTACAGTATGAGTGCTTTGAGGAGACATCCATGCTTTCTATGAGCACTATTCCCCTCATTTATGTTCATGATGTCTTCCCTTTACGTTATCGGGGAGACATTATATCTAAAAGCTTTCTGAACTCTTCAAAATGTAGTCTTTTATAGTAGGCATGGAAGTCTCTACGTGCATATCATTGGTTCTGGTCATACCCTAATGCCAATCTCAAACACCTGTTTTGTACTTATTGCATCTTTTTAAAGTGATTGTTGGCCATCGAACAGAAAACGTTAAGATCGGCCTAATGATCTGTTTAAAAATTAATATTTTATTTTGTCTCGAAACTTTGTTGACGATACGATCTTAGGTGTGTTTACGGAACGTTAGTCTCGTACATAGATATAGAAACCAGGTCTTGTATCTAGAAATACCCCCAGATATTTAACTGCTGCCCTCTGTCCTTTTATGCTTAACGCCGTAATTATGCCTTATGTTCTTCTTTTTGTGAGCATTAAGCTTTCTGCTTTGCTTGTGTTTAAGCACATTTTGTTATTATCTAGATAAGGAATCATCTTCTATTCGCTATTTTTGCAGATGATGAAATTTTGTACACACAGGTGTCATCCGCGTACAGTGCCGTCTGTATACCGTTAATACCCTTGGGCATATCATAAGTCATAACGGTATACAGGTGAGGCGACAGTACCTAACCTTGAGGTACTTCCCGCTATCGCATTGTGTGGTCCTGTTAGAGTTTTGTTTATTTTAACGTAAAATATTTTGTCCTGCAGGTATGAGTAAATGGTTTTTACAATGTAAATAGGATAATCATTTATACATATTCTATATATTAGCCCAGTGCTCCGCAACCTTTCCTCATCTGAGGCACACCAAACTGCTCCCTAGAATTTCGTGGCACACCAAAATCTAAAATATATTTATAGCAGTGGCGTAGCTAGGTCGGGGGTCAGTTCACTCCATGTATACTAATTATTTATGGATGTCCAAACTACCTTAGTTTTTTTTTATTGTTTTAAAATGTGAAGAAGCCCCTTTCAGATTTGGGGCATCAAAATTTTCACTCAGGACATAATACATATTTTTTTTTTATTTTTTTTTATTATTCAGATAAAATGAAAAATACAAATAGGTACATACATGAGAACTATACTAAATACTAGGTAGGACAGGTAGGTATACTAAATTTACTTCTGTTGATACGTCAATAGTAATAAATATTTTGACATGATGATGACTGATTAATGTGATACCTGCGCTTGCTTCGTTGAACACAAAAGTTTTATATTCGGCTCAATTTTAGACAGCGCAACTCTCATTTCTTGGTCAAGATCTTTTAAGCATGACCGTTTATCATTTTTAATTAATACAAGCGTTGAAAAACTTTGCTCTCATAAATATGTTGTGGAAAACGGAAGTAGTGTGAAGATGGCCTTGTCGGTGATGCGTGGATATTCTGTCTTGATGGAAATCCAGAAAACATCTAACGGAACTTCGTCGAATTTAAGTTTTAGGGTCATATCATTACTTAATTCTGTGAACTCATCTCGAGTTTGCAATGGCAGTGCTTCCGTGGAACTTATTGCATTGGTTGCGAAAGGATTTCGAATCCAATTGTATTGTTCCGTGTTGATAGAATGGAAATAGTATTCAAATTTTTGTTGAAGCATACTTAAATGTTGTTGGGCCAAATCCACAATCAACTGCTTGTTTTCGATCGTACTGTGGTTGGTCCTGTGATACATTTCTAGACATCCTTTTTGCAACTGTTCCTGCCAAAGTTCAAGTTTCTTTTTGAACCCTTGTAATTTATCGGAGCACGTCAATATATTTTCATTCCGTCCTTGCATTTTTTTATTAAGTTCATTCAGATGTTCGAATATATCCGCCATGTATGCAAGTTTGGCTATCCAGTATTCATCATGAAGGTGCTGGCATAGATCGTACATATCTTGACTTGAAAGAAACTCACGCACTTCGTAGCGAAGTTCAAACAGTCGAGCTAAAACTTTTCCCCGGGATAACCAACGAACTTCTGTATAAAACAGTAAGGATTCATGTTCGCTTCCCATTTCTTCACAGAGTATTCCAAAGATTCGCGAATTTAAGGCTCTCGATTTAATTATGTTTATGATCTTAATACATTCATTCATTGTGATCGAAAGCTGTTCGGGCAAATTTTTGACCATCAATGCTTCTCGATGTATGCAGCAATGTGTAATTTGTATTGACGGATTTTTTTGTTTTACACAAGATACAAAACCTTTCTTACTGCCCATAATTGCAGCAGCACCATCTGTACAAATAGCAACGCAATTGGTCCACTGAATATTATGTATTTTAAAAAAATTATCAGTTACTTGGAAAATTTGTTCACCGGTAGTTCTCTCTGGAACCTCCTTACAAAATAAATAATGTTCTTTAATAGAGTCCTCGTCTGATTCACTTGACTATTCGACTCTCTCTGAGTCTCTGAGCGACGACAGGCGCGCTTATATAGGCAGTGGCGATGTTCAGGAAAACATCGAGTCGCGCCTCGAACGGCACGGATCTTTCTAGTTTAGTCGCCTTCGAGAATCAAGCCGCCGCGCCGCGCCGATAGACGGATAGACGTTTACCATCGGCGCTGTTGTCAGATTGCTTTATTTTTCGCGGGTCTCGCTACAATACGAATCTGATTCGTATTGTCTGCAAGAGCGGCACACCTCAAGTCGGCTTACGGCACACCAGTGTGCCGCGGCACACCGGTTGCGGAGCACTGTATTAGCCTACAGATCCAAACCGTGTCAAAGGCTTTTTCTTTATCTAGTGCTACCAGTACAGTCTGTTTATTGTCATTATACGCAGATGAGCTTAATGAGCGATTCTTACTACTTGAGCAACCGTACTGTGCCCTTCGCGAAACCCGTATTGTTCCTGCGGGATAATATGTTTGTCTCGTTCTATGTCTCTTAGTCTAATTAATATTATGGTGTCGATTGTTTTTGTTAATGTGTTCAGAAGGGACATAACTCTCAGTACATTTTGCGTTTAATTGGTCTTCAGAACGTACTTTATATATTAATTCCGCAAAAATCTCAGTTATAGTTTTTGGACCAAAAATTAAATTAGAGCAGTTAAACCAACGAATAACGATATAATATATCCTTAAACATATTAAACATATTATGTTTAAGGACGGTAGCATTAAAAATCTAGGAAATATAATTTGAAAATCATCTAAAATTTTAAGTTTATAAATTTATGCATCAGAAGGGCATAACTCTCCATTTAAATTTTTTTTTCATATTTGTTATTACCCTAATTTTAGACAGTATAGAAAAAGTTCTGTGTAAAGAGTTTGTTCTTTAGATACTTAAAATAAAGAAAAAATACCATAAACCGTAAAAAACGTTGCTACTTCTTGATATCTATTAATCCATTCTTGTTGTCTTGTTAATTATGTGCAAACAAGGTGTAAACATAACTTCGTCGTTAATCAAATATTTATTATTAATTGAATAATTATTATGGTTAGCTGTAGATTAAAACTAGGCTAACAAACGTGAAGCGCCATTATTTTTAAGAGCGGAACATTAATCTTGACTGATAAACCAGAATTAATAAATAATTATTATATTCCTTACGTTTTATTATTCTCCGTTGCTATGTCGTTATTAACCATTTCTCCATTAATGTTCTCTCGTAATAAAAAGATCATGAATCATTTTTATTGTGTCTTAAATTTCGACAGGCGCCTTAACTTTCACGAGATTTTTCATCTCCGGTGCTATATGAAAGATATTGTATCATGGAAATTCCGGTTATTTTGCATATATTATATTGTATTATTAATTGGATTTGAATATGTTTTGTTGAAAGTTTCCTCTAAATTGCAAAGCCGGATACTCAACTGGGATTTCTACTATTATGTGTATATTACATGTATATTATCTATTTTCAGCACAAAGTACAGAAGAAAAAGTAGGCCATATCAGTGTACTGAAGGGATCTCGGAAGGGATATTATTTTATATCCATTCTAGTAAGGATATAAAATCCACCAATCACAGTTCATTACAATTAGTATATCTACCTGAATAAGGTGTTTCAAAAAATGGCTAGGATAGGTAGAATACTGCAAAATGTTCGTAACGGCATCCGTTTTCAAGATACAGAGTATTGGAAAAAAATTACTGGCAACATTAGCTTCCAAAGAAATGAGTCCTGGGGGGTTATTCTCTAACTTTCAGCCAAAAACGTATAGCAACAAAAGCGCCAAGAGGACTTATCAACAAAGGTCGATTACCAAAACGACAAGCATGCGATTATGGTATTCTCTAATGCTAGACGCTTTTGCTATTTGCAAGTGATTTTCATTTTTGTCGTCTAGTCTTCATAGTCGTAAGCTTTCATAATTATAAATCATAAATGTTAATTGGTCTGAATAACTAAGGTTAATATTTGAATGTAATTTTGACAAGAATATAATTAATAATTAATTCATCATTAAAAATGAACGCTGTGAAAAAGCAAATCTCTAGGGCCCAAAAGTGGGCCCTACTGGACTGGATTGAGGCCAATCCCAATATTATAAAATACGAAAAACATAATAATTAGCTTACAGCTGCTGGCTCCAAAAAAATGTGGGAGGACTTGACAGAGAAAGGTATGTATTATTGTCTGTAATAATATTAATTAGTTAATGGCTATATAAAAATAAATATATTGTATAAATAAATTATTATTAACATTTGCAGCTAGAAAAAGTACAAGCCCATTTTAATTAGTTATAATAATAGCAAGATTAAAAACTATTATAAACGAACTTTTCGCTTCGTAAATATTATATCACGATATAAGGACTTTAACGTAGTCTCTGCTTTTAGTCTTGGAATGACATCAAATCCAGAAGCAACGAAAAAAAAATTTAGAAACAATAAATCCTGTATAAAACGGGTGGTGGACCAGGAGAGATGGAGGAAATGACAAATCTAAAAGTTTCTACCAATATCCAACTGATAACTACCTCCTGCCATGAAACGGAGTGCTGCTAATAACTAATATAATAAGTTAATAATATTTTATATCATTTATATCATCTAAGTTATTAAAATCTGAGTACTCACTTTTCTATTTACAGTCAATGCAGTGTTTATTTGTGGATTTAGCACTAATGGTTCAATGAGAGCCGCAAACGAAATAGCTTGATAAATTGAAATTTTGAAAGTTAGAAAGCATTGTCCGAGTTATAGCGTCGGAACTCCATTAGGAGATTTTACTCTGATTTATAGTTAATTTGTGACCTTTACATTCCTGTGTCATTAAAAAATTAATAGTTGTATTTTAATTATATGCAACAATTATTATTGGTGTTACACTCGTAAACATTATTTAATCTGAACAACTAACTATTTATAAGAATATTTTTTGTCGCTTTAAATGACATTATAACGCAATTAACAAAGGAATTCAATTAGCTCTAAGCTATTAATAATTGAGCTGCACGTAATAACTGTTTAATAGAAAGGAAAATTATTATAAAATATTATTTAAATGCCGTGATAGATTTACAAGAGCAGGTGTTAAAATCATTAATTGTGGTTATTGAAGATAACTTCATGTAATGAAGAGAGAAAAAGAATAAAGAAGATCACAAACAATAAGTTTATGTAACTCTAACCTTTCTTAACGGAAGTATATGTTCCGGAAGTATAAGATAATGG
Organism: Psylliodes chrysocephalus; assembly: GCA_927349885.1. Taxonomy (NCBI): domain Eukaryota; kingdom Metazoa; phylum Arthropoda; class Insecta; order Coleoptera; family Chrysomelidae; genus Psylliodes; species Psylliodes chrysocephalus. The sequence goes on along the minus strand of OV651818.1, from coordinate 72,782,625 downwards.
GATAAAAAGGAAAAAATTATTTCTTGGTTGATTTCTAATACTAAAAACAAAAAATATCGAAACCGACAAATGTATATATCACTTTTGTATATTTAAAAAGTATATGTTTGACTAGATCTTTTACCACATTTGCATTCTAGAAATTGTACGTTTAGTAACAGTTTAAAAACTGGTTGATAAATTTAAATTCTATTTGTTGGTTGGTTTTCAACTGACAATTATAACAGTCCACTAACGTTTTTGAACTTCTTAATGAACGACGTTCTCTGTTTCTGTAACCTGTGGAGGGTGGGTTACCCCCCCCTCCACGGCCTTATGCCTCACTAGGCCCATTGTGCATCCTCCTAAGATGATAGGCACCTCCTAGCTCGTGAGCCAGCCTACAGATTTAATGTAGCTGACAACGTCGCCAAGAAGTGCTTCTCTTATATCGGCCGGTGTTAGCCGATACTCGCCGAACACAAATCTTCTAATAAATGAGAGCGTCGAGCAATCGTAAAGGATATGCTCGATAGTCTCATCTTCTTGTTCCCACCGCAGAGTGCGGATTCTAACAGCTCCATGATATAGAGATGCTTCCGTACTTGGCAATGAGCAGTCATAATGCCTGTGACTAGGCGCAGATTCTGTCTAGTCATAGTCAAGTATTTGTTTGCTGCAGTGTAGTCAGGATTACTTAAGAGCTCTCTGGTCTGTCACTACCGATTTTGTCAGGCCAATAGAAGGGCCAGGTCCAAAAAGTATTTGGTTGGCTGTTTTCTTGGCTAGTGAATCAGCAAGACCGTTACCTTTCGATGTGACGTAACCGTTAATCCATCTTAAGGTGACCACATTGTTGATGGATACTTCGGTCAAAGCTTCGTGACCAGTGGCGGTTTGCCCGCAAGGGCACTTGGGCACGTGCCCTAGTATAATAAACCAAAAAAAAAACTACAAAGAAAAATTAATAAATAAAATCTGGAGTATATTCCACATCCTGAGTTTTGTTTTTTTTTTAGAACCGTCGGTAGATATGAATGGTACCTGCCACTTCCGGCCCTTCTATTTGTTCTGTTATAACTTTATATGGCTTGTGGAAGATATATTCCAACCGTGTGGAGGCGTCATTGTCGTCAGAGCAACCTCCTTGATGTAAATATCAAGGGGAGTGATACTAAGAATGACTTCCATGGCCCTGGTCGTTGTTGTTTTCATGGCTCCTGTTATGTTGAGACATGCTGTTCTTTGAATGTGTTCTAGTTTACGGATAGCTGTTAATTTTTGGGTTTTCGGTACTCAGACAACTGCACCGTATGTTAGCATAGGACTTATAATAGCGTAAGTCCATGCGACGACTCTGGAAGTGTAATCCTAGGTGCGCCCCACTGTTCGGCGGCATTGTTCATAAGCAATGTATGCTCTTTTAACTCTATTTTCTAAATGCGAGTTCCATGTTAACTTGCTGTCAAAGGTGAGACCTAGGTACTTCACCTTTGTTGCAAAGTTAAGTTTTGTGTTTAGGAGTTCTGGAGGTTTTAATTCCATTTTCATCTTTTTCCTTGTGAAAAGGACCATTTCTGTGGGTGTCGAGGACTATGTTCCACAGTAGATGTGATAGCACCCCTATCTGTGGACATTCCATTAATTTTAATAATAAAAACGGTACGCCCATGTGCGGTTCCTTAAAGTCGGCGCTATTCGGTTATTAGGCCGTGTTGGATTGTGACTAAAAAGACCATACTTTCCTTTATTTAGAAAGGCTTTAGGGGGACGCGAACGCCCCACCCCTATTTCCTGAATACGCCGCTGACCTATTTTATCTGGTTTGACCTATACAGTCAAACGTGTCCAAGTTCCATGGCCAAGACCGATTAAATAAACTGAACAACATCGATTTAGTGACAAATAAAGTTACTTGCAAACATGTAAAGCCAGTTTGTCGTTTATTTTTCAGATATTCTCGTAATTTTAGAATGTAAACCCAATATTTATGAGACCACTTTCATTTTTTTAAGTAATTAAATCCCCCTACACAACTTTCACTTCCATTTAGCGCAAATTTTGTAAAATTAATGTGTTCATTTATAAACAAATTATCATATTAGCATGGTTTAACTAAACATCTTAATTGTTATTTTTTTTTTTAGTATTACTTATACGCTCTAAAAATTTTATTTATTTAATGGAATTAGCAAGATACTGGACAAATAAAATACCTACTCTGTTCAAGAGAAATTCATTGTAAAATTGGATAAATAAGTAGCGACACTTTCTTTTTTTATATTTTTATGGTCGACAATTATAGTAAACCTAATTAATTATTTATAGATCGATTCATACTTTTTTCCATTGGGTAACTATTAAAATAATGTATATGAGTATCTTACGAAAGTATGGCGATCATAAACAAGCTGACTTTATAGATTCGCTTTCGATAAGTTACATTTAAATCATTGGTTTCTATAAAATTTTAATGAAAGTATAGGGTCGGCAAAAATTCTACATAAAATATACATTGCCCACAATAAGTAATTCAATACGCCAATATCATCTTGTAAGTGACTTGCTGGAAAAGTTTCTGTAAATAATAAGCACTTTTTCCACTCGAAAGTGTAATAATTCAATTATTTCATGCCATGAAAATCGCTCACCACGCCTTTTATTTTTGATCATTGAGAATAGAGAGAAATCATTCAAGAGTAAGTATATTATTATTTCTTATAATTTACAGAATTTATGAAAAAATTTTTTTTTGCTTTAAAGTGGATTTTCTAGTTTACTAGTGAGCACCAGACCTACTAAAGTTGCTCCAAGCAATATTGCGTTTTTACTTTCCTATCTGTATACAGATATAAGGAAAGTATAGGAATCATGATTTTTTTCGACCTCGAGTTTTCGACGGATTTTTACGTTTTGAGGTCCCCTGAATCCGTTTTGACTATTTTCGCGATGATGTCTGTCTGTGTGTGTGTGTGTGTGTGTGTGTGTGTGTGTGTGTGTGTGTGTGTGTGTGTGTGTGTGTGTGTGTGTGTGTGCGCGCGTGTGCGTGTGCGTGTGTGTGTGTGTGTGTCTGTAGGTCGCATAACTCATGAACCGATACACAGAAAAACACCAACTTTTAAACTTAAGCTTTATTCCAGCGTCTAATGAACTGATTAGATTTTGGGCAGAGTCGGAATATCTGGGGGGGTACTTTATAGGTGGTCATTTTTATATTTTATGGAATATATCTGTTATTTACGTTTGGAGAAGAAAATTCTTTAAATAAAAGTTACTTTTAATATTATTATCTATAATTTTTGTTCCATACAAAATTTTCCCAAAATGGTCCGTATTCGAGAAATTTGACAAAATGTAAAAAAAATATTTTTTTATAAAAATTGTTCAAATAAAAGTTGTTTGTAATATAATTCTCTATAATTTTTATTATATACATATTTTCTCTAAAATGAACCGTATTCGAGATATTTGAGAAAATGTGTAAATTTCGAATTTTGAAGAAAACTCAAAAACGGATAAAAAAAAACATTAAATTTTAAACTTAAGTTTTATTTCGGCCTGACGTGAAATGATTAGATTTTGGACATAGTCGGAACATCTGGGGGGGGGGGTACTTTATGGGAGGCCACTTTTATATTTTATGGAATATATCTGTTATTAATGTTTGGAGAAAAAAATTAATCAAATAAAAGTTACTTCTTATATTATTATCTATAATTTTTGTTTTATGTAAAAATTTCCTGAAATGGTCCGTATTCGATAAATTTGACAAAATGTGCAAAATTCTGATTTTTATGAAAGTTTTTGAAATAAAAGTTGTTTGCGATATCGATCTCTATAATTTTTGTTTATACATGATTTTTCTAAAATGGACCGTAATGAAAAAATTGTAGGAAATTTTAATTTTTCAGTATTTTCGTTTTCCATGAATATCTATAGAAAAATGTTTCGAGGTAGATGTATGTGGACAATGTATATATTTAGTTTATCCTCTAAACATTTATAGAGATGCTGCAATAGGTTGTACAAAATAACCGGAAAAAGCCTATAATAACTAGATAGGAAAGTCATGTGTTGGACACATCAGATTTTTTTTAATATTAACCAATTACAGTAAAAAATAAATGTGCAAAAAGTTAAAGGACCTCGCACTTTTCTGATATTTATTGCAAATAATTTGTAGTGTATCTCAATTCAGGCTTTCCATAAATAAAGGTACAGCAAGACAGATAATATAATGTTCTTATACAAAGCACTTTTTTATTATATAAAAGAGGGGTAGGATATAATGCTGGTTTTTTTTAGATAATTATACGATTTTAGATTACATTAAGGGGTCGAGGTGCAATATCATATAGTCCACATTATACCATATCGCAAAATAGATTAAACCAGCGAATTGTAAATAATAATTAGTAAACTCCTAGTTATAAATTTCTTGACTTTATAAAATTTAAAAATGCATCTTCTGGTTTTTAATGACGTAATGTGATCAACCAGTTTCAAATTTTGATCAATTATAATATCGAGGTATTTTATTGTTTTTAATTTTAATTATAAAGTTGTCATTTATTTGTATGTTGAAAGAAGGCCTTTGTAAATTATATTGCTCTCTGTGGATCTACTTTAACACAGAAATAGTTTTGTGGCTATAAGTTGCTATAACCTATAGCCACAAAACTATTTTTTTTTTGTTAAAGTAGACCCCTAGTGAGCTTTGTTTCTAAATAAAGCAAAAAATTACAAATTATATGTATTAATCATTTATTTAGCAACTGCTAATTTACGTTGGTAGTCAAATATATACAATGTGTCTACTTAAGTTGAAACGATATGAAAAAAAAAGTTATTCTTGATAAAAAGTCCTGCAGAGTATTATAGGTGTACTTTTAAGAAACCATTTTTTTTAATACTCATCCTAATTTAAAAATGTTTATACAAAAATCCTTCTTATCAAATTTTAAACAACTTTTAAAAATATCTGTCCGTCCGTCCGATGTCATGTTTTTTGTCCGCACGATAAGTCAAAAACGAAAAATGATATCAAGTTGAAAATTTCAGGAAAAATCAAGCTCTTAAGGGGACAAAGCCTATTGAGTTTGAAAACAATCTGAATAAAGATAGGGCGTTAAGGGGGGTTTAAATATTAGAAAAAAATCCTAACTCAAAAACGAAAAATGTTATCAACAATTTAATCCTAATCCCTTTCCAATTTGGGTTTCAACAGACATTCTAGTATTGACCAAGTGCGCATAATCACGGATGTCATAGAGAAAAACAAGTATGCTCTGCAGTATTTTTAGACGTTGCCCAAGATTTTGACAAGATATAGCTATGAAGACTAGGTTTTGTTGACAAACTAAGTAAAATTTTTCCGAAGCACTATGTAGAGATTATAACATCGTATATCTGAGGCAGGCTTTTTAGAATTCATCAGAAAGATGAATATTCTGTTTTACAAGTATTAGAAATTAAAAATTAAAAAAAACTGACTTCAAAAACGTGTAGATGCCATCACCACATCTTAACCAAATTTATACGGGAACGCCCTTGAGGTACCCTCTTACTAACAAAAAAAGAATCATATAAATCGGACAAGGTGGTAAAGCATTATCGCTAAACATACATAAAAAATGAAGAGTTTGAGGTTTTTTCATGGACCCAATTATTAGTTTTTGACCAAATTTATATTGGACCACCATTGAAGTACCCCCCTTCTAACAACAAATGAATCATTAAAATCGGACATTGTGTTAAAGAATTATCGCTGAACATACATAATTAAAAATATATATAAAAAAAAAATATCGCGACGAATTGATAACCTCCTCCTTTTTTGAAGTCGGTTAATAAGTCGATTAAAAGGATAAAAGAGCTAAATTGCCTTAAGGAATTGTTTTTGAACTCATTCTATTCTAACTCTACACTAGTGACTTACCAACTTTGAAAGATATGACTGTAGATATGTTCGCTAATAATACGACTCTTCTTGCAGTTGATTATGATCAATAATGATCAATAAGACAACTTCAAACTTAGCAATTCCATATCTACCTGGATCAATCAATGGAGAATTAAGCTCAATGAACTGAATTATACCAATATGAACATTAATAATAAGAAAACAGGAGAACCTATCTCTTTAAATATCAACGGAAAGGCTGTGCCTTGACATGACCTTGATGCCAAGTTACGATATAATGTACATATTAAAAAGAAAATAACTCAATTACATTTAAACATAGGGGGTTATGATTGACTATGGGGTCTATTCTGTAAAAATTCCTTTATATTTAACGGCCTTTAAAAATATATTGTCAGCCTTTAAACATATGTTCGTATTCGTTAATTTACTTCTGTCATTATTTAAACAGATTTCTTTAAGATAGTCCTCTAATGTATTTTAAAGATCCGTTTAAATAATGACAGAAGTAAAGAATAAAATATTTTTAAAGGCCGTTAAATATAAAGGAATTGTTACAGAATAGACCCCTATCTGTGTTATTTTTAACAGGTCTGTTATTTTATAAACACACTGAAATAACAACCTGTTCACAAATAACGTGTCTGTTAAAAATAACATTACTTGTCCATCATAACCCTAATAAAAAATAGATACATCTAGTTCATCAACAGAAACTCAGATTTCTCAGTGCTTAATAAAATGATCTACAACCAATTATGAGGATGTGTCAGAAATAGCAACAATAATTTTATGCAAACATTTCAAAATTACGCATTGCGTAGATGTTCATTAGGACCTTGAAATGCCAACAATGAAAAAAGAGATCAAAAGTTATGCTCGGAATCATACAGCCAGCCTTTACCTAAATTTTGGCAAAGATTTAGCGTGTTAAAAATATTTTTAGGAAGGCTATAATGATGACTTTGTGACGCTCTTAGTCTAATTTTCAGTATTAATTGAATCACTTGGGATATTACTAGTGAAAATAGCATTTTGTAGTTAATCATCCCTTTACTACATTTAGCGCGCGCCTTTATTGTACTAAACACGTTGGGAAATTATTCAAAACAAGAAAAGCGTCAGCGTTGGTGAGGTTAACAATAGAAAATCCAAACGAAGCGCCATGCGACAGGGCATTCAGTTTAAACTCGGTAATCATTTCCGATGCACGGAGATGCACCCGAATTTAATTATTCTAATGATAAAAGCCGGCGCGCGGAAATGCAAAATTAGAGGCTTGCAAATTTTATTCACCCGTTCGAAAGTTAAACAGAAAGTTTTACCTAACGATAAAATTGAAAATGTTCATTTATCTTCTAGAAGTAAAATATGGTTTCGTTATGAAACTATAAAAACTTCTTTTATGCGAAACTGAAATACGGGGTACCACTCAAATGTTTAGAATGAGCTCGGCAATCAATTGCAGACCTGGGAACTAGAAAAGTGAGGTTTAGAGGCATAAGATGGCTGCTGTTTCTAAACAATCAAGTCCTTCCTCACAATGAACTAATAGTATGAGGCATCATGCGTTCAAACCGTATCTCAAGAGGTGGAAAAGAAACTTTCATTACTACAGCAAACTTTGAGACTTACTACGGGCGGAAGTGATTTCTCAAGACTTTTAATTTAGTGGACTTAGCTGACAACCTACATAAAGCGTTAGCGTCCTGAATTTATACTATACCTGCGACAGAGCTCAGAACCATGTTACAAAAAATTACAGATGTAGATACTTGGCTGACTAAATCTCGTCGAGTTCGCGCATGTCCTATTGTGGTATGGAATATGGTCTGATTCTTAGAATATATTGTGACGGTGTTACTTACCTTATATTTTATTCAAATTTGTCACATAAATGCAATTTAATTAAAACTGTGTTCTATATTTTTTTAATAAATTTTATTAATTAGCAATGAGACTCTTAATTATTTAAATTTTGTAATTATTTTCATAATTCAGGTAATCTCAGGGAATATTTTAGTTTAATTGGGTTGATTACTTTTTCAGTGGCCCTCGTATCATGAATTTGAAAGAATGGAATAAATTTATCTTATGGGATTTCAGGGTAGCCAACCAGTCAACAGAAAATATACCAACTAAGAATTAATTGGAATTCAGAAAGTAACATTTATTTCTGGATTCTATTACAACAAAATCTTAAAATTCACTTGTGTGAAGTTAGCGCCCGGCGCTGGCGCCCAAACTCAGCGCTCTACCCCCTCCTCCTAACCAAGTTCACACAACTAAAATTAATTATTGCATTTATTTATAATGTTTCTAAATTTATAGGAAAGTAATGTTTATGATTCGATTTTTGATTAAACGGTGTGGTTTGTAAAGTTTCTATAAGAAAGAGGTATATTTCAAAATTTGCCGTATGACAGCGAATAATGAAAAAAAAGGTACCCTTTCAGATCTGAGTTTGTCAAAAAATTATATGTCTAAAACCACTGGCGTCTTCTCAAAAAACACCCTTTATAAAAAGATGATTACTTAAAAAAACAAGAGGAGTGACAGATTACGACAAGTAGATATATTAATTATTTCGTAAGGTCTCATGCAGTAAAAATTTAAATATTTTAAACCATTGGGGGTCGATTCTCGACTTGTAGGAACCTTTTCCTATAGGAATTTGTGACATTTTCCTATATGTAGGGAAATGTCATAAATTTTCTATGTATAGAAAAATGTCAAAAATTTCTATAGGAAAAAATTCCTACAAGTCGAGAATCGACCCCCGGGCGTCTTATAGAAAAAACACCCTTTATAAAAATATGAATTATTTTTTTTTGAAAAAACTATGTCTCGTGACAGATTACGATTAGTATATGTAAGAAGAACCATATAATGACACTTTACAGTAAAAAACTGAATGTCCTAAACCCCTGGCGTCTTATAGAAAAACCACCCATTATAAAAATATGAATTATTTTTTTTTCTAAAAAACTATGTCCCGTGACAGATTACGATTAGTGGATTTAAGAAGGTCCTTACAGTAAAAAACTGAATGTCCTAAACCCCTGGCGTCTTATAGAAAAACCACCCTTTATAAAAATATGAATTATTTTTTTTTGAAAAAACTATGTCTCGTGACAGATTACGATTAGTGGATGTAAGAAGAACCATATAATGACACTTTACAGTAAAAAAGTGAATGTCCTAAACCCCTGGCGTCTTATAGAAAAACCACCCTTTAAAAAAATATGAATTATTTTTTTTTTAAAAAACTATGTCTCGTGACAGATTACGATTAGTAGATTTAAGAAGGTCCTTATAAGGTCACCTTACAGTAAAAAACTGAATGTCCTAAACCCCTGGCGTCTTATAGAAAAACCACCCTTTATAAAAATATGAATTATTTTTTTTTTAAAAAAACTATGACTCGTGACCGATTACGATTAGTGGATGTAAGAAGAACCATATAATGACACTTTACAGGAAAAAAGTGAATGTCCTAAACCCCTGGCGTCTTATAGAAAAACCACCCTTTATAAAAATATGAATTATTTTTTTTTTTGAAAAAACTATGTCTCGTGACAGATTACGATTAGTGGATGTAACAAGGTCCTTATAAGGTCACCTTACAGTAAAAAACTGAATGTCCTAAACCCCTGGCGTCTTATAGAAAAACCACCCTTTATAAAAATATGAATTATTTTTTTTTGAAAAAACTATGTCTCGTGACAGAATACGATTAGTATATGTAAGAAGAACCATATAATGACACTTTACAGTAAAAAACTGAATGTCCTACACCCCTGGCGTCTTATAGAAAAACCACCCATTATAAAAATATGAATTATTTTTTTTTTTAAAAAACTATGTCTCGTGACAGATTACGATTAGTGGATGTAAGAAGGTCCTTATAAGGTCACCTTACAGTAAAAAGCTGAATGTCTTAAACTCCTGGCGTCTTATAGAAAAACCACCCTTTATAAAAATATAAATTTTTTTTTTTTTGAAAAAACTATGTCTCGTGACAGATTACGATTAGTGGATGTAAGAAGGTCCTTATAAGGTCACCTCACAGTAAAAAACTGAATGTCCTAAACCCCTGGCGTCTTATAGAAAAACCTCCCTTTATAAAAATATAAATTATTTTTTTTTAAAACTATGTCTCGTGACAGATTACGATTAGTGGATGTAAAAAGAAACAAATAATGTCACTTTACAGAAAAAAACTGAATGTCCTAAACCCCTGGCGTCTTATAGAAAAACCACCCATTATAAAAATATGAATTATTTTTTTTTGAAAAAACTATGTCTCGTGACAGATTACGATTAGTGGATGTAAGAAGGTCCTTATAAGGTCACCTTACAGTAAAAAGCTGAATGTCTTAAACTCCTGGCGTCTTATAGAAAAACCACCCTTTATAAAAATAAAAATTTTTTTTTTTTTGAAAAAACTATGTCTCGTGACAGATTACGATTAGTGGATGTAAGAAGGTCCTTATAAGGTCACCTTACAGTAAAAAACTAAATGTCCTAAACCCCTGGCGTCTTATATAAAAACCACCCTTTATAAAAATATGAATTATTTTTTTTTGAAAAAACTATGTCTCGTGACAGATTACGATTAGTGGATTTAAGAAGGTCCTTATAAGGTCACCTTACAGTAACAAACTGAATGTCCTAAACCCCTGGCGTCTTATAGAAAAACCACCCTTTATAAAAATATGAATTATTTTTTTTTTTTTTGAAAAAACTATGTCTCGTGACAGATTACGATTAGTGGATGTAACAAGGTCCTTATAAGGTCACCTTACAGTAAAAAACTGAATGTCCTAAACCCCTGGCGTCTTATAGAAAAACCACCCTTTATAAAAATATGAATTATTTTTTTTTGAAAAAACTATGTCTCGTGACAGATTACGATTAGTATATGTAAGAAGAACCATATAATGACACTTTACAGTAAAAAACTGAATGTCCTACACCCCTGGCGTCTTATAGAAAAACCACCCATTATAAAAATATGAATTATTTTTTTTTTTTTAAAACTATGTCTCGTGACAGATTACGATTAGTGGATGTAAGAAGGTCCTTATAAGGTCACCTTACAGTAAAAAGCTGAATGTCTTAAACTCCTGGCGTCTTATAGAAAAACCACCCTTTATAAAAATATAATTTTTTTTTTTTTTGAAAAAACTATGTCTCGTGACAGATTACGATTAGTGGATGTAAGAAGGTCCTTATAAGGTCACCTCACAGTAAAAAACCGAATGTCCTAAACCCCTGGCGTCTTATAGAAAAACCACCCTTTATAAAAATATAGGTAAATTATTTTTTTTTAAAACTATGTCTCGTGACAGATTACGATTAGTGGATGTAAAAAGAAACAAATAATGTCACTTTACAGAAAAAAACTGAATGTCCTAAACCCCTGGCGTCTTATAGAAAAACCACCCTTTATAAAAATATGAATTATTTTTTTTTGAAAAAACTATGTCTCGTGACAGAGTACGATTAGTGGATGTAACAAGGTCCTTATAAGGTCACCTTACAGTAAAAAACTGAATGTCCTAAACCCCTGGCGTCTTATAGAAAAACCACCCTTTATAAAAATTAGAATTATTTTTTTTTGAAAAAACTAATGCTCGTGACAGATTACGATTAGTGGATTTAAGAAGGTCCTTATAATGTCACCTTACAGTAAAAAACGGAATGTCCTAAACCCCTGGCGTCTTATATAAAAACCACCCTTTATAAAAATATGAATTATTTTTTTTTGAAAAAACTATGTCTCGTGACAGATTACGATTAGTGGATTTAAGAAGGTCCTTATAAGGTCACCTTACAGTAAAAAACTGGATGTCCTCAACCCCTGGCGTCTTATAGAAAAACCACCCTTTATAAAAATATGAATTATTTTTTTTTTTTAAAAACTATGTCTCGTGAACGATTACGATTAGTGGATGTAAGAAGGTCCTTATAAGGTCACTTTACACTAAAAAACTGAATGTCCTAAACCCCTGGCGTCTTATAGAAAAACCACCCTTTATAAAAATATGAATTATTTTTTTTTGAAAAAACTATGTCTCGTGACAGATTACGATTAGTGGATGTAAGAAGAACTATTAATGACACTTTACAGTAAAAAAGTGAATGTCCTAAACCCCTGGCGTCTTATAGAAAAACCACCCTTTATAAAAATATGAATTATTTTTTTTTTTTGAAAAAACTATGTCTCGTGACAGATTACGATTAGTGGATGTAAGAAGGTCCTTATAAGGTCACCTTACAGTAAAAAACTGAATGTCCTAAACCCCTGGCGTCTTATAGAAAAACCACCCTTTATAAAAATTGGAATTATTTTTTTTTGAAAAAACTATGTCTCGTGACAGATTACGATTAGTATATGTAAGAAGAACCATATAATGACACTTTACAGTAAAAAACTGAATGTCCTACACCCCTGGCGTCTTATAGAAAAACCACCCATTATAAAAATATGAATTATTTTTTTTTTTTTAAAACTATGTCTCGTGACAGATTACGATTAGTGGATGTAAGAAGGTCCTTATAAGGTCACCTTACAGTAAAAAGCTGAATGTCTTAAACTCCTGGCGTCTTATAGAAAAACCACCCTTTATAAAAATATAATTTTTTTTTTTTTTGAAAAAACTATGTCTCGTGACAGATTACGATTAGTGGATGTAAGAAGGTCCTTATAAGGTCACCTCACAGTAAAAAACTGAATGTCCTAAACCCCTGGCGTCTTATAGAAAAACCACCCTTTATAAAAATATAGGTAAATTATTTTTTTTTAAAACTATGTCTCGTGACAGATTACGATTAGTGGATGTAAAAAGAAACAAATAATGTCACTTTACAGAAAAAAACTGAATGTCCTAAACCCCTGGCGTCTTATAGAAAAACCACCCTTTATAAAAATATGAATTATTTTTTTTTGAAAAAACTATGTCTCGTGACAGAGTACGATTAGTGGATGTAACAAGGTCCTTATAAGGTCACCTTACAGTAAAAAACTGAATGTCCTAAACCCCTGGCGTCTTATAGAAAAACCACCCTTTATAAAAATTAGAATTATTTTTTTTTGAAAAAACTAATGCTCGTGACAGATTACGATTAGTGGATTTAAGAAGGTCCTTATAATGTCACCTTACAGTAAAAAACGGAATGTCCTAAACCCCTGGCGTCTTATATAAAAACCACCCTTTATAAAAATATGAATTATTTTTTTTTGAAAAAACTATGTCTCGTGACAGATTACGATTAGTGGATTTAAGAAGGTCCTTATAAGGTCACCTTACAGTAAAAAACTGGATGTCCTCAACCCCTGGCGTCTTATAGAAAAACCACCCTTTATAAAAATATGAATTATTTTTTTTTTTTAAAAACTATGTCTCGTGAACGATTACGATTAGTGGATGTAAGAAGGTCCTTATAAGGTCACTTTACACTAAAAAACTGAATGTCCTAAACCCCTGGCGTCTTATAGAAAAACCACCCTTTATAAAAATATGAATTATTTTTTTTTGAAAAAACTATGTCTCGTGACAGATTACGATTAGTGGATGTAAGAAGAACTATTAATGACACTTTACAGTAAAAAAGTGAATGTCCTAAACCCCTGGCGTCTTATAGAAAAACCACCCTTTATAAAAATATGAATTATTTTTTTTTTTTGAAAAAACTATGTCTCGTGACAGATTACGATTAGTGGATGTAAGAAGGTCCTTATAAGGTCACCTTACAGTAAAAAACTGAATGTCCTAAACCCCTGGCGTCTTATAGAAAAACCACCCTTTATAAAAATTGGAATTATTTTTTTTTTAAAAAACTATGTCTAGTGACAGATTACGATTAGTGGATGTAAAAAGAACCAAATAATGTCACTTTACAGAAAAAAACTGAATGTCCTAAACCCCTGGCGTCTTATACAAAAACCACCCTTTATAAAAATATGAATTATTTTTTTTTTAAAAAACTATGTCTCGTGACAGATTACGATTAGTGGATGTAAGAAGAACCATATAATGTCACTTCACAGTAAAAAACTGAATGTCCTAAACCCCTGGCGTCTTATAGAAAAACCACCCTTTATAAAAATATAAATTATTTTTTTTTTTGAAAAAACTATGTCTCGTGACAGATTACGATTAGTGAATGTAAGAAGAACCATATAATGACACTTTACAGTAAAAAAGTGAATGTCCTAAACCCCTGGCGTCTTATAGAAAAACCACCCTTTATAAAAATAGGAATTATTTTTTTTTTTGAAAAAACTATGTCTCGTGACAGATTACGATTAGTGGATGTAAGAAGGTCCTTATAAGGTCACCTTACAGTAAAAAACTGAATGTCCTAAACCCCCGGCGTCTTATAGAAAAAACACCCTTTATAAAAATATGAATTATTTTTTTTTTTTAAACTATGTCTCGTGACAGATTACGATTAGTGGATTTAAGAAGGTCCTTATAAGGTCACCTTACAGTAAAAAACTGAATGTCCTAAACCCCTGGCGTCTTATAGAAAAACCACCCTTTATAAAAATTAGAATTATTTTTTTTTTAAAAAACTATGTCTCGTGACAGATTACGATTAGTGGATGTAAGAAGAACCATATAATGACACTTTACAGTAAAAAGTGAATGTCCTAAACCCCTGGCGTCTTATAGAAAAACCACCCTTTATAAAAATATGAATTATTTTTTTTTTTGAAAAAACTATGTCTCGTGACAGATTACGATTAGTGGATGTAAGAAGGTCCTTATAAGGTCACCTTACAGTAAAAAACTGAATGTCCTAAACCCCTGGCGTCTTATAGAAAATTCACCCTTTATAAAAATTAGAATTATTTTTTTTTTTAAAACTATGTCTCGTGACAGATTACGATTAGTGGATTTAAGAAGGTCCTTATAATGTCACCTTACAGTAAAAAACTGAATGTCCTAAACCCCTGGCGTCTTATAGAAAAACCACCCTTTATAAAAATATGAATTATTTTTTTTTGAAAAAACTATGTCTCGTGACAGATTACGATTAGTGGATGTAAGAAGAACCATATAATGTCACTTCACAGTAAAAAACTGAATGTCCTAAACCCCTGGCGTCTTATAGAAAAACCACCCTTTATAAAAATATGAATTATTTTTTTTTTTGAAAAAACTATGTTTCGTGACAGATTACGATTAGTGGATGTAAGAAGGTCCTTATAAGGTCACCTTACCGTAAAAAACTGGATGTCCTAAACCCCTGGCGTATTATAGAAAAACCACCCTTTATAAAAATATGAATTATTTTTTTTTTAAAAAAACTATGTCTCGTGACAGATTACGATTAGTGGATGTAAGAAGGTCCTTATAAGGTCACCTTACAGTAAAAAACTGAATGTCTTAAACCCCTGGCGTCTTATAGAAAAACCACCCTTTATAAAAATTAGAATTATTTTTTTTTGAAAAAACTATGTCTCGTGACAGATTACGATTAGTGGATTTAAGAAGGTCCTTATAATGTCACCTTACAGTAAAAAACTGAATGTCCTAAACCCCTGGCGTCTTATAGAAAAACCACCCTTTATAAAAATATGAATTATTTTATAGGAAAAATAATGTAGACCACAACACAACGTACAATATACCAAAATTTCAAAGCAAAATATTGTCTTTTACTATTACGATATAAAGGGTGGTTTTTCTATAAGACGCCAGGGGTTTAGGACATTCACTTTTTTACTGTAAAGTGTCATTATATGGTTCTTCTTACATCCACTAATCGTAATCTGTCACGAGACATAGTTTTTTAAAAAAAAAATAATTCTAATTTTTATAAAGGGTGGTTTTTCTATAAGACGCCAGGGGTTTAGGACATTCAGTTTTTTACTGTAAGGTGACCTTATAAGGACCTTCTTAAATCCACTAATCGTAATCTGTCACGAGACATAGTTTTTTCAAAAAAAAAATAATTCATATTTTTATAAAGGGTGGTTTTTCTATAAGACGCCAGGGGTTTAGGACATTTAGTTTTTTACTGTAAGGTGACCTTATAAGGACCTTCTTACATCCACTAATCGTAATCTGTCACGAGACATAGTTTTTTCAAAAAAAAAATCATTCTTATTTTTATAAAGGGTGGTTTTTCTATAAGACGTCAGGGGTTTAGGATATTCAGTTTTTTACTGTACGGTGACCTTATAAGGACCTTCTTACATCCACTAATCGTAATCTGTCACGAGATATAGTTTTTTCAAAAAAAAAATAATTCATATTTTTATAAAGGGTGGTTTTTCTATAAGACGCCAGGGGTTTAGGACATTCAGTTTTTTACTGTACAGTGACATTATTCGGTTCTTCTTACATCCTCTAATCGTAATCTGTCACGAGACATAGTTTTTCAAAAAAAAAAAATCATATTTTTATAAAGGGTGGTTTTTCTATAAGACGCCAGGGGTTTAGGACATTCAGTTTTTTACTGTACAGTGACATTATTCGGTTCTACTTACATCCAGTAATCGTAATCTGTCACGAGACATAGTTTTTTCAAAAAAAAAATAATTCATATTTTTATAAAGGGTGGTTTTTCTATAAGACGCCAGGGGTTTAGGATATTCAGTTTTTTACTGTACGGTGACCTTATAAGGACCTTCTTACATCCACTAATCGTAATCTGTCACGAGACATAGTTTTTTCAAAAAAAAAATAATTCATATTTTTATAAAGGGTGGTTTTTCTATAAGACGCCAGGGGTTTAGGACATTCAGTTTTTTTTTGTAAAGTGACATTATTTGGTTCTTCTTACATCCACTAATCGTAATCTGTCACGAGACATAGTTTTTTCAAAAAAAAATAATTCATATTTTTATAAAGGGTGGTTTTTCTATAAGACGCCAGGGGTTTAGGACATTCAGTTTTTTACTGTACAGTGACATTATTCGGTTCTTCTTACATCCACTAATCGTAATCTGTCACGAGACATAGTTTTTCAAAAAAAAAAAAATTCATATTTTTATAAAGGGTGGTTTTTCTATAAGACGTCAGGGGTTTAGGATATTCAGTTTTTTACTGTACGGTGACCTTATAAGGACCTTCTTACATCCACTAATCGTAATCTGTCACGAGATATAGTTTTTTCAAAAAAAAAATAATTCATATTTTTATAAAGGGTGGTTTTTCTATAAGACGCCAGGGGTTTAGGACATTCAGTTTTTTACTGTACAGTGACATTATTCGGTTCTTCTTACATCCTCTAATCGTAATCTGTCACGAGACATAGTTTTTCAAAAAAAAAAAATCATATTTTTATAAAGGGTGGTTTTTCTATAAGACGCCAGGGGTTTAGGACATTCAGTTTTTTACTGTACAGTGACATTATTCGGTTCTACTTACATCCAGTAATCGTAATCTGTCACGAGACATAGTTTTTTCAAAAAAAAAATAATTCATATTTTTATAAAGGGTGGTTTTTCTATAAGACGCCAGGGGTTTAGGATATTCAGTTTTTTACTGTACGGTGACCTTATAAGGACCTTCTTACATCCACTAATCGTAATCTGTCACGAGACATAGTTTTTTCAAAAAAAAAATAATTCATATTTTTATAAAGGGTGGTTTTTCTATAAGACGCCAGGGGTTTAGGACATTCAGTTTTTTTTTGTAAAGTGACATTATTTGGTTCTTCTTACATCCACTAATCGTAATCTGTCACGAGACATAGTTTTTTCAAAAAAAAATAATTCATATTTTTATAAAGGGTGGTTTTTCTATAAGACGCCAGGGGTTTAGGACATTCAGTTTTTTACTGTACAGTGACATTATTCGGTTCTTCTTACATCCACTAATCGTAATCTGTCACGAGACATAGTTTTTCAAAAAAAAAAAAATTCATATTTTTATAAAGGGTGGTTTTTCTATAAGACGCCAGGGGTTTAGGACATTCAGTTTTTTTCTGTAAAGTGACATTATTTGGTTCTTCTTACATCAACTAATCGTAATCTGTCACGAGACATAGTTTTTTCAAAAAAAAAAATAATTTATATTTTTATAAAGGGTGGTTTTTCTATAAGACGCCAGGGGTTTAGGACATTCAGTTTTTTACTGTAAGGTGACCTTATAAGGACCTTTTTACATCCACTAATCGTAATCTGTCACGAGACATAGTTTTTCAAAAAAAAAAATAATTCATATTTTTATAAAGGGTGGTTTTTCTATAAGATGCCAGGGGTTTAGGACATTCAGTTTTTTTCTGTAAAGTGACATTATTTGGTTCTTATTACATCCACTAATCGTAATTTGTCACGAGACATAGTTTTTTCAAAAAAAAAATAATTTATATTTTTATAAAGGGTGGTTTTTCTATAAGACGCCAGGGGTTTAGGACATTCAGTTTTTTACTGTAAGGTGACCTTATAAGGACCTTTTTACATCCACTAATCGTAATCTGTCACGAGACATAGTTTTTCAAAAAAAAAAAAAAATAATTCATATTTTCATAAAGGGTGGTTTTTCTATAAGACGCCAGGGGTTTAGGACATTCAGTTTTTTACTGTAAGGTGACTTTATAAGGACCTTGTTACATCCACTAATCCTAATCTGTCACGAGACATAGTTTTTCAAAAAAAAAAAAATAATTCATATTTTTATAAAGGGTGGTTTTTCTATAAGACGCCAGGAGTTTAAGACATTCAGCTTTTTACTGTAAGGTGACCTTATAAGGACCTTCTTACATCCACTAATCGTAATCTGTCACGAGATATAGTTTTTTCAAAAAAAAAATAATTCATATTTTTATAATGGGTGGTTTTTCTTTAAGACGCCAGGGGTTTAGGACATTCAGTTTTTTACTGTAAGGTGACCTTATAAGGACCTTCCTAAATCCACTAATCGTAATCTGTCACGAGACATAGTTTTTTCAAAAAAAAAAAAAAATTTATATTATTATAAAGGGTTGTTTTTCTATAAGACGCCAGGGGTTTAGGACATTCAGTTTTTTACTGTAAAGTGACATTATTTGGTTCTTCTTACATCCACTAATCGTAATCTGTCACGAGACATAGTTTTTTCAAAAAAAAATAATTCATATTTTTATAAAGGGTGGTTTTTCTATAAGACGCCAGGGGTTTAGGACATTCAGTTTTTTACTGTAAAGTGACATTATTCGGTTCTTCTTACATCCACTAATCGTAATCTGTCACGAGACATAGTTTTTCAAAAAAAAAAATAATTCATATTTTTATAAAGGGTGGTTTTTCTATAAGATGCCAGGGGTTTAGGACATTCAGTTTTTTTCTGTAAAGTGACATTATTTGGTTCTTCTTACATCCTCTAATCGTAATCTGTCACGAGACATAATTTTTTCAAAAAAAAAAATAATTTATATTTTTATAAAGGGTGGTTTTTCTGTAAGACGCCAGGGGTTTAGGACATTCAGTTTTTTACTGTAAGGTGACCTTATAAGGACCTTTTTACATCCACTAATCGTAATCTGTCACGAGACATAGTTTTTCAAAAAAAAAAATAATTCATATTTTTATAAAGGGTGGTTTTTCTATAAGATGCCAGGGGTTTAGGACATTCAGTTTTTTTCTGTAAAGTGACATTATTTGGTTCTTATTACATCCACTAATCGTAATTTGTCACGAGACATAGTTTTTTCAAAAAAAAAATAATTTATATTTTTATAAAGGGTGGTTTTTCTATAAGACGCCAGGGGTTTAGGACATTCAGTTTTTTACTGTAAGGTGACCTTATAAGGACCTTTTTACATCCACTAATCGTAATCTGTCACGAGACATAGTTTTTCAAAAAAAAAAAAAAATAATTCATATTTTCATAAAGGGTGGTTTTTCTATAAGACGCCAGGGGTTTAGGACATTCAGTTTTTTACTGTAAGGTGACTTTATAAGGACCTTGTTACATCCACTAATCCTAATCTGTCACGAGACATAGTTTTTCAAAAAAAAAAAAATAATTCATATTTTTATAAAGGGTGGTTTTTCTATAAGACGCCAGGAGTTTAAGACATTCAGCTTTTTACTGTAAGGTGACCTTATAAGGACCTTCTTACATCCACTAATCGTAATCTGTCACGAGATATAGTTTTTTCAAAAAAAAAATAATTCATATTTTTATAATGGGTGGTTTTTCTTTAAGACGCCAGGGGTTTAGGACATTCAGTTTTTTACTGTAAGGTGACCTTATAAGGACCTTCCTAAATCCACTAATCGTAATCTGTCACGAGACATAGTTTTTTCAAAAAAAAAAAAAAATTTATATTATTATAAAGGGTTGTTTTTCTATAAGACGCCAGGGGTTTAGGACATTCAGTTTTTTACTGTAAAGTGACATTATTTGGTTCTTCTTACATCCACTAATCGTAATCTGTCACGAGACATAGTTTTTTCAAAAAAAAATAATTCATATTTTTATAAAGGGTGGTTTTTCTATAAGACGCCAGGGGTTTAGGACATTCAGTTTTTTACTGTAAAGTGACATTATTCGGTTCTTCTTACATCCACTAATCGTAATCTGTCACGAGACATAGTTTTTCAAAAAAAAAAATAATTCATATTTTTATAAAGGGTGGTTTTTCTATAAGATGCCAGGGGTTTAGGACATTCAGTTTTTTTCTGTAAAGTGACATTATTTGGTTCTTCTTACATCCTCTAATCGTAATCTGTCACGAGACATAATTTTTTCAAAAAAAAAAATAATTTATATTTTTATAAAGGGTGGTTTTTCTGTAAGACGCCAGGGGTTTAGGACATTCAGTTTTTTACTGTAAGGTGACCTTATAAGGACCTTTTTACATCCACTAATCGTAATCTGTCACGAGACATAGTTTTTTCAAAAAAAAAAAAATAATTCATATTTTTATAAAGGGTGGTTTTTCTATAAGACGCCAGGGGTTTAGGACATTCAGTTTTTTACTGTAAGGTGACTTTATAAGGACCTTGTTACATCCACCAATCGTAATCTGTCACGAGACAGTTTTTTCAAAAAAAAAATAATTTATATTTTTATAAAGGGTGGTTTTTCTATAAGACGCCAGGAGTTTAAGACATTCACCTTTTTACTGTAAGGTGACCTTATAAGGACCTTCTTACATCCACTAATCGTAATCTGTCACGAGATATAGTTTTTTCAAAAAAAAAATAATTCATATTTTTATAATGGGTGGTTTTTCTATAAGACGCCAGGGGTTTAGGACATTCAGTTTTTTACTGTAAGGTGACCTTATAAGGACCTTCTTACATCCACTAATCGTAATCTGTCACGAGACATAGTTTTTTCAAAAAAAAAATAATTTATATTTTTATAGAGGGTGGTTTTTCTATAAGACGCCAGGGGTTTAGGACATTTAGTTTTTTACTGTGAAGTGACATTATATGGTTCTTCTTACATCCACTAATCGTAATTTGTCACGAGACATAGTTTTTTCAAAAAAAATAATTCATATTTTTATAAAGGGTGGTTTTTCTATAAGACGCCAGGGGTTTAGGACATTCAGTTTTTTACTGTAAGGTGACATTATAAGGACCTTCTTAAATCCACTAATCGTAATCTGTCACGAGACATAGTTTTTTAAAAAAAAAATAATTCTAATTTTTATAAAGGGTGGTTTTTCTATAAGACGCCAGGGGTTTAGGATATTCAGTTTTTTACTGTAAGGTGACCTTATAAGGACCTTCTTACATCCACTAATCGTAATCTGTCACGAGACATAGTTTTTTCAAAAAAAAAAAATAATTTATATTTTTATAAAGGGTGGTTTTTCTATAAGACGCCAGGGGTTTAGGACATTCAGTTTTTTACTGTGAAGTGACATTATATGGTTCTTCTTACATCCACTAATCGTAATCTGTCACGAGACATAGTTAAAAAAAAAATAATTTATATTTTTATTAAGGATGTTTTTTCTATAAGACGCCAGGGGGTCGATTCTCGACTTGTAGGAATTTTTTCCTATAGGAATTTTTGACATTTTTCTATACATAGAAAATTTATGACATTTCCCTACATATAGGAAAATGTCACAAATTCCTATAGGAAAAGGTTCCTACAAGTCGAGAATCGACCCCCAATGGTTTAAAATATTTAAATTTTTACTGCATGAGACCTTACGAAATAATTAATATATCTACTTGTCGTAATCTGTCACTCCTCTTGTTTTTTTAAGTAATCATCTTTTTATAAAGGGTGTTTTTTGAGAAGACGCCAGTGGTTTTAGACATATAATTTTTTGACAAACTCAGATCTGAAAGGGTACCTTTTTTTTCATTATTCGCTGTCATACGGCAAATTTTGAAATATACCTCTTTCTTATAGAAACTTTACAAACCACACCGTTTAATCAAAAATCGAATCATAAACATTACTTTCCTATAAATTTAGAAACATTATAAATAAATGCAATAATTAATTTTAGTTGTGTGAACTTGGTTAGGAGGAGGGGGTAGAGCGCTGAGTTTGGGCGCCAGCGCCGGGCGCTAACTTCACACAAGTTAAAATTCTATAATAAAACATTCATTCTTCTTCACACACACTTTATGGACAGTGGCAATGACTTAAATAACCCACCTTCTCCGACAATTTTTTATTATACGTTGGCAATGCCGTTGCCGTTATATTTTGTTGAATATGCTTTGAATTTAAAATAAATTTATAGGTTATGTGTTTATTATGGACAAGAAAATGTGGATTTTTAACTCATTAAATGAAATCAGATTAATATTAAAGACAAATAGAATGGTAAGTAATAGTTCATATAAAAATTTTGTACCTTTACAACTACATCAGGGTTCATAAATTGTGTTTTATTTGCTTCTTTTTTCTTTTCACAGGTAAAGTGCCAATCAAGAAGATTGAAAATCCAGATGAATCTTATCCATCCATATCTTATGAATTCCAGGACAAATGAGCAGAAGCCTTTTATGATACTTCCACATCCAGAATTTATGATCACTTCACTATTGTAAACAATATATGGGTAGAAACTTATTGTACCAATTACACCAGTAAGTACTTATTACTAATTTTACAACAAATTATAGTTACTAGGTTTGGTATACTTTCTTATTATTTGAATTTTTTCGGATGAAAAAGCAACTACACCTTTTCCATTTTGAAATTCTACCAAGACTCCTCGATTTTCATTTGTTAAATCAACAACTTTTTACATTTTGAATCCCATCTAGAAAGTTCAAATTTCTTGTGCCCAATAGAAAGAAACTGGATTTAGTTACTTTTAAAAATAAGTTATTTCTATAAATTAAAGGTGAGTTTATTAAAACTAATGATACTGTAATTTTAAACTAATTTTATATTAAAATTCTATTACTGTTTGAACAAAATCCTGGTTGTCAGATTTAATCAAATTGCATTTTTGTTATCTTTTAAAATGAAGTTGGTATAGAGAAAGTAAAAGTTGAAAAGTTGAAAAGTCTTTTGGTAGGTAGAGAGGGGGGTAAACGTCAAACCACGCCGGGCGGCTCCGAGAATTTCGCAGTAATGTTTACCTGCCAGTGTCGTTTCATAGAATAAGTAATTTTAAATTTTTATCGGCGAAACCGGACAATCGCATGTATTTATGGATTATAAATAATTATTAAACATGTATTATAATATTCAAATCATAATTTTACAAAATTTCAACAGCTATTCACAATTTATTAAACTATTTACTCGAAATTGTTATTAACATCTATAAAATAATTTTGTACGCCAATGTATCGCGTCCACTTCGGTGAAATCCGCTGCCAACCTGTCAATTTATGTGTATAAAGTGGGAGAACTGGCAAAAGCATTTCCAACTTTTACTTCTGTTCTATTCGGTTTCTTACTAAATTTGTTACTTTGTTACTGTTTCTATATTTGTCACATTGTTTCATGTACTGGGTGATATTATTAATATGTCCAAAAGTAAATAATTTTTTTAATTTACAATAATTTTAAAAGTTTTTTGTTTGATTTTTAAAATACTATCTTAATATATAGTCAGGAAGGAGGCATCCTAAACGACCTTGGAATCGCGATGGTATCTGATTTTGACAGTGAACTAGACGAATATGGCGACAAGTGTTTCCGGTCTACCAGTGACGTAATGTCATAAAGGAGCGTAGAAAAGAAAATAATAAATTATCATTTGCATATTATCTAAATTTACCAATTTCTCTCATTTTAACGAATTGCTATTTTCTAGCGAGAAGTTTGCATTTTTTTATTATGTGAATAGATTTTACTTTAAAATTGCATGTTGTGGGATAAATATAGGAAAATATTTTTGAGATAATTTATAGAGGGATTTCATTTGAAAAATCAAAACAATAATGTAATAAAAAAAAATATTGACCTTTTTACGTCTTTATTATGACAATGTCTTCATTAATCTACATTTTACAAATTATTAAGGTTTAAAAAATAAATATGTTTTGTAGATATGCATTAAAAAAATTAAACATCCTATACTTATATTTAGGTCAAACACCGCTGTGATATTTCTTTCTTAGATGTTTTTGTTGGAGTACATATAAAACTTCCTAATATCAAAAAAAATTTCTGATC
The DNA here is from genome assembly GCA_927349885.1 of Psylliodes chrysocephalus. Classification (NCBI taxonomy): domain Eukaryota; kingdom Metazoa; phylum Arthropoda; class Insecta; order Coleoptera; family Chrysomelidae; genus Psylliodes; species Psylliodes chrysocephalus. The sequence goes on along the minus strand of OV651818.1, from coordinate 72,758,160 downwards.
ATTTTATTACATATTTATTTTTTGCAGGACAATTTTGCATAATCAGGTAAAACACCTTTCAAAGAAAGGGTCCTATTACATAATAATGATTCTATGAGTGCAAAATAGATTATTTTTAAATGTACATTTAACACATTATTTGTATGCTTAGTTCAGTTATGATGAGAGTCAATTTGTACTCTAAGGTATTTGATATCATTTGTAATACTTATATGAAACTACTGAACGTTTCCTTTTCTTGTTTCTGTAGGCTTTTTTTTTGTAACTGAATAATGGAACAACATAAGTTTTATCAAAAGTTTTTATAATTAAACCATTCGAAAATTTTTATAATATCTGTTTCTATTAATAACTTTAATCAATTCCAGTTCTTTGCATTTTACAGAATAACTGTATCGTCTGAAAAACTTACAATACTTCCATCTATATTTAAACGACAAATTATTTAAAATAAAATTAAACAAGATAGGACCTAAGTAAGACAGTATCTTGAGGCATGCGATATGATATGCTACTTATTTCCTTACTTGAGATATTATTAATTCTATTTGTGTTCGTTTTTGTAAATAACTTTGTAATAAATTATATAGAGTGCATCACATTTATACAATAAACTTCTATTATACGAAAAAGAAACGGCACATGATATATACTTATTAAAGAAATTATTTACTTATATACTTCAACCGGACCACTTTTATTGTTGGAACAGCTGTTAATAGAAGTCTTATTCTTGGTTTTGAGGTTTGATCAAAACAATCTGCTTTAAAATGGCGTAAACACAAAAAATTCAGATATTTTGGCTCAAAATGTTTGTTGCATGAACTCAAGCCATAACTTTGTTTTTTGAGAATCTTTAGGAAATTTTTCAATTGTTTACCTGTGATTAATTTTTATAATTTGTAAATCTAGAATCTTAGAGAAATCTGAAAATTGTTTACTTGCAATCAATTTATAAATCTAAATTGAACAATAATTTATTCATTTTAACCAGGGGCGGCTTGTGGCCAACATTTTGGGGGTTCATAGTAGCAGAATATAGCTCTCTGTACAGATGTAGGTAAAAAACTTAGTTTTTTAGAAAAGTATATTATAAACTTTCTAAAACACTGAAAGTTTTTTTCATACATCTGTACTGATATCTATATTCTGTCTCTGTGAACCCCCAAAATTTTGTCACGAGCTACCACTGATTTTAACAACCATATAAATATCTTAAAATTGCATAAAATAATTGTTTAAATAAAAGTATGTATACCCTATAAACCATGACACTACGCCAATGAGCACAGTTGATCGCAGACGCACTTACCCTGTTTGTTTACAAATTTAAAACAATAAAAATTTTAAAAATCTTTAATGTGGTTGAAAATTGAGAGAACAAAATACTTGATTATGAAATGTATTCCTTTCGACTTTTAGCTGTGCTGCTACATCCACAAGATGAACAACTGACCATATTGTCTTGTTTGTCTTTTAACACGGAAAATTTAAAATTAACAGTAAATAAATACTAAAACACTAAACACTTTTTAAAAATGTCTACAAAACATACGCTTGATAAAATTTTACATTAACACATAAAACATTCAAATTATAAACAAATTTTAGAAACCATTTATCATATGATGATGAGTCATCCATAGTACAACATGGCCACCACTTCCGTTAGATCGATTAGATTAACGCGGACATGGCATGCTCCTTCCTGACTATATATGTTCTAAAGTCTGATTGGCCATGAGCCGATTAATATTTATTTTCGCGCGCTGTTTTCGATTAACTGATACGTCAAATTCGGCTTCCTCCATAATACGTCACCGGGATGTATAGTATCAATCTGCGTAATACCGTACCTTCTTTTTATAGTATCATGGCTCAGTACTATGTTTCGACGAGTATAACTTCACCGAATAGAAGATCATTATAATCACCACTTTGGATATATAAATACCTCCCAAAATGTAGCCCGTTGACCGAAGCAAAATTCTGCAAAGAATAAGGTGGTAGACGATATAACTCCAACCGACCTCTAAAAAATCTAAAAGAAGTAGGTGTACCTGGCAAAATCAAGAGATTAGTTTTTTGTGGTACATGTAGGCATCACTAGAGTCTCTTTTTAGTAGCCTAAATACATAAGCATAAATGGTCGCTATAGAATTGGACGGGGGGTGTTGATCAATCTTTCTTGACCAACCAAATTATGAGATGAATAGGTCTGCAACAAGCAACTGTCAATTCTACAGTGTAGAAGATATTTTACTCTGCACATTCTCTGTACCAGCTACGTCTTGGAAAGAAATAGGTTTCATATCTTTGGCTTCGAACGACTTTTGTGAGTATCCCTTAATCATTGGTTATAATACTTTGTCCAGTTTGGTCCTTCATAGTAGACTCCATTGACTAGGATTAAGCTCTCCGGCTTAGTGGGTATCCCTTGGTTTTTCTTGTTATTAGTACCTTTTCAATTTCTGTACCTGCTATAGACCTTCGCAATTACACAATACGTGTACTGCAGTTTCCTTCTCTTCCTAATAATATAATTTTCTTATCTTGGTCAGAATCCAAATTTCATGCCCTTCCTATCGCAATATTCTCTACATTTTTACATGGCATACAGTCCATTTTTTAATAGCTAGAACTCGTATATCTAAATCTGTAGCATGGATGGTTTGATTTGAATCTATCTTTGAAGCATGATTTCTTGTAGCGTATAAAGCACCCTTGAATTAAGAGAAAAATAGAACAGACTTCTCAGAAATAGAAAGAATGTAAATATTTTAGGTTGCTACATTTGGATTCTAGTTATGTTACATAATTATAAAGAAGCCAAGACTTAGTTGGATTGAGGAACTATTGACCAACATAAATTTTAGAAAAGCGAAAGTAGGATTCTGACTCTAGAACCACACTAGTGGATAATGATGCTAATCACATATATGACGCCTAGATGAGATACGGAGGATAACTGAAAAAATAAACAGAAATTTTTTTTTTGAAAAAGTAAGAAAGTATACAGTAAAAACAAAAAAGTTAAGAACGTACGTGTTCATTCGCCTTTCACGACACAGCTGTATGCAATTTCATTTTCTATTCTACATTATAATCGAAATAAGTTTATTTGTTTTTTAGATCAATATCTTTCTAGTATCTATTTAAATGACTTAATTAAAAAAATGTTACGAACGACTGAAACCGAACAGAAGCCATCCCGTCAATTTCCAGATGACCCTCGTTAAAAACTGAAGACATTCGTTTCCGTCCAACTAATCGACTAAACCAACTGCATTCAACAATTTCCATGTTAAATGTTGAATAGATTAAAACTCCTGAGATATTTTAATTGGTTTCAACGACGACGCCGACGACGCTGGGCGTCGGTATTTATTCAGAACGGAATAAAGAAAATTAGCGCGAAACATTGTTGAAGTTAATTTTTTAAATTTCCAGTTGCAACTAGATAGTTTCCATGTTGTTAATTATGCTGCGCTGTTGTTATTTTTTTGTTTTGGAGGTTTCCTGCTTAGACCGTTATTATGAGGAAAAATACAGTTTTTTTTTATGTTTTTTATCTCTACTTATACGAGTAGTCGTATCTAGTTTAAGTTTTATAGTTTGTTTTATAAAACTGTTTTTATGGAAAAGCATTTCAATTCTTCCAAACTAACTTGAAAAGTTTTTATTTGCCAATGACCTGTATCGATTCCTTTACCCAACAATTGACAACCATCCACAAACTAGAACAAAAACAAAAAACCACACCAACCGGAGCCATAAAAGTCCTTCTTAGTCTCACACCCCTTATATTTACATCAAGAAGGTTTTTCTAATAATAATAACATGATTCCGCACGGTTGGAATAGGATGGTTTAGTTATGCCGCAAGACGAGACAGAGTCATCTCTCGTCTCGTCTCGTTGGGTGACAGAAAACTGTTCTCTCGTCTCGACGAGAAGGTGCTTCTCTTGCTCGAGAGAACCTTTTTCTCGTTTCGTTAATTAAAAATGCAAATTCTTTGTCTTGGAAGTATTGGGGGGGTTTATTTCAATTTTACAATTTCCAATTTATCTCCAAAAGTAACCTCAGAAAAATTTTACTGAATCAGCGCCTGCCAGCTAAATCTATCAACATATCAACTCTAATTAATTTAAAACATCTACGGCATGGAACACTATTGAGCTATTTCATTTGGTCAAACTTTTTTATGTTGCTTTTAAACTAGAATAATAATGACTTGTTTGTCTCCTGTTTGGAATAATTCGCAATATGAAAAAACTGCTGTAGATTACCTAACAAGTTGTAGGTACAACAAAATCTGACACAAAAATTCTGTCCAAAAATAGTTTTAAACAAATGGAAAAAGTAGATTTTACATTTCACAAAAAAATCTTGTACAGTTCTGCATCATCTGGAAATCCTTAATCAAGCAACAAATTTGATAAAAATTCAAAAGTTTCTAATACACACTTATCATTGATTGGAATATTAACTGAAATCATCTTTCAATTAAAATTAATTTTAAATAAATGACATGGAAAATAATTTTTCTTATAAATCACTATTGATAAAATCCCAATTACACGCGTATTATTTGTTACCATTTATTATACACTCACAGACTTGAAATTCGATCCATTCAAAATAATGATTTATGTAAAATTGCTCTAACTTTCAAATGCGGAGTCTGATTTATTTGAATTTTTTACCAACTTTTAGATAAAATACTGTAGTTTTAAGATTATTATTAGGACATCTACAAGTTTTTTAGTACTCGCCGCATATACAGGGGAGAACAGAAAACAATTTTTTCCTCTACTTTTGACACACCCTGTAGATTAATTCTGCGAGTAGATCTGCACACAATTAACTTTATCAAGAATACTAATTTGTTTCCAACATTTTGTTTTTTTATTTACCCCTACATCTTAATTTGTTTGTAAAATGCGACGGTTTAAAGAAAATGCTATATTTTAGAAACGGTCATAAATTAAATGACGGTAGAGAATATATTAGAAAATATGACAACTGTCAAATATTCGCTTGGCATGTTTGCTTTAATATTCGTAATTAAATTGACTTCATATAGTTTTATTAAAATAAACGGATTAACGAAAATAAGTTCTACACAAGAATAACTTATTTTAACGTATATTTAATCTCAATAACTAAAAAATAATTAATTTGTTTTAACAGAATTGTCACCTATTTAATATTTTAAAAATAACAGTAGTCAAGTGACCAAAATATGAACTCTGATTGGTGGATTTAATTTTTTTGCAGTGTTCTCACTAACTAGAATGGATATGAAATATATTCATTCAGTTGAACGCAATAGCATACTTTTTCGTTTTGTAGTCTGTGCGTAGATAAGCTAATATCCATGTATGTGTAGAAAAACTATTTATCCATCCGATCAAGCTGAAACTTGATATTCTTTTTTATGACAAGCATGCCAATATAAAACAAAACAATCAAAGTTATTAATAATACCGCTATAAACACATGTGTCAAGCTGAGAACTTTTCACCTTGCGTATTTAGAATATATGTAGTTTAAATAATAAATGACAGCTTTTACCGAGAAATCCAGAGGACTTTAATGTATGCAGATGATGTGGAATTGTCCGCCAATTCTGTGGAAAGCTTAAATAAGCAGAGAGAGAGAAGTTTGAGGCAATCGGTCTGAAAATTAGAATAGAGAAAACAGAGTTCCTAAAATGCAGTAAAGTTATATTAACAATCGGAGATAGTTTCCAGTATTGCTGGAATGGCAGGGACAAGCGGTGACAAAATGCGACAAGATTAAATGTTCTGGTTCTGTTTGATAAATCTTTGTAAAATAGAGTAAGATTAAAGTAAAAAAATGTTACTTATTTGACAGCATCTAGTAGACGAAAGCTTAATTAATACAGAATCATATTTTTTTATTCTTAGTTATTTTTATTTTCTTCATCAATAAGATAATTCATTCATTCATTATTATGCATAAAGCTATAAATAAATTTGGCAACTAAAAAAAATTATTTCATGGGCAGAAATCGCTATTTTTTATAGATAAGTGTTGCCACAACTATCCTCCCTCCATGTGTTGCAATCAATGTTGCCAGTCTAGTACAATTGTACTAAATCTACTTTTCGTCTTTTATTTCTGGTGGAGTAGTTTGGAGATACCTAAATTGTTATATTCCGAAATGACTACCACTCTTCTGGAATAGATTGCAGAATAGTGTTGCAACTTAAAACGTCTTAATATTTTCCCAACTTATCCAAATATTTTGAATTTAATAAAACCCATTTAAATAAGAAAGGAAATAATTCCAACTTTAAATGTAACCAAGATTTAAAATCAAATCAAATAAACTTAAAGCTACTACTCCTTTTGCTAATACCTCCTCAGGTATTGAATTACATCAAAAGAGAAAAGCAGCAACTTTCTACTTTTGTATAAATTAAGAAACCTAAAGAAATTAGCAATTGATTGATATAATTTACAAATGGGAAGCAATTAAAGTTGTGAACAAACTAAAAAACGTTCTTCTCTAAAAAAAGGTTTGTTGCATTGAAACAGTATTCGGGAAAAGCTATGTGTTGTATAAAAATTTCGCCGGATTTTTCCAAGTCTATCGTTTCTTACAATATTAATTTTTTTATTAGATAATTTACTGTATGTCCTCAATAAGAACGCTCTAAATAAAAAGATTTTCAACCCCTCGAGACCAAATTGGAAAAGCACATTAGAACATTTTTATCATACGAATAAAAAAAACCATTTGTAAGAGATCTCGGCCCCCGCGCCCGAGATGTTCGCTTTAAAAGAGAGTACCCCTCACAAATTGAAAATGAAATCAGGAAGAGGGATAATAAAAGGTAAGTATCTTCTTTCTAGTTGAAATAAGCTTGCCGGTTGAATAGAATGAATGTAAAATATAAAATGAGTGAATTCTATTTCCTGTTACATGAATGAGGGATATGAAAACATTCGGAAAAATTATTTTTTCCAAATGCGGACGAAAAATCTCACTCACTTACCTTGAGGTAGTGAAAAGATTACAAAAATATTGTAGTAAATTATTTTTTTTTATTTTTTGAAGCAGTTTAAATATTTCAATATGGTGGCATAAAATAGTATACCTAAAGGATAATGATAGGGCCAGGAAATAAAGAAAGCATCAAAATATTACGTTTTTTGATCACGATAAGACACGGTAAATAAGAGAAATATTCTGGTCCTTCGATATCAAGTTATTAAATTAATTAAATCTTAATATCATCATTTTCGTTTCAGATTCAAATTTTCATTACGTTTCTCGTTGATATTTAATTTAAAATATTTTGATTATTTTATCCTAGTAGTACAATTGTCTTTGTTTTAATATGGTTTGACCAATAAATAACAAAACAGCAGTAAACATAAGCTACCTCTGTTTTTTGTGATAAAATAATTGAAGTATGTTTGCTAACACATCGAACTTCGATAAAAAATGAATGTCTTTTAAATAATTGAAATTCAGTTCAAACGAAGATTAGGCAGTACATATTAATTTCAGTGAATTGTAGGACATTATTAATGATAAAACTACTTTGTAACTTTTTACTTAGCACTATGCAAATTTACGATTTAGATAACTTGAGTGTGTTGCCAAAGACCTAGCCAATGGCGTTCAAAAAAACCCAAGCGAAGACATTGACGTCATAACGTCATAAAAAAGTGTTGCTAATTCAGACGATTTTTCGTAGAGATGTGTCTCACATTGCATACACATCACGTCGATCATAACATCACATATTTTTTTGACAAATAGATATACAAGTCCTTTGTTTACCAATTTGATAATACATTAAATAATAAAAAAATTCAGATCTTAATTATATTTTTTTCAATTGTTCAAACAATTATAATTCAATTATTCAATTGTATATAATGCTTAATATGAATATATTCCCGCCCTATAATATTACGTACCTACTTGCTCTTGAAAATAAATCAATTTATACATGTCTCACTAAGTTCCTATCATCAATTAACCTACTAATACCTATAATTCCGTTTTACCAATCATTTTAATAAAGTTTTTGTATATATATTCCTCATTTTGTGGCAAACAGACTTAGTCTAATTCCATTCTCTCTCTCACACACACAATAAAAAAAAAACATAGTACATGAAAACAGCAGTGATTAAAAAGATAAGAGTATAAATAAAATATAATTTTGTAATATATATAAAATTTCAAAATAAAAAGACTGCGAGAGAAGATATAAATCTTGTTATATTATAAAATTATGTCAATAAGTTATGCTTAAAATTAGTAATTGAATAATCGCTTATCACATGTAACTGGAGTTTATTAAATGTTTGTAAACCATTAACAAAACACATTTTTCCATTACTACTGAAGGTTTGTAGAATATAAAAGACATGGTTTTTTGTATAAGTGTGGACTTGAAAATTGAATTTGGTTTTATTTACCTAGTTTGTTTAAAATAAAAAATAATATTTGACTAAATGGGGGTGTATTTACTACAAGATAGAATGATTCGCATAGCCCTATTTTGCAATTGTTGGATTCTAATTAATTCATTTTGATTTAACAAGTGTACTACTTAATGAGCAATAAGTCAAATGTGCAAGCATCAATGTGTTGTACAAAATTGTTTTGGACCTCTGATCGAGGAAGCTTGAAGTTCTATATAAATAAGTAATTTAGAAAAAAGTTTTAATTATATAGACAGCATGATCTGTAAAATTTCATATCTGGTTAACAATAACACCTAAATACAGGGTGAGGCACCAAAAACGAAACAGGTCGCATATCTTTTTTGGAGAAAATGCAAAAAGAGGTCGATTTTTATTCCAAAGGGGACATTTTTCAATCATATCATCAACTATCCTACATCCCTCCCCACCCCTCTGTCACTATTACCAATGAAATTGAAATAGGGATAGTACTAAGTGTGACACATCATTGAGAAGGTAATTTTATAAGGAATTTGACTGTGTGACAGTTTATTACGTAACTTTTGATTTTGGCGCCATCTTTCGGGAGAAGTTTCCGTATTTTAAATAATGATACTTCATTTGAAAGTAAAACTCATTTAATAGACAATTCATAATAAAAATAAAAAAAATAATAGAAAAGTGAACATAAAAATTAAATTGAAAAATTTAGGACAACTCCCATAATTAAAAACTAAATTACTTCAAAGTAAATGCTCAAAGTGTTGTCCATTAACTTCCATACACGAATATAAATTATTCTCAAATCTTTGTCTGACGTTTTGGAGCATTTCTGGAGTTATCTGGCGACATTCGGTAATAATACGTTCACGTAACTCTTCTAAGGAACCTGGCTGAGTGGCGTATATTTTACTTTTCAGATATCCCCATAAAAAGTAATCTAAGGAGGACAAATCAGGAGATCGTGGGGGCCATTCAATAAATCCTCTTCGTCTAATCCAATGTCTAGGAAAGTTTTCATTTAAGTACTGACGAACCGCTGCAGCAAAATGTGGAGGAGCCCCGTCCTGTTGAAATATTAGGTGTTAGGTGATCTTCAAGGTATCGGTTATCGTTTTCTATTATGTCTGTTAACAGTGGATCAACGGTGTTTTCGAGTAATTCCAAATACATATCCCCAGTTAAAGTACCTGGTAAAAATAATGGACCAACAATACGATCGCCAAATATTCCAGCCCAAACGTTTAACTTTTCTTGGTGTTGAGTATGCGTTTCAATAAATACTCTTGGATTGGAATCTGACCAGTATCGACAATAATTGCAAGCGGCGATCAAAATCGTCTTCGTTAAGTTCCTGAACTAAATGAATTTTATAGGGATGGAATTTGTTGGCTTTCAAAATTCTCCTGACGGTACGGTCACTTACTCCAGATAATTCTGCAAGCTTTCTTGTACTAAAAGTAGGATCTGCAATAACTTGTCCTAAAATGGCTACCTCTACGGTTTCGTTTCTTACTGGATTTTGAATCTGCCGTTTTTTATTTTGAACAGATCCTGTTTGTCGAAATTTTGAAATAAGTTCTAAAACGTACTTACGTTTAACCTGTTTATTTGGGTGTCGCTCATTAAAAATTGTACAGGCATTGTTAGCACATTCGTTTTTTTTTTTTAAATAATATTCAACAATTTCTACTCTCTCCTGAATAGAATAAGCCATTTTTATGTTTTACTCGCTAATAGACTTAAAGTATCAATGACGCTAAATTAAAAAACAGACCTGGAGGTTATGGAAATAAAAACCTTCATTTATTTTACGAAAACATAGGCGTAGTAAGTTCAATTTTATTTCAAAGGTAATTATGCATTAAATTTTTAAATTTGGCTTTCACATGACAATACGCTTATTTGAAATGTCACATGTCACACAGTCAAATTCCTTATAAAATTACCTTTTCAATGATGTGTCACACTTAGTACATTCCCAATTTCAATTTCATTGGTAATAGTGACAGAGGGGTGGGGAGGGATGTAGGATAGTTGAGGATATGATCGAAAGATGGAATAAAAATCGAACCCTTTTTGCATTTTCTCCAAAAAAAATGTGTCTTCAATATATGCGATCTGTTTCGTTTTCGGTGCCTCACCCTGTATTTTATTTTCTTTACTTATTTAATTTCTTTGTTTCCTAAACACATTTTCAAAATATTATTGTTAAAACCATCATATCATAATATGTGCTGTTCCCTATTACCATAAACTTCGTTTTTGATAAATTAATTTTAAGGTAATTGGCACAATGCCACTCATTTGCACGATTTAACACACCATTCATAACAACCACCAAATGCTGAAGGTCATTGGAAGAAAAATAAATCAGTCCATCATCTACAAATAAGTGGATTAAGCACTCATTGACTATTTGTTCTACATCATCAATATAAAGTATAAAGAGTAGAGAACCCAACACGCTACGCTTCCCTGAGGTACACCAAAACAATTTTCTATTTTATTTGAGATCAAGTTATTTATTTTCAGTTTTTGTTTATGTTTGTCTATTGCAACGCTTCTTCTACAATTCCAAAACTTTCTAATTTCCTAATGAGTAACAGTTTCAAACGCTCTCTGGTCTAAGTTGCCGGCATTTAGTTTTCTTGATTTTCTCACATTCTGTACGCGTAAGGGTGGCTTTAAGAAGTGAGAGAGCTGGAAGTGGAGAAGAATGTGTGTGTGGCAACGAGAGTCGGAATTTGATTAGCTTCAAATCTACAAATTCGACTGTGGCAGCCATGTGCTTCGACGGAACAATTGATAGAGGCACCTACGGCTCTAGTCGGCAGGTTTTAAGCTCGATACCTGGTCGATAAATCATTTTTTTTATTTTTTATGTCTTACCTTTGTAACCTACCTCACCCAGGTATCTTAATAATTTATAAATTCAATTTATTAAATATAATATTGCTTTCTTATTAAATTCAAAATCCTTAATTTAACGAAAGATCTCTCAGATAATTAAATCTTATTTACGACACCTAATAAATAATATCTATAATCCTGCCCGTAAGAGATCCACTTTCTTGCAAGTGTCTGGGAATCCGACCTGAAACCACCATAAAACATATTTCTTTTTACGAAGTAATTCATTAATAAAACACTCAACCCACTTATCTTTCTAGTTTCGATGTTAAGACCGATTTAGACAATATTTCGATACACAAAGCTCTCAAGGCACATACTAAATTTACCACCCACTTTTCTTTCCACCCTAATTCGTTTTCCTCTGAGAAGTAAGACACACAGAGACGTCACAAAAAAAATTAAGGCTGGTATAGGAACCCAAACCCAAATGAGCTCGAAAGCATTCATTTTTTATTATTTTACATTCAAGCAATCACTTTATTATTTGTATCCAGTTATATAGTATGTACCTTTCCTAAAACGCTCTTCCTAAACGACGTCTATCCTACAATACCTCCTATCCCCGAAGGTGTAAACGTCTCCACACCCAACGTTCTGCCATCCTACTTCCCTACCTTTCTACACTATCACTTCTAACACCACTTTAGTATTTCCTACCAATATATTCATCCCGACGCTCAACGTCCAGACGCCCTACTTCCCTGCCTATCTACGTCTGGAACGCTGTCACATTCCGCACCATCTAAGTATTTTCTACCTTACATTCATTCCGGCACCCAACGTCCCATCGCTCTACTTCTGGACGCTTGCCGCCCCTAAATATTTCCTTCATAATAGAGAGTTGAAGTGATGCTATGAACGTAACCGTGTACGTGAAAACTGACATCTGTGCATGCGTATTCAAATATTCTTCACGTTCACGTCTACGTAAGTACGTAAGCTTACGGGCTCTGGCGTATGTACGTAACGCAAACAAAATAACCTCTTTTTTAATTGGGAAAGACGAAATCCTAATATTAATTGTCATTATCTGTCATGGCACGTAAATGTCACGATGCTTTCAAGTCATATTTTGAACTTTAACGTATACATTATTTTTCTGCGTTGACGTTCACGTTTACGTTAACGTATTGGAAACACTTCAACTCTCTATTATCCTTGTCTACACCCTTTATCACGTCCCGCACCACCTAAATATTTCTATCGTATATCTGTCCCAATGCAGCATCGTATTAAATACCTTTCTCTCCACCACGACGCTAGGCGCATCGACGCAAGGCAACACTCAACGCTGCGACGTACCTAAATCGACGCTGTCACAACACTAGATGAAATTAGTTACCACCGGGGTCGTTTAGACGAGGGCCTATAATTTTCTTCAAATATCAATGTAACCAATAAACCATAGACCGTTAGGTTAGTCACCTGTTTTCGGGTGAATAAGTTAATTCAATAGAAATTATAAAAATCAATGTTAAGAAATATACAGAGTTGTATAAATTATAATAATCAATATTAAAAAATATACTGGGTTGTATTAAGTCATTTCAATAGAAATTATAAGAATCAATATTTTAGAAATATACAGAGATGTGCTATCTTGGATAAATTGTACAAATCGAGATAGTAAAAATTTAACAGTAAGTTAACCAACTGGTGAATACACTGTTCGTTAGCTCAAGGGGGTACACCTATATGCAAAGCCAGCCATTCTACAAGGTTTGAAACTAAGTATATGTGAAATCAACATAGTAAGTTAACCAACTGGCGATTTGACATTGTTCGTTACTTCAGTTGGTCATCACCTCTATACTCGTCGAAATATTAACCTAAGAGGGTACAACCTGTATATATCTAGAATAGAATCAAATCAACATCAACACAGTAATTAACCAACTAGCGAATCGGCGCTGTTCGTTAACTCCGTTGGTCATCGACCTAAATAAGAATATAAACATCAACACAGTAGTTAACCAACTGGCGAATTGACGCTGTTCGTTAACTTCGTTGGTCATCAACCCAAATAAAATATATATTGATAACAAATAAACGTGGTCTGCGTTTGAACGGGACTCGGGTGAGATCTCAGTAAACATTAAATAATGCCAATTGTAATATTTCAGAGAGTAAAATAATGATAAAAGGGGTATCGGGGGTTGGCCGTTACAGCTTTTTCATTTTTTCTTTGGTTTGATTTTTGGGAATGTGGGTGTATATTTTTCATAATTTCGTAGGGGGAACTTTTAATAAAAATACATTTGTTTTGATATGATTTTATATTTAATTTGTAACCCAAACCAACCAAAAAAATATATCGCACCCCCTCATCAAAATCTTGGATCCGCCATTGCTCACAGGTGAGTAAAACCCGGAAAAAATCAGTCTGCATTTTAAAAAATAAATAAAAGAATTCATTTACCCTGAAGCTAAACAAATACGATTTAATTTTTGTGTTCTAAATTTTAAGTCAATAAGCATAAATCGTTTCTCGTATAAGCCGATCTAATTTTAAATCGAATGGAGATCCAGTTACTCGACACAGTACAGAATCACACCCCTGATCTTGATCTTGAAACATTTGCAATCTTTTACATAATGAATTTCCTATTGTATACATTTCACTTTTATACCCATTAAATTTTAAACTCAAACCTCGTAAAAACCGTAAACAATTGTATTCTCACCTTAAACAGAAGGCGCCTAATAAATAACCTAAAGCACGTTTTATAACCAGTTAATTTCCCATCTAAAATAAAACATTCCAAGTAATTAAAGTCGATGTCAGAAAGTTACAATAACTTTTCTTGATATAAAATATATAAGGTTCGTGGAAGTAAATGAAAACGCCTTTCACCTCATCTGAATACCAACAAACTGCTATAGAACTTTGGCAATGACTTTCAAGCCAGCCGCTCCCATCATCTAGATAACGGCCTTGAAAGTGAACGTAAAATAGTTCAATTTCATCTCGTTTAATTGCATCTTTAAGAATACAACAAAACTGATTTGCAATCTTTGTATATTTAGTCATCGCTGCATGTTTATTTATAGAATCTGTATAGAGAACGTCCGAGCAAAAATATAGAACGTATGTAAACTATCTCTAAATAAAACACAAAAACTATGATTATAGTAAAAAGAATATAAAAGGTAATATTTTAATTGTCTTCAACAAAAAAATATAATAAAAATTGAGAATAAAAGCAAGAGCCGACGATGCAGACCGTTTTCAGAATGAATATTCTTTAAAGAATTCGTATTCCTCTTGTATCTTGTTCGTCTTAATATTGTCAATATAAACATAGATACCCTTGAAAGTTTAATTCCGAATAGTCAACATTCTTAGAAATTTGTGTCGATTACAGTTAGAAAATTAAAAACTTTTTATTTATCTTTTTTAAGCAGAAATTATCCTGAAGATTTCCCAAAATAAGAAAGACGAGAAAGAAATAACGCTAATAGTTGAAAATTGCTAAAGGTTTAAGAAAGTGTATATTGAATATCCAATAGAAACATATCAAGAATGTTAAAAAGTACCTATCTAAAATTAACATAAATAGATAAATGTAACTTACAATTTATTCGAATAAAAATATAACCTTAAAATTGTTGAAGGAAAAAGTTTCTAAACACTACCACAGTTGTGCCGGCTCCAAGATGAATTTTGAGGGGGGGGGGGGGCATTGCCTTTAGCCATTCCCTTTTTAGCATATTTTTTTTAATAAAAGGCGCATAAATCGTAAGAATTTTTATCTCGGAGGGGGGATGGCCCCTATAGCCAACCACCCCCCCTCCTAGAGCTACCCTTGGTTGTTATTCACTTTAAAGTAATAACAACAATTTAATAATTCTAGAAAAACATGTATTTTTGTCTCTAAAAAGCTCAATATAAAACAAGGCATACAAAGTGCTATTTAGAGGCATATATTAAACAAATAATATTTGTCTTTGAGCAGTTCCAATGTCAAGTAGGATTCCATAATATTTAAAATCAACAATTGAAGACCTTAATTTCAAAAGGGTTTAAGTGCCAAAAATTTTAAAACATACATTTTGCATAGAAAGGTTCGATATACCAACCAACGGTATCCAAATGGTTTTAAGTGCATTTTCAAAGAAATCTATTCATTGTAGTGGGATAGCGAATGTATATGTGCGTATATGAAGTATAAAATAGTTATTTTATTCATCTTTTTTCAATACTTTTGATATTTAGACCCATTTGAAGTTATGGTCTTCAATTGACCTTTCCCGTTGTTGATGATCTCTATTACTCATGCGGAAATTCCACTTCCGCTTAAAACCATCAAAATTTGTTGTTATGTTTCCTACCCTGAGTTCCAATTACACAACCGAAAATGTCATTTTGATTTTGCGTCTCATATTGGTAGGAGACACTTTTAGGTCCCAAGTAGCATTATAGTGACAGGAACTTATATCGCCACTTCGATTAAGTGACTGTTAAAATCACTAAATGTACCCCTATATAGTGAGAATAACTTTATTTTATATTTTTCCAGTTGTAGCCACGTGTATTTCACCACTGGGAATTACTTATATTATTTAGTTGCCTCTGAAGGTGTTTGAAACGTTATAGCCACTAAGCGGGACCACTATAAAGTTGCACAAACTTGAATGTGAAAAATAGTAGTTACGGCCACCAAATCGTATCACTTAAATACCACCTAGAAGTGGCAGTAATCTTAAAGTGGGTTTGATAGTTTTAGTAACGTTTCGGGAACCATAAATATATCTTTAAAGTGGCGGCACTTGATTTTATTACTGCAGTAGTTCTTGCCACGTTTTTACCACGCTCTTAAGTGATTTCCACATAGTGCGTGGAACAAACGCCACTTCAAAGTTACTAATAACTTCAAAATTCACAATGAAGTAATCGTTGCCTATTAGTGGCATGCTTTCTACATTGTCCGCCTTTACAATAAAGAAAAACTACCAAAGTGTCGTCGATCTGTGCGCCTCAACGTTTTTCATTGTGAAAAATTTAAATGGCCTGGCCAAAATAAGGTTCCTTCGTTTTCTTACATGTCGGGAACAACGCAGAAAAAATCACCCCTCTTTTCTTGAGTCGATACAATTTTAAAACTCATATCTAAATCTAAGGTGTGCACACAAACACAATATAAAACATTAAATACATAAATTTAAGTGATCTGTGACATAAACAAATTTAACTGGCGAAATCTATTGTAAATTTTGAGGTTATATAAAATATTACTACTAATACAGTGTTGCGATATCATCTTTACCTTGATCCAGATTGAAGGATGACATATTTGTAATTTAAGGTAAATTTGATTTTCCCCCTTGACATTGGCCTTATTGAACAACTCAAAACTCTGAAATAAGTGGAGAAATGGCTGATCTACAACAATATAAATAATTAACTTTATGGTGGCAAACACTAGGTGGCTGCCACGTAACCGCCACTTTGAAGTGGTGAAAATTATTTTGGATTAGTTCAGCTGCCACTTATTTGATGAAAGTGGCATATTTTTAGTTACTGCAACTTTAAAGTTTTCTAGAAGCAGACATATTTGTAACCATTTTTAAGATCGCCATTATGAGAAAATATAAAGATGCTAAATAAAAATAGCTTCAATGCAATAAAATTCAAATATATTTAATGATTTTAATTAACCAAGATTGATAAAAAATACTGTTTAAGACATCTAAATAAATAATTTCGAATAAAAATTTACAGATATTAACTTTTTAATTAAATATAGAGTATTCCAATGGCGTGTGCCCATATTTCGAGCTACAACACCTATATTTGACAGTAAACTTCCAATCGTTCCAACTTTTTGCCTATCAGAATTCCTGAATCTATATTATTATTATTCAGTATGTACCTATTTATTAGTATACTAGTTATGTCAAGTTAGAGAATAAGCGAGGAGAATGGGAGAAATAATTTGCATATTTGGAGACCGAGCTACAAATATGAATCAAAAGACAAGGGCAGTAAGCAAAGTTCAGCGTTTAGTGTCGGCCACCGTGCCGCCACGTTTTCGCCACGTGGCGTAAACGTGATTATATAAGTTCCGGAAACGTGGCTGGAACGTGGTTGCCACTAAGAAAGTGCTCCCCATTTTGGTTACCGCCACGTGGTAGAACCGTGTCTATTACGTGGCAGAAACTTTGGCAATACACTTTAAAGTTTCTAAAGTCGTGGTAGCCAAGTTCCGCCCACGAAAAATGCTACTTGGGATGTATTATTTGTGAAAGATAAAATTGCAAATAATTCATCCATTCTTACCTTGTAGAACATTTTCAACCATATCTGACATTTAATGTTGCTGTATAAACAAACCAATTTATTTGGTAATAAACAAAACATATATTTGTCTATATAATATAAAAATTTGTTCAAGAAATTTTGATCAACACCCTACAGTTCAAAAATAAATCTGGACACACTGTATATTTATACGACTTTGGTTTAACATTTATTGTAGTAGAAGGTTTAAAAGTGAACGGCGCTTTTCATATAAAATATAATAATATTAATTGCTTTCAGGAATGTAATAAAACATATCGAATTACTATCAAGAATAAAATTACGCATTCAAAACAGATAATAACAATTATGATGTTTCCGGAGGTAGTAAAACATATTTAGTATCCAATTAAATATGAAAGTGATTTTCTTTTCACCGAAATAACTACGCCAATTGAGGATGGCAAATTGCAAGATTCGTTTTCACTAAAAAAATCAAAATGAAAATAAATTTAATTAAAAACTGATTGAAATCTGATTAAAAGATACCACCATGACTAATTTATAAATTTCTGTTGAATTTTAATCAGTTAAATATTTATTTTTAATTAAAGGAAAGGTGGAAAAACTTTAAATCTCAAAGCGTATATTCGATAAATTCATAAAATATGAAAAAAAGTTATCTGTAGGTATTTATAATAAACTGCAAGAACACTGATCATGTCAATAAGATGGAAAATTCATTTTGGAAAGCGGATATAGCAATGAAAAACTTAATAGACCCTATAATACTAAACTTCAGAAAGAACAATGACAATGATACCAGTAGTTATAGTGAAGATAGTGACTTTTAAAGATAGTTCTTGAACTTTCTATTTTTTTATTCTTTGATTTTAGGTACAGAGGTGTTACGATTAAAAAAAGTGTAATCTCGTTAACAACATATAATCCTTATTATTTATTGGTTAAATTTATTTCATTCAATATTAAAATGCAACAATTTTGTCAGAAACATATGGTTTATTTTTATTTTTTGTAAATAATATAACTTTATTCAAAATTTAATCTACGAGGTGACATTTTAGCCTCTTTTTTACTGCAATCCTCTTTTATTCAGACTATATGTCCACGAAACAATTAGGTATTAGTATTAGTCAATAATGTTTATTAAAATTGGCATTATTATAAAAATGCAGTGACATTTTATTTTAATTTTGTATATATACATCCACTATGTAGCAGTATTTGGATTTGGTATATTATTTTTATCCTCTGTATTATATTATAGGTATGAAAGGTATTTTTTTAAAAACCTATTTTTGTTACCTTACTTATACATAAATCATATCTTTTTCATAAAAAAAATTAATTATATTTAATTGGGTAATATAATACAGGTAAATAAGTCACCATTTGCGAATCCTAATCAGGGAAACATTTCCGGCGTTCCCAGATGCGAAATTTTCATCCAGAGTCCCCAGTTGAAAAGTTCCGGGTTGCGAAGATACCCTTCTCATTATCCTGGTTATAGAAATTATTCTTTAGAAGTCGAATGTTCTTCAAAATTAAAAACCTGAATTCGAATTTGCATAACAAAAATAAATCATTAAAAATAAAAAGGAAAAAACTGTTACTTAAAATAAAAATTTCTTGTATATATGTATTTGCATTTGTTTTCCTTCATAGCTCTTTCTTTAACTATTCTATAGGTAATAATATTCTTAGATGTCATGTAATTTCAAAAATATCATCCTTTATTATGTCAGAAAATGCGCGCCTATTTTGTCTATACCAACTCTACGCGTGACATCATGCGCCTGGTTTCCTATTTTTGACACTGTTAATGTCCTCCCTTTTATTTTTTATACCATGACGAAAGAACAGGATTTCGATATTACGAGTAGTGCAATATTGTGAGATCCAAAATCCATGTAGAGCGTGCTAAAATAAGAATAAAATGCTAGTTCAAGTCCTGATAATAGCCATCTAGTTTAGCATCTCATATTTTTCTCAAGTTTGTGCTGCATTAACAAATTAAAACTCATTAAAAGATGAATTGATGATGAACTGAAACATTTGAGTGTTCTGCACTTTTTTTAGTATTGCTAATTATTTTTAAGACAGTATAATAGGTGATAGTGACATCTTTCATCGTTGTCATGGTAACTTGTTTTATGTAGAAATAAATACGTGTTTTGACGTCACGACTAACAAGGTCTAATGTTTGGCTGACAAGTTACTTTGTAGTAGATGAAAAGAAGCATTAAGGTTTCTAAATACCTAGTGGTTCCGATCAACATAAACGGATATTTGTAATATATAAAATATTATAGAAATGTTTAATTTTAGGTAAGAAAAAGAAGAGATAATTAATTTAGAAATCTAACGATTATCGAAATTAATACAATTACTTACTAAAAGAGAAAATATAGCAAATATATGCAAATCGCAAAGAATTAGGTTAGTACATTAGACATATCTAATGCGAAAGGATAAATGATCGCTACAGCTGCTTCGGGCTTCGGGGAAGATTTTGTTTTCAGGGAAAAGTAATTCGAAAGGTAAACAAGAATTAAAAATATCGCGCAGACCGGTTATTATTCGAATAGAAAGTATTAATACATACCCAGTAATTTATTATTTACGTTACATCTTCAAAACGTAATAATTAAAGCTAATCAAAGATACAATGAAAATTGGTGTTCTCGCGAAAGAAATTTTACTTTCTTTATAGCAAGAACACTCTTTCCTGATGTAATATCAAATTTGGGTCAGTTTCTACTATTTATAAAGAAAAAAGAGTCAATTCGAACATTATTAATGAGCTGTGAATGAATCATATATTCAGAAAATATTATTGTATAATTATTAGTCTTATTTGTACAAAAATATAGTTTAGAAAAACTAAAAAATACGCTTTTAGAATACATCGAACTAAAAAGTGAAAAATAATTTTTCAAATAAGCTTAAAACAATAATAAATGGAAAATACTAGTATTATTGTGAAAAGAGCGTCGGGCGCTTGATGTACGAGAAATATGGACAAAGCGCCCCACGCTTTTTTCACAATGGGCGCATTCAGGTAATTTGCAGCTAGTGATTGACGTTGATGACAATTGACATTTGTCTGATTTGATGTTTACGTTTAATTTTTTCATATTTCATCCTGCGCTGGGTCGTAACAAAAAAATTTTTCATTGATGTCTTCTTGAAATTCCTTTTCACGATGAATAATTTGCTGGAACTTATAGACGATGATGACGAAAATATGGTTTTTAATATCGTTAATAATAATCGCAATGTTATAGCTCCCATAGTTAATTATTTATTAGCACCTTTAGAACCAGTAGTGCCATTAAGAAGAAGAAATCCAGTAAGAAATCGAAATTATGTGGAACAAACAATCCCATTATATACCCCTGGTGAATTCCGGAACCATTTTAGAATGTCAAGAAATATATTTGAGGTGAACATATATAATAAATGTTATTTTGAACATCTTAATAAAGATAAAAATGTACTGAGTAGCGTTTTAATGTTTTAGATTCTATTCCATGAAATTGGTAATCGTCTTCCACAAACAAGGGAACCACAGATATAATTACAAAAGAAACTCCTTTTTACAATTTGGATTTTGGCAAAGCCTGAAGCATTTCTTGCATGCAGTGACCGATTTGGTATAGCTCAAAGTACTGGACATTATATATATCGAGAGATTATTAATATTCTTGGCTGATTTTATAGTATGGCCAACATTTAGGCAGTGCCAAGAAATAGCTGCGGTAAGAAATTAGTAGTAAATTCATTTATTTACATTTTATTCAATGATCTTACTAAACAATTAAAAACTTTTATAATTTTTCAGATATTTCAAGAACGATCCAGGGGAATTTCCAATTAGTGCAGGGCATAGTGGCGCATTCGTTTGCAAAATTGTTTTAATTCGTAATTTTTTTTTAAATGTCCGGAAGGCTTTCCTAATTATAAAAGTGTAAGATGACACTCGATATTTGTTGATGTTATTGTTTAAACAACGAAAAATTAATTAAGCCAGAAAAAATGCATTTTTTGCAATGAATTAAGGTTTTTGTATTCTTTAGGATATTTCGAATAAAAAAAGTTCTCACGTCCATCATCGTATCTTTAACCCTTTAATTGTTATGAATTTTTTAAAATCCGAAATTGACGAAAATTCTAATTTTCTTGAATTAAATAATATACCTTAAAATTTAAAATGCCATAATTTTAAATTTTTTACCGAATATTCAAACTATAATAAACAAAATAAACTAAATAAATTTTCAAAATTTTGTTTGTTATTTTTTTTTTACGTTATAACAATATGCTTCCTACGCGCGTGTACTTTTAGAGAGAAGTACTTCTATCTCACTTCCAACTCAATGTATAAGATGGGTAAGAGAAAGCCCGATGACGCGCTGATTCAATTTTTTGCTGTTTTTCATGTGATTTTTTTTTACTTTTTTAGATACTTTTGATAACTTTTTTATTTATTAAAGCTAACAGAAACATTTATTTTTAACATTTATTTCTATTCATGAAAAAATTATTGTCAGATACTGCTTGAGAAGTAAAATCTTCTTCAACCTTTTTTTTTAATACGATAAAAAGGCCAAATGCACTTGTCGTGATCCGTGAAAAATTTCTATCTGTTACAATGAACATAGTAGTCTTACTGGGGTTATAAAATTTTATGATTTCAAAAATATCCAAGCCTTTCTCCATTTAACAAAAATAAGGAAAATTTTTTTTTCTAATATTGAGAGTAAGTACTATAAATATAAATTTTTTTTATGACTTTTTATTTTTTTCCTGTCATAAACAATTTTTACAACCTTTCAAATAGAAAATTCAACCCTACCTTTTTTGGCTCGTTTTAAAAATTATTTTTCAGTTTTTAATCAGTCTTGCTCGATTCTACATCTACTGGTTTACTTTGCAGTCGTGTAATTTTCTGAGTAATAATGTCGTTGTCTTTAATTCCAAAAAGTGTTTATTTTGTGATCATGGCGAGGCGTTAGTAAAGTGTCCGAAACCTGATTCATATTTAAAATTAAAAAATGCAACTCTTCGTCGAAACGATAACGTGACTGTACGATTTAATTTGTTGTTTAATGAAAATACTAGTGAACAATCTTTTTCATGGCATCGTGGCGCGTAGGAAGCATATTGTTATAACGTAAAAAAAAACAACAAACAAAATTTTGAAAATTTATTTAGGAATTTTGTTTATTATAGTTTGAGTATTTGGTAAAAAATTTAAAATTATAGCATTTTAAATTTTAAGGTATATTATTTAATTCAAGAAAATTAGAATTTTCGTCAATTTTGGATTTTAAAAAATTCATAACAATTAAAGGGTTGAAGATACGATGATGGGATCCTAAAGAATATAAACAAAATTAATTCATTGCAAAAAATGCATTTTTTCTGGCTTAATTAATTTTTCGTTGTTTAAACAATAACATCAACAAATTACGAGTGTCATCTTACACTTTTATAATCAGGAAAGCCTTCCGGACATTTAAAAAAAAATTACGAATTAAAACAATTTTGCAAACGAATGCGCCAGTATGCTCTGGTCTAAATGTTATTGGTGCTATAGATGGTACCCATATATTCATTAAACAGCCGGTTGGAAATTCTGCAGACTATTTTAATCGATATAAGTGCCATTCAGTAATTTTACAAGGGGTATGTGATCCAAGAAAAAATTTACTAACATAAGTGTAGGTCAGCCTGGACGCATGCATGACGCAAGAGTGTTTAGAAGAAGTCAGCTTTATGAAAGAATAACTGATGAAGATGATCCCCTTATAAGACCTGAATATCATATAATAGGAGATAGTGCATATCCACTTTTCCAAGAAGTGTTAACCCCTTTCCGTGATACAGGCCACTTAACTGAGAGACAAACTAGGTATAATGTTCTCAAGGTTCTCAAGTATACGCTCCACTATTAAGAGAGTATTTGCACTTTTGAAAGAAAAATGGAGGAGGTTGAAATATTTAGATATGACAGACATGGACTTACTCAATAAAGTGATACCTATCAGCCGCATGTGTTTTACGCAATTTTATAATTGAAGACGATGAGGAAGTTGAAATATTTGAAGAGGAACAAGATGTACCCGTCGTAGGAATCAATGAAAGAAGGCGTCATCAGTTAGGAGAATAAAAAAGATTAGAAATAGTCAATACTTTAAATTAGGTTGAGTAAAATACAGGGTGTCCCAAAATTGCTTTGACACAGAGCTACCATATGTAGTAGAGGTCAAAATAAGTCGATTGGATCCAATTTATTTATATACCAAAATGTAACATTTGTCCGTGAGTTTAAAGTTTCCATAAAATAACACATTTTTGTTCACTGTTCAGAAACAAGTGAAACAAATCAAATGAAATTTGATAAAAGTGCATTTTAGAGGATTACTCTCCTTTCGGTAATTAAAGAAACCCAAAATAAGTTGTATTACAATTTTATTAAACTTGTACTAGGAATATCTGTTAGCTTTTATTTAAGAAAATATTTTTTCCTTTAGAACTATGCGAAATATGAAATTTTTACAAGAGTAACAAAATGAAGATAATTAATCGGTCTTCTCGACAAAAAAAACTTGAGAAACGTATTACCACCTCTAAGAAAGTCCTAAAAAAAATGTCAGGGTGGTTTTAACCCTTCTACATTTCTTTTGGGTTTCTTTAAATACCGAAAGGAGAGTAATCCTCTAAAATTCACTTTTGTCAAATTTCATTTAATTTGTTTTACTCATTTCTGAACAGCATAAAAAAATTTGTTTTTTTTTTATGTAACCTTTGAACTCTTCTCACAGACAAACGGTACATTTTGGTATATAAATAAATTGGATCTAATCGAATTATTTTGACCTCACGTGGTAGCTCTGTGTCCCAGCAATTTTGGGATACCCTGTATAGTATGTCTTTTTAAAATTAAACATTCCAAATGACTGACAAAGCAATTTTTCACAATAAGTGCCAGTGCATGTTGATTTTAATTTCAAGTGGTTCTTGTGTTGGGCTTAACCCCTTAAAATAAAAATTGATATATGCTATCATTTCACTGTGAAAAATTTATTTAACAGGTTTTGTTTTAAAGGAAAAGGATAAAAACTCATTTTGTTAAATACTAAAGAACTATTGTATTAAAGAATAAAAACTATAAAACAAAATCACACAGTACCACATAATATAACTGAATGGATATTTTAAATATATTTCAAACAAAGTGTCACTGCCTATAAGGTTCTATTTAAAGTTAGTAATCACAGTAACCCTGTGACGTCATCTGTGACTATGACGTCACCTGTTACTACTAGTAGAGAAGCATACAATCTTTTATTTTTACCCTTCAAATTTCATTTGTCTAAGTATAACCGCTCAAAATATACGAGTGGGAGGGGACTGTTGACTACCACTCTATACTTTAGAGTCAATGATGTACAAGAATTTCTTTCTATTAATAATTTGAGTGTCTGCTTGGAAAAAAGTAAAAGCAAAGAACACTACTCGTACATAGCTGATAATATTCCAGTTTTTGTAACTTTTTGTTAAATATACTTCAATCTTAAAACATCTACCGTTCCAGACGTTCAAATGTAACTAATTATACTTAAACAAATATCTGTAATTTGTAATTTTTCAAATGCTGTTGGGGTGTTATTTGTCGCGATATTAATTTGAACGTCAAAGGTAAAATCACATCGCATAAACATGGTTTTGTACAACAACGTTTCACATTGACTAATCTTGTTCGTGACCACAGATTACCAGATGCGAAACCCGGCAAAAGATCAAAGGCTTTTGAAATGAGAATACTATGACCTTGAAACTTTAAATGAGTATGGCATATATTAATTATTTTCAATTATTCTGGCTAAACATTCTGTGTGGTGCGTGATGTAAGCAGTAAGTAATTTAATGCAGTAAGGTAGCACTTGTATGTTAGATGAATTGTCAAAAGGTAGTTTATTTTATTAGTGATATGTGTTATGAAAAAAAAAATTAAAAAAGGCTAAAAAAAAGCTCACGATTTGTGTCATTATTTATAAAATTGTATTATCGAATAAAAATGTTTAACAATCAATAGTTCATTGTATTGTAAGGGGTTTTCTCGCCACAGAGAAAACGGTTCCTTACGAATGACGCTGGTTACGGGCGGTTCTCGAGCGCCAGATTTTTGATGATTGTTTACTCCACAAACTTTCGAAACGGCGTCGAAAGTACTCGGGTAGCTACAGATGGAGATGAAAAATTCCAGGGGTTAAAAGTCACTTAGACACCAGTAATACGGCAGGTTAACATTGTCACATATATTGTGATTAACTATTTACAATAAAAAAAAAAGAAATTAAATATTTCAACGCCCACCCCAGTTGTGGTGATAGTCAATATAACCCTGAATATAAAAAAAAAAGAAACAAAACGGACGGTATTGATTCGCGACTAGTCTCAATCAGACGTCAAAATTAAATTAAAATAAAATGTATATTTCGGTCGCAGAGAAAAAAAAATATTAACTTGGCTATTCACTCGGTAAATAACTGTTTAACCGCGGTATCGGGAATTAAACTAAAATGTAGGTGTTTTGCTATTTAGGTGAAGAAAAATTAACTAAACGGTCGAAGAGAGTGCGAGTAGACAGGGACGCGAAAGAATTACTTATAGTAAATACACGAAAAGAAAATAAAAATAAATTTATACGCGACGTAGCCTATTATCCCAGAATGAGCTGATCGTCATCACGAGCCCGCTCAGACAGGGTGATGAAGCTATTTTTGATTTCTACAACTTTCAGTTTGCACGAAAAAAATGAAGCATATAAAGCGGAAAAGAAAACTAACGCGGATAGCACCTAGTCCAAGAATGAACTGATCGTCATCACGAGCCCGTTCAGACAGGGACAGGATACTATTTTAAAGTTATTTAAATTGTCGGTAAAAGAGAAAAACAAATTATTATCGGAGGGAAGAAAATTTACTAACGCGGATAATACCTACTCCAACAGTGAACTGATCGTCATCACGAGCTCGTTCAAACAGGACAGGATACTATTTAAAATTATTTAAAATTTGCGGTTTACAGATTAACTAAAAAAAATTATAACGCGGATAGCACCTACTCCAAGGGTGAACTGATCGTCATCACGAGCCCGTTCAGACAAGGACAGGATGCTATTTAAGATTATTCAAATATACGGTAAAAGAATAAACGTCTCCTCGAAAACTCCGTTTACAAATATTCCCAACTTAATTACAACGCGGTACTTACTAAACAAAAGTATTTATCAATTAAATCAAATTTAATTCCCGATTTAACCTATCAAAAGAAAAAAAAATAATTTCTTAATACAGACTAACGATCAAAAGTTTAAAATCCCCGGTTTTACAATATTACAGAATTAAATCCTATCATTTAATATTTAATTCAAATTCTATCCCCTTTTAAAGAAACGTTATATTTGTCAAGAAATAAATTCAAATGTTTATTAAGGAAATCAAACTAAATCTTTTATCTAAACACTAACTATAAAAAAAACGGTAATATTTTACCAAGAAACAATTTCTAATATTTATTAGTTAAATCAAATTAAATCTTTTAACTAAACCCTATTTATAAAAACAAAAGAAACTGTATCATTTGCTAAGAAACAAATGATATTATTTATTATTTCAATCAAATTAATTCTTTTAACTAAACCCTTTTTATAAAAACAAAAGAAACGGTATCATTTGCTAAGAAACAAATGCTATTATTTATTATTTCAATCAAATTAATTCTTTTAACTAAACACTATAAAAATATTCCTATTCCTATAAGCTAATTCGGTTTTTAAAATGATATACGGAGTCAATATCCAACGTAAAAAGCGGAACAAGGTTTTTTACCTAACGGATTTGTAAATACTCGGAAGAGGGAAAAAATATCGACGGTGATTTGATTTCTAATGCGGCTTATTAGAGTCAACTGCTGGCAACCAAAAATTATATCGATCTAAAGCCGGCTACGGACGATGAGCGATAATATGATATATATTATAGCTCACATATTATAAAAATATCGCTTTGCATTAAATAGTGTAAGTAGCCGCGCATTAATGCTATAATATATATCTATATCCCAGCGATGCCGGGCGATATATTTAATGTTGGACGAAATATGCTTTCCGAGCGATTTTTAGGATATATAATTCCCCCCTGTTGTGTCGCTCTGCCCGCCAAGAAAGCAAACCGACGTTGTTTACATGTTTGTTTTGAATATGATTTGATAAAAAGATTTTGTAGGTTTGTAAAATTAGTTGCTATTTCTACACAGATTTGTAATTTTTATGTATTATTATATTTTTTCTAAACTCTTTAGTTTTTTAGTAAAAGTAACTTTCCTATAACTAAGTATAATCTATCTATATATCTTAAAGTAACTGCCAGTCGCTCTAAGGAACTAATGCTTTTTTTCATAAAATTCAGTTCAGTTTATTCGAAAATAATTTGTTAATTCGTTAAAAAGTGTAAATTCTTCTCGTTATTTTCGGTATTTGATATGATAAGACAACCAGAATCTTGATGTTTCCTTTTGGTTACTAACCCTAATTGCTAATAATAATACATTGTCGCTTTCAGCATCTAATTCATCTTCTGATGAGTTATCGCCATTTTAACAACTACACTATATAGTTCACTGGATCACGTACTATATTGAAAAATTAAAAATATATATTCTCGTCGACTGCAGTAATAATATTATAGCTCATTGCCGAGCTATAATATATATTATATTATCGCTTATCGTCCGTAGCCAGCTTGATCATTTTAATAGCATCTTGGGTATCGTTCAAACAACTGTCCCTCTCCCAATCGAAATCCCACTTACGCTCAGACCCACCGCGCATCGAGACTTCGAGTGGCGTTCGCGCATCTGAAAATTAACTGAGGATCGATAGTTCAATCGCGTTAAAAATTTATTAAAAATGAAAAATGAAAATAAATTGATTGAGGAAAATTGACTTCATTACAGTATTGGTTAAAAAAATTGTAATTCTAAAGTTTTTCTCGATCTTCATTGTGTAGTGTCTATTTGAAAAATGAAGTTATCCCAATATCATTTCTGTTTTACAAATAACGTGCTTTACACATTTTCAGTGACATATCTAATAGAAAATCTATGGTTGGTAATGTACTCTGGACGCAAAGTATAACATTTTCGATATACATAATTTAATTTAGACCAAATTATAATGATAAAAAATGTTCTTTGGGTGCAAGTTTCTCAATCTTTGATTGTTACATTAATAGTTAAATACTTATTTTGAATTTCATCTATTGTTAAATTCAATAGTTCGCTTCTTCTACATATATGTATAATATTCTTATTCAAATTTAATCATCCATACTTTCATACATTCTTTATTTTATATATTTTTAATTATAAGTAACTCCCCCAGGAGTCGTAGATTGTTGGTCCGAATTAAAATGTGTAGACACAAACTAAATTCTAGAATTTAGAAAAACCGTATCATCATCATAATAACCATGTAAATTTTATTTTATCATTCTAATCTAAAGTTAGCTTTTGAATAGAAGAAATACCGTTAAGTGATATTAGTTCTACTTAATTTGATTCAATAATGGTTTAATTCGACCTGGTTTTTTTTGTCTGTATACAATAGACAACCAAATTAGAAACTGTTTTCCAAAACTCATGGCAGGTTAAACGGTTTTAAGTTTAAGAAGATACAAAATTGTACCTTTAAAATAATAAATAGATCCCAATATTGTTTGTACAATATGTAACATAAGTGTAAATGAATCTCTAACACATATCTTCTTATATTGTCCAATTTATAATGTTATGAATCCGGAATCAAATTGTTTAAAAGGTCTGTATACTTCAATTTTTGCCTTAGAAGATATAACCGAACCTAATGCAAGGTGTATCTTTTCTTGTATCTAGAATATCCTAAAAATAAGATCATTTATTTTAAATAAACAAATAATAACTATATAAAATTTAAGTAATAGATTTCACGGGTGCTGGTCGATATTTAATGGTAATTGTTTATATTATTTTTTCTACTACCGTGCGTAAAGTTGTAATTTTTTTCATTAGAGAAAAAAAGTAAAATGACAAAAATTGTACATAGCAACAAAATATAACGTTTTATTTTATATTACCATTTTTATCTTCTTCTAAGACAAATAAGTAAATTATTTTTGCTTATATCTATTTAGTGTCCAACAAATTATCATCATTTTTTATTTTCTCTAAAAAAATAATTTACTTACTTATCTTGGAAGAATATAGCATAAAAATTGTCGTGCGACAACATTCACATTCATCAAAAAAGAGTAAACTATACATTTCTTTATTGTTGCCTTAGTGAACATATGTCACTGATTACCTATTACTATAAACATTGTTATTTCTATGTATATTATCATTGTTAACACTTCCTGTAACTTTGGTTTATAAACGATAAACGTGGTATTATTAACTAAATATGTAAAAAATGGATAAACAAAGAAAAATGATAGGAAATAGAACAAGAAGTACGAAAGACAGCCACACTTACTATTAATGGGTGTTTCAACAAGATTTTCCGAATATTGTTAAAAAATAAAAGAAATGTTTTAAAAGCTCTTGTACAAGCTGAACTAGCCATATTGTCATTTTCTGATACCTAACTATTGTAAATGACGTTCCATTGACATTTGGGAATTATCAGCCACACTTTGACGAACAGCCTCAATATTATTAACCGATACCTTCCACACATCCTGTAGTTTAGAATTTCTGTTCTATATTATAAATAGTTTTTATTTAAGGGACCATTTTGTACATTAAAGTCATCACAAATTCTACGATATGTTAGGGTAATGTTATATAAGAGTACGCATGAGTATAAGAATACGCACGCTTATTTTTAATACATATCGCCATCTATTAAATTGTCTATGCAGTCAGTTATGTTTCAAATAGCATACGACACTGAATACAAAAATAGAAATCTACATTATCGACACAGCTGTTTTAAAAATGGCCGAGAAGTGTTTGCATGGGTTGGCGATCTAATTGTTGGTGCTTGATAATTAGTATTTTGTGAGGTACCTGCGAACGTTACAGGTTAGTAAACGTTATTGTATGTTTTTTTTTTAAATATTGTTATTGTTTGTGTGGCTAAAATTTAGCAAGAAGTAGGTTAATAATAAAGATATTAAGCAAAATCTAAAATTATCAACATATGCACAGTAAGCAATGCATAAGAATTCGCCGTGCGTGCTCTTAGACTTTGCAGTATTATAAGTAATAAAGCTCTAGTGAATATAGCATAGAAATCAACGTTCTTCAGATTAACAAATTTGAAATATGAGCCGTTACAAAAGAAAAAGTGAGCGGAAGCTAGTGTTCACCGAAGGCAATATGGAAGAGATTATGCAAAAAATGGCAGATAGTTTTAGTAAAAGAAGTATAGCCAGGGAAATGGAAATAAATGAAGCAACACTAAGAAAACGGTTAAAAGCAGGAACCATCCCCAGCTCCTTAGGACGATTCAAAACTGATGAATCTTGAGATATGGAGGCTGATTTAGCCCAACAAGTAAGGGACCTGGATCTTAGATTTTATGGGATTACCAAGAAAGATTTGAGAATAGCGACTTATAAGTTTGCCGAAGCTAACAAACTTCGCTTGTCAAAAACTTCCTCTTCAACCAATGAACGTGCCGATGTTGGACGTGTCAAAATTCAAAACGATACTAGCGCCATGAGACCTGTGTCTGGTCGCAGCGTAACTCAAAGCCATTTCTTGAATCCCAGTTACAATACTATAGGGGATATATTGTGTTGACACCCTGGCAACACTGCGAAACGGATAAATTCTTTCTGGTTCCGATTTGAAGGAAGGCAGAAAACAGGTGAAGTGAAGACGGTTAAAAGCCAGGTGTCGTGTACCGAGTTTTTATGTGCCTTACCGATAATTTAAGTTGGATGATGCCCCTCAGCATAGGGTAGGTTTCTAACAAATATTTTATACTCCTTAATAAATGAACCTTATTAGGTTCCTCTAATATATTGGAATAAATATGCGATGCGTATCACCCTGTATTAATATCAATGTTTGGCGATAGCCGTTTTTTGTATTAATATTGAGTTTACCTTCTTGTAGAATATACCGAAATAAAGTCAGTTATAGTACAACATTTATTTGTTTTATTTCTCATTATAATTCGTTCCGATAAAATTAATAACTGAAAATATTAAATAATTAGTAATTACTTGAAGATATTACAGGGTACTCCTAGTTTTACCTGTGTAAGTGACTTTCCTATCCATAAAGGACAAACCTATGCAGGCGTTGGTGTCCTCCATCTTGTTGTTAGCGTTTGTCTAGGTCCAGGACGTGGCCACGAAGCATATAACTGTTTGGTTCCAGATTATGTTTCCTTTTAATATTCCATGAGTAATGCTCTGCGGAATTTTAAGTTTTATTGTAATTCCTAAAGGTTTAATAAGAAACTTGTTGAATTCCCGCACCGGCTTACTGAAGCAAGGACAGATGAGTGATGTCCTGAGCTGTGTAACAGCTAGAACCATCGAAACTATATATTGATCATCCTTTGTTGGTGAACAGTCCCCTGTACAGTTTAATGAGGTGGACAAGTTCTTATGCCCTATCCAGGCATAAGTAAATCAAGGCAACCTTCAGTGCGGGCCGTAAGAACTTTTAGAGACACAAAATAGTACTTCGGCAACCAGAAAAATGTTCAATGGGTCGAATAATGGGTTTCAATAAAAGCTAGGTAGATCGGTTTTTTAAAAATCTTAAGACACTTTATGAAAAAAGAAACTACCTACCAAATTCAATATACAACATGGACAAAACAGGGGTATCCACAGTACCTAATAAATTACCCAAGGTTTTATCCAGCAAAGGCAAAAAACTGGTCGGAAAAGTAGCTAGTGCAGATCGGGGACAGCTCGTTACAGCGGTATGTTGTTTTAGCGTTGCGGAGACATATATTCCTCCGGCTATGATATTTTTTAGAAAAAGGATGAAAGATGAGCTCTTCTTAAATGAACATACTGGTACCTGTAAAATAATATCGGACTCTGGGTTTATAAACAAAGAATTATTTTGTCAGTGGTTGCGGCATTTCAAGAGCTACAGCAAACTTAGTGCCGAAAATCAAGTACTGTTGATCCTCGACAACCATTCCTCTCACCGTGATCTAGATGCAATAAACTTCTGCAGGGATAACCATATTGATTTACTCTCCATACCACCTCATGCAAGCCACAGGATGAAACCGCTGGATGTTGGTTTCTTTGGCCCATTAAAGTGTGCTTACAGTAGAGAGTGTGATAAGTGGATGGTAAGTAACCCTGGAAAGGTAATAACGCATATGCAAGTTGCCGGACTATTTAACCAAGCTTACACCAGCGTCGCCAATATTGGAAAATCACAAAACTTATTCAGAGCTTCCGGAATATATCCCTATAATTCGGATCAGTTTAACGATGATGATTTTGCTCTCCTGTGTGACAGACGCACTCATCACTACGCCAGACGCACCCATTAATACGACAGACGCACCCAATTATACAGAGAATGGCCAGCTCAATGATGAAGTCGTGGTGGAAATAGATGATCCCGAACCTTCCACGAGTATTCCGATACATGCAACACCTCCACCGCTGGATATTGCCAGCCTTGATATAGTCTGTGAAGACGGGGTACTTATATCAAAGAATTCGTCTACTTTTGAGGAAGAGGCTTTAAATCGGTCTATTCCAGCTTCAGAAATGTTACCTTTGCCGCAAATAAAAGAAAAACCAAATCGCTCTAAATCAAGATCACAAAAATCCGAAATACTCTCTAGTACTCCATTCAAGGATGAACTTGAAGAACTTGCCGGTATTAAGAAAGGAAAAGAAGAAAAAAAAATGAAACAACAAAGAGAAAACTAGTTGTTACTGGCTCAAAAGCTCAGAAAACAAAAAAGTTAAAAAAAAGAAAATTAATAAAGGTGTCGAAAAGGATGAACGTTGCCCAGGATGTGGAGAATTGAAGATGATGAATGGATTATGTGTTCTTGGTGGCATGAATCTTGCACCACATATGTAATGGGGGACTTTGTTTGTTTTAAGAGTGACGACTTTAAGCAGATACTACGTTTTTCATTTTCCTTTAAGGAATATTTTTTAATTTTGTATTACTTTCAATAAACTTACGTTTTCTATATGAAATCTTTTCATTTTATTATATCAAATATAACATGACGTGCAATCATATTTTAGAGAAAGATATAGTGCGTACTCTTATACATTAGCATGCATACTCTTATAAATGTTTGTGCATAAGAGCACGCATCTGAAGACTTTCCAAAAAATTTGAATATCTCCTTTTTTCTTACAATGTTTAGCATAACATGTTTAAAACATGTTTGCCTGTGACTACTTTATATTATTGAATTTTAAAAATTTACACTTCGCCGAAGATCCATTTTCAAAATAAGTTTTAACAATACAAACACATTGTTCTGGATTAAATTGTGCTAATCTGCAGAATTCTGAAACTTTTATTAGAATGATAAAAAAAAATATTTTTAATATTATATATCTCCAACTATAACTGGCGCAGTGATTAGTAAGATTCAATACTCACCAACAGTAACAAATCCAGTAATCCAAATGCATAATACCGAAAATGTCACATAAGATACCATTTTTCGTTCACAATCTGTTTTTTGATCATTGGTATCGCACACCAACTATTTCACATCACATCACTTTTAAGTTGTGCCACAATTAGAAGAACCACCTTTCTAAACAAATTTTAAATTGTAATGGTCAACAACAGGCATCGCACGAGATATATAGATATTAAATTGCGACCGTGTATTTTTTTTATTGAAAAAGTTTTTAACGTCAACAAAGTATTAAATCACCCTCTAGGGGGTATTAGGGAGACTTAAATTTGAATTTGTGCATTTTATGAGTATTAGAAATAATAATATCTTTAACACCAAGAGTAATTTTAACAATTCGATATAAGAGTAGAAGTTTTAAAGCAGAAAGTAATTAATGAACCCATTGATATATTGCATTAATTGATACATTGACAATATACCAGATGTTCCATAGGTTTTTGGCCGGCTAATACCTAAATTGACAAGATATATTAAAAAACAATATACTTATATGGTTCATATGGTATGAACATAGTAGTTTTTGTACACCTACATGGATATTAGCTTATCTACCAACAGACTATATAATCGATATTTCGGTTACTTTTTAGATTTATTTATCGATTTATTGATCAATCAGCTTTTTATTAATCGATTATGTTCAGTTTATCGATTATTTTCGATTTTTCAAAGATAATCAAATAATCAATTTTAAAGTAAATATGAAAAAAAAGATAATTTGAAAATAATCGATAATTCGGTTATTTTTTGGAAAATCGATTTATCGTAGGATTGGCTTCTTAATTAATTGGTTATTTTCGCTTAATCGATTATTTTCGAATAAACGATTATTTTCGAATAAACGATTATTTTCGAATAAACGATTATTTTCGATATTTCAAAGATGATCCATTAATCGATTTTAAAGGAAATACGAACAAAATAGATTATTTAAAACACTCGATAATTCGTTTTTTTTTTTTTTTTTTTTGAAAAATTGATTTATCGGTTAATCGACTTTTAAAAGTCGATTAACCGATAAATAATTTAAATTAATCGATTATTTTCGATTTTTCAAAAATTTTATAGGAAATACGAAAAAAAAATAGATTATTTGAAAATAATTCGACTATTTAAAATAAACGATAATTCGTTCATTATTTTTTGTAAACACTGATTTATCGGTTAATTGGCTTTTTAATTAATCGATTATTTTTGATTTTTCAAAGATAATCAAGTAGTCGATTATAAAGGAAATACAAAAAAATAGATTGAAAATAATTGATTGACCGAAAATAATCGATTATTATCAATGATCGATAATTTATTTCGATAATCATCCACCCCTAGCGACCAAATGACTTTTAAAAGGTTTAAATTTTAAATTGTTATCTGGTATCAGACATATGCATATCTAGAGTTTTATGTAACTCATCCTCTATATTAATTAATATTCCTAAAGAAAGAAGCTTTAATATACCTTTTTTTGAGGTTACAATACAAAACAGCATTTTCTCATTTTAACTTAATTTTTAATATTATGTAATAGCCGTAGAAAAAATATAATGTTCAACTCACAAGGTTTGATTTGCAGTATTCGCCTGCTCACATGCTTTTTTTATAATACTCGTAGATAATGAGTACCATTTCTTGCTGGATTAAATCTTTTAAGTAAATCTAATAGTTCATTATGATGCTAACAAACAAAGTCCGTCCCTGTTACAGAGTTCGGATCTCCACCCAGTTCCCCCACTCCGTTAACCTTTCTTTAGAAATTGGCGACATTTTCGTAGGTTAAACACCGGTGTATGTTATAGCTCTGGTCTCTTTTATCTAAGATTAAAACTAAAATCCTAAAAGTAGCCGTGGATGCGAGGACAGAACGCGGAATCGAATCTCGGCTGGGGATTAATTAAATAATTTTTTTTCATGTTTATTTTAAATTTATAACGAAAATCTACAATTTAAAATCCTATTTTAGGTTATTAAGACAAAATAACTAATTTTAAAATAATTTATGAATTTTACTAATTTATAAAATAAACAAAAAAAATAGATTTAATTTAATTATTCCCCAGCCCAGACTCGAACTCGGGCTTTTCATGTAGAAAGAAGATTCTTTGTCCGTGTCCTCAGCTTAAAGACGTCGATATGGGGAATAATGGCGTAACTTACTATATTACAGCATGATTTTTTTTTCATTACCTAAAACAAAAAGATTTTACCTCCAAGAATAAAATTTATCGACGCCCCTGCCTCAGCTCAATCGCCACTTTTACGAATTTAGTTTTAATAGATTAAATTTAAATTTTTTGCCCAAAATATGGATTAAAAAAGAATTAAAATGCTAATATTTATCATTTCTACACAAAAATAACTCATTTTAATGAAGTTTTATTCTCAGTAATAAACTAAAAAAGATAATGACAATTAGTTCGACAGAATTGTCACTTATTTAAAATTTTAAAAATAATAAAATATGAACTGTGATTGGTATATTTAATTTTTTTATAGTGTTTTCATTACCTAGAATGGATATGAAATTTATTTGTTCAGTTGAACGCAATAGTATACTTTTTTGTTTTGTAGTCTGTGCATAGATAAGCTAATATCCATGTGGGTGTAAAAAAAGTATTTTACAGGTTGAACTCAAATCAACCTCTTATGAAACTATCCAATAGAAACCACCCCTAACATTTATTTTTCACATGCACTCCTATATTTTTATTTTTTTAATATGTTTATTAGACCATCAAAATTGCTAAAAATGAAACTGATTTAACTTAGAACTTATTTGGAAAATTATTTTGGAAACATTCGTGGCCAATTTTTTTATCATAAAAAGTTTGAAGAAAAAATGTTAATTTGATGATGATAATAACATTATAGTATATTATTAAACGAGCAATTTATGGTAGCCATTATTCACGCAAGTCATCCGAGTGAATAATGGCCATAAATTGCGAGTCTAATACTATACTTTATCCACGACCATTATGGTTTCTTTATTAAATAAAAGTTAAGTGTAGAATGGATAGTTTTTATTAAACATAGGTAACTAACTGTTGTTTTTTCCACTTTTCAATTTTTCGATTTTTCGATCTAGAAAATATTGTTATGAAAAGTATCGCCTATCTTTAGTTATCTACCGGAATGTGCCAGAATTACAAAAGCGTGAATTATCATAATTCACTCCGTGATATATGGGTACTATATGCTTTTAGTTAGGAGGTAGAATATTGATTTATTATTAAGTGGTCGTGGACAAACATATTTTTTGTTTGTTTACATTGCATCTAGCTATATTTCAACCAATCACCAATTTGTCTGTATTATAAACTTAAGTAAACTTAGCCTTAAAACCAATGGTATCTTCTCCTTTCTGTTCTGATGAACTATATGCACTTCACAAGCGCACTTTGCTCTGCTCTTACACAATTTCATATCACTAATTCAAATGGTTTGGTACTTATGAAGCTTCTGATTAGATATTGGTTGTCCAGGAACTGGAGAACTTCAATATTGACGTGGTCATGCAGTCTTTTTTTTTGCGATGGGTTTCCTCTGTAAAGATCCGAGAACCTTACATACCAAGGGACATTTACTATTTCCCTTAATATTTTGTTCTGGAAAGGTTGTATTATATTTATTTTTACTGGGACATCCCCAGTGGTGTATGCCGTAAGTCCATACTGGCTTCAGTACTTGTTTATATATTAAAAACTTCTATTCATCAACCAGTATAATTTTTTCTATATTTTAATACCCAACTCTTCCCGTTTTTTCTTTATGTGTTCTATCCACTTTAATTTTATATCTAAGTTCATGCCTAGGTAGTTTGCCGAATTATATGGTATTCTAGTATTAATTATTATCACTGGTAAGTATTCTATTGATCTTTTATTAGTGAAGTTAACCTCGTAGATTTTATTAGTTGCCTGTTGAAGTTTTCTAGCCAATTCTTCTATAGTTTTACCGATGGCAAGTGTGGCTGTGTCCTCAGCAAATGTAGCTACTTTCACATTTTGCGTTTGTGATATGTCGGAGGTAAACAACAGGTAAAGAACTGGCCCCAGTAAAAGTAAAAGTTTTTCGAAAAGTTTAGGCAGCACTGGTAACAGGAATACAGGTCTATAGGACTTTATTTGGTGGTTTTCCAGGTATGAATGTCAATATAACTTCAGCGACTTTCCAGATGCATGTGCTC
The DNA here is from genome assembly GCA_927349885.1 of Psylliodes chrysocephalus. Classification (NCBI taxonomy): domain Eukaryota; kingdom Metazoa; phylum Arthropoda; class Insecta; order Coleoptera; family Chrysomelidae; genus Psylliodes; species Psylliodes chrysocephalus. Next base: position 72,719,620 of record OV651818.1, on the reverse strand, counting down.
TAGTCAAAATGCAGCATTTATTATATTAATGAGTTTAACTACAATTTTTCTTGGCAATTGTTTTAGTATTTTACCTGTAATCAGATTATACTCAGGTGGTTTCTTAGAATTGCCATTTTTTATTTCCTTAGCTGCCTCTTTATACGTTACCATAGGAATTTTTACTATGTTCCTGTTCTCTTCTTTTTATAAATTGAGTGCTCGTTCTTCAATCGATTGAAAACATTTTCCTAGATGATCTGCAAAGATGTCAGCTTTTTGTTTATTTGATCTTGCCCATCTTCCGTTTTTTCTTTTATTGATGGCATGTGGACTATTGGACGTTTAAGTTTCCTAGTCGCTTTCCACAGAGAGTAATAATTATTTTTGTGTTTCGTCAATTTTCTAAGACATGTGTCTAATGATATCGATGATAGTGGTTGAAGTTTTCCGGGTTTTCCTTCCCTGTAAGTCAAATGGCGCCATCAATCATCTTTAAGTGCCACGGAAAATTATAATAATAACCGTCCCTTCCCCTACACAAGTCACTCAATTGGCTTCTGGGGTGGAAATTCACTTATAAGGGGGTGAATTAGGGAGAGTATTATTATTAATTAATAAATTTAATAGTGATTATTTATCTATTTAGTTTTTGTGTTAGTCTGGTGATAACTACTTTTTCTTGCATTTCTCTTCTTATTTATTACTTCTTTTATTTCTCTAAGGAATTTGCCTACGTTTTTTCTTGTAATTTTTGGTGTATTATTTTATGACACTTACTGTATTTCAACGATAAATTTTTCCAGCTGGTACTCTTGTTTTTTTGTTTTTAGTAGTGCACTTAGTTCGCCTAGTATCATTATAACCAGGGAATGATCTAGGTCTAAGTCAAAGTTTCCTTCTGTTTTAACAAAGTTTCCGGGTATTTTTCTAGTGATGTAGAAGTTCACTAAGTCAGGTATTTTAACTCAAAACATGGAAATTCAATTAGAAAAATGAATATTAATTGTGGTTACTAGTGGATAGTTTAACAAGAGAATGCTTTGAATTCGCCGTTTAAAAGACTTTGTCATCCATTATACATCATATTTTAAACAATCTTATGTCGTCAAATAACTTAGATGTTTGCTGGCCAGAAACCTATGGGACAACCGGTATATAGTCCATTAAAGTATTGCACTCAATGAGATATTATTTACCATAAATATTGATAAGGAATCTGGTACATTTGCTCGACATTCAGTTGCTCGACAACTCTGTTACCCGACATAGTTTGCTCGACCACTCATTTGCCCGACAGTATATCTCTAAGCGACAAATATATCGTGAGTGGTAGTAACCTTTCCCTTTGCTACTATCAAGGATTTAGAACATTCCAGAAACAGTCTGGTCTGGATAGCATTAAAAATAACAAAAGAAAGAGTAAACGGTGTCGGGCAACCAAGTTGTCAGGCAACTGAATTTTGGGCAAAGAATCTGTTCCGATTGACAATATGAATTGGTGTAATACTTTGACTGGCTGTCTTTACTAAGGGATATAGAAATTCACATAGCACAACTTTAAACATACCTTTTCAGGTGCACCTTTTATGTGAGAGATTGATTAAACAGAACAAAGGAGTTTATCAATGTATAGGAAGGTTAGAAACACATTATTAGTATTAATTTTGGTTTCCAAAATTACATTTTAACATTCTTAAGTTCGGAGCATACAGGAGATTGACCCTTGATAAACTTTTCATGTAAATTAGCTAAAATGAATAACATAAACCAGTGAAGCAAAGAAGAACCGTTAGGATCACATAAATCATTTCCGAGTATTTACTTTCATTTTATTATAAGTACTACATTACCCAATCAACCTACCATTACTTGTATTAATTAACTTAGTCACAGATTTTGGTTTCACAACCTTTTCCTGGTAATATTTAAAATGCACAATTATTTACAATAACCGCGACTATCTTCCTGCCACTTCCTGTTAATTGACCATTAGCTTAATTAGAGTCTTCAATAGTTTAGCGTCCCGAACTTCCTTGTGTTTATTTTTCCTGAAACAAAAGCAAATTGTTAATTATTTCATTCAGACAGAACCGTATTGTTAATTGTTCGTTAAATAGGTACTATTATGATATTTTTACTGTTGCAGAAAAGAATTTGTTTATGAATAGGTAAGAAATGTTTAAAGATCCCACGCTATGTATGTTTAGAAGTATAGGTACATGTTCACATTTATTTTTATATTCAAAACGATGCTGCTAAAGAGAAAGTTGGAATGAGAATTTAAAATTTAGTTATAAGAATATATCACAAATAGATCGCACCAGCGCAGCTTTATACTTTTAACAATATTATCTATATTAGATTTAGCCATAATATAGTTTGGCCAAATTTAAGTTGTTTTAGGAAAAACACCTATATAACCCCGAAAAAAAAAATTAAATTAACATCTGCTGTTAAACTGTATCATAAAAACGAAAGAACGGTAACAAAGTACAGTAACAAATAATGAATGAAATTAAACGTTAAAATCAGCAATTTAGAATACTTATCACGTGAATTACCAGTTACCGTATTGCCAGTCTAAATAGAGATATATAATATTTATACATAAGTGAACTAAAAAAAGTAGGTAAGTTTTAGATCGAAATAATTATAGTAATAACCATGGACGTCCGGAGGGAGGTGAGGCAAGAAGAGGATTATCATTCCTGGCTTTTCATTTTATAAAAGGAAATCGAGCGATTTAATTAAGACGAAATACTCATTTAAACTTGCCTTTATGGCCAGTAGGGCCATAAACAGTAGGTTTAAATTAACAGAATAGACGTTCGCTGTTCTTGCATAAATATAGATCATTAGGACGTCGAGCGATTCTTGATGATTTTACAGTTTTTCTGGATTTATACAGGGAAGAATGTGCTCTGTCCCTTCTGAATACTTTTTCAGTAATTCTTTATAAAAATAATATGTTCTAAAATACCAGACGGTATTTTATAAGAAGAAATCGAGCAATTTCATTCAGACGAAATACTCATTTAACCTTGTTTTTTTGATCCTACTGTTTGAATTAAGCAGAATATGCATTAATCATTCTTGCATAAATACAAATCATTAAGATGTCGAACCATTCTTAATATTTGTTTTTCTGTATTTATACAGGGAAGAATGTGCGTTATCCATTCTAAATACTGAAAAAAGTATGCGATTATTTCAGTAATTCTATACAAAAATAATGTCTTTTAAAATACCGGACGGTATTTTCTAAGAGAAAATCAAGCGATTTCATTGAAACGAAATACTCATTTAACTTTGACTTTTATGATTGTACTGTTTGAATTGCACAGAATAGATGTTTGTTGTTCTCACATAAATATACATCATTAGGAAGTCGAGTGATTCTTGATGTTTTTTCTGTTTCTATGGATTTATACAGGGATGAACGTGTGTTATCCTTTCTGAATAAAAATTTAATAATTTCCTTTGATTAATAAATGCTTTTAAATGCTTTTATAATGACATGATATACTGTAAAGTGACAGTAAATTTGTAATATATTTATGTTTAGTTTTTGCCTTTCTTCTCATAATGGATTGTATTAATTTAGATGATATAATTACATGGCGAAATAATAATATTATATTGCAAGTGCAGCGTTTAAGTGTAATACCGTAAAATAATAGAATCAAATGTTTAGTGGATATATGTGATTTTGTAATGACGCCATGTGCAAAATCGGTAGAGTTTTACGTTGGAGATGCAATGGACATATAAACAAGAGTTACTCCGATGTCTCTAGGCCGTATTCGCGATTCAAACTAAGTAATACGCCCTCTGGAGGAAATTTGTAGAAGGTCCCTATAAGTAGGATATCGTTCAGTGTTGCCAGAAGTAGCAAAATTTCGCTACGTTGTCGGATTTTAGCTTTTAAAGAAGTGGATAAGACCTTTTATTTAAGAATCAAAATTTGTGTCTAGTAATATTTAATCATACTCTATATTTATTTAAGGATTTTTTATAAAACCGATTTAGTATATTGATTTTTTTTTTTTAAATTTCAGTTCATTTATTAATTTTGTTTTAAAATCAGTTCATCATTTGGCAACATTGGCGTTCGTGTTCATTGTTTACATTTTAATTTGTATCAATTACAATTCGAGTTATTTCTTACTTTTTAGCTTTAAATTTGTTTATTTCTTATAGTATGTAATAGTGTTTATATTAAAAATAAAATCTGCGAAAAAGCCCCCAAAAAAATTGTAGTCTATACGGTGTTAATGTCAAAATCAAAACTGAAGTATTCATTATTTTCCAAGTGCAAGTCGTACAATTTTGATTCTTACGATAAATGGATATCTACAAATTCACAATATTGAAATTTTGCAAAACTTTGTTTAGAATCAAACTGTATGCTGATTTGTGACGGTTTTATTACCATTTACATGTATACAAAGTACTACACAATTCACTTCATAACATAAGAATAAAGATAGTAAAATTTTTAAATAAGTTTATCAATAATAAACGTTTGGTACCTGAAATATCCTTTAAACCACATAATAAAACATGTCCTGGGTTTAGTAAATACATATTTTTGGATGTTCTTGTAGAAACCAATAGGTGAATATTTCCAACAAATTAAGTCATACACATGATAAATATTATATTTATGACGAAAGCACGAAAAATAAACTTAAATTAACACTAAACGAAACTCAAAAACACTATTACAATGAGAATATCTAAAAACAGTTAAAAAATCACAAATACAAAATCCGCCCAAAACAAACACATGTGTAAATAAACAAACATCTTACTCATAAGTGACAAATGACAGGCGCGCGAAAATTAATTTGAATCGCGAATAGGTTAGGTAAATTAAGTTTTTTTAATTTTTCTTATTTTATGTATACTTTTTTACGAAACAATCCGCGATGGCTCCGGGCCGCACAGGTTAGGTAAATTAGTTTTCTTTTGCCAAACAACCCGAGATGTGATTGTGATTTAATGACATTCGTTTGCCATCATTTACCTAGCAACAGTAGTGTCTCCTATGGTAAAATGACAATGTTATTAAAATCAAACCGGATTTTTTTAAAATACTAATTTGTATTGTGATTGCAATAACGTACTAGTATGACATAAAAGTTTTTTATGCACCCCAGGCATAAACAGAAGTGTATACCCTCGGGTTTGTGAGACGTCGCCCTCAAGGCATGAACATCTATCATATATAACTATTATTTTGAAACACTCTAATTTATTATAATTATTTGATTTATTTGTTGAGATTTAAATGCAACAAGTATATAAATTTTCTATTTTTAAAAATGTTTTACTTAAAATATACGAAAGATAAAAAAAATCGGGAACCTCCATAAATAATATTAAAAGGAGATATTATCTTGGTGTTAACAGCGAATATTATAAAATTGGATTCGCGATTACATTTTTCTTATTAAACATTGTTATTATGCACGTTGCTACCTACCCTCGAGAATTTTTATCTTTCGTAGAAATTTATAATTACCATTTCATGTAGGTATTCAACATGCATGTGAGTTTTTTCAATAAAAATTATTATTTAGAATCATTTATGTACAATACTGACGATATTCCAGATATGTATTTTCATTTACTGTAAAAAGGTATATTTATGTCTAGTATTTAATCATTTATCTACCTTTTTAGAATAAAATTTCTTGGTTATTAAATAATTTTTGAAATATTGGCAACGGTGTTCATTAATTAATATAAATTCACAACCTAAAATTGTGTAATTTTGCAATAAACTTAAAATGTGTCAATCAAGGGCGTATATAGGGGTTAGAGACAGATGCTTATCTGGATTTTCTAATACAAAAATATTTTTGAGAAAAATAAAAAATTTCGTAAAATATTTTTGGTCAGTGTAAAATAATAGTAATGCATAGTTCCAAAGCTAAAAACAACACAATTATTCAGTGTATACAAGGTATCAATTTAAAAATTTCCCATCCCTAATATCTTCCTTCTAGTAAATAATATGAAAAATCGGAAAGATGCGTCAATTTTATTTTTAAGGGAGACACTTTCACTATAAATTGAATTTTGATATATTTATTATTTTCATACATGTTAATCTTATTTTTTGGTACGCCACTGCGCTGTGAACTATGCTGATTAAACCCCATAGGTTTCCACAAATTCCTGTAGCTAAAAGAGAGGTCAACAGATCCGTAAAACAAACAATGTGACTGCTAAAAACTACGCTATTTTGTGAATCGCGCATAAACAAAGCGTGACGTCACAAAGGACGGGACATACGAACCTCTCCAATTATTGAGATAGAATAAAGATGAGATACTATGACGAAACTAAAAGTGTCTAAGATTACTTTAGAATAGTCATGTGTTCTGTAACCAACTGTAAGTACTATGCAATTAGAAGAAAATTGTAATTTGTTTTTGTTTCGTACAAAAAACATAAACGAAGTTTCAAAAACAGAAAACTGCGTAAATGGATAGATACAATGTCATCAGAAAAGAGATCTCACAGAGACAATATTTAATTATATCCGAGTGTGTCGGGTAAACTATAGCAATTTTATTACGTTGACTTTTATTTAAAACTCTCCTAATCTATATTTTTGTACGTCTTTATGTCTCCCTTTTTAAAGGGCCAGGGTCACGTGTTCTGGACAGCCTAATTGTAGTAATGACGTAATGGATCTAATTGTAATGAGAAAAAACCTTGTTTTGCTTGATCCGATCACTCTGACTTTGATCCAATGTTGCCACATTTAGTAGATTTCTACTTTTTTTGTAGATTTAAGCTTTTTTGGCTAGTTTTAGTAGATTTTTTGTAGATTTCTATAAATTAAAATAAAAATTCCAATTACTCAAATAAACTTCCTATTTAAATAATTGCTAAAAATGATTGCTAAAATTGCTAAAAAATGATTGCTAAAAATGATTGCTAAAAACATAAGGGTTATAACTAGGGTTGGACGGTTATTTAAATAAATAACCAATCATCGATTATTTATAATAATTATTTTCGATTAATCGATTACTTAAAAATAATCTATTCTTTTCTATTAATCAATTATTTTGAAATTATCGTTTATTGTTTATTTATCGATTATATATCACTAGAGTACAGTTAGTTAATAGTTGTCCTAAGAATCAAAATGGGAGGGTAACACATTATTTGGTAATTTTCATTAAATATTTAGATGTTTAAGAAAAAGGAAAAAGATAAAAAGACGCGGTTTTTTTTGTTTCTTGTCAGAATTTAATTCTCTTTCTAAATAACGTATAAAAATTATAACATTCTATTTAAATTTTTCAAGAAAACTTCAAAAAAATGGTTACAGCTTAAACAACGCCACCTAGTGCTCTTTTAAACAACTGAATCAGAACTATTTTGAAATATTTTACTAAACAATCAATTTTCTTTTAATCGATATAAAGTTTTTCAAAATCTGATAAACGACATCGTAGTTATAATACATTTATTAAATTAAGGTTCCCAATCGCCCCTACCTGTTATTTTATTGAATAGAGCAAAAAGTGTTGAATAAAACTTTTGTAAAATTTAATCAAAATTACCGTTCGATTATTATTATCATACTATTATTAGACATTTATAGGGGAAAAGTGATTTTTTTGAATTACCATAGCGAATTACGCACTCTAACGGTTAAAATAGAAAGTTCAAAATAATTTCCAGCATTTTCTCTTGACCGTTTTTGTTATAAAAAATTTTTTTCGAAGCCGTAGGATCAGTAGTTTCTGAGATACAGCCGCTACGAGTCCTTAATTGCGCAAATTCTAGATGTCCAATACTAAAGTCAATACGGGGTAGATGCTAAAAATGGAGCAAAGTTTAGAAGACTAAAGAAGGTTATGTTATGTCAAAATATGATAAAAAATTATTATTACAAGTTAAATCGAATATATTGTAGTCTAAAGATCGTAGAAAACGTTTTTTAGAAGTTTAGTACTATTAATTAAAAAATTTCGAAATCTATTTTAGCTCTTTATTGAATTATAAATTTGTCCACCATAATTTAACCAAATGGTCTAAATCATGGCACTTTTTGTTCCCTTATACGCTAGTTCAGTGTGATGTCATTTTGGTTCCACTGACATTTAATTCTAACCAAACTTTTAACAAAAACATCAATAAATTTGACATATACGTTTTTACTGTTTTTAGTTTATTTCTAAATATTGTTTACAGGTCATAAAAAATAGTTTAAAGATATGTAACAGGGCTGGTATATCTAAGGGGATCGCGACATAGACTCAGTAAATGGATGAGGGGGTGACTGAGACTGGGGGGGAAATAGTAGTCAGCTTTTAAGTTGGCAACACTTTTCTGATGTTCGTTTGGCGAAATCCACGGTTATCGTTTGTCCTGCCGTAATAGTATTATAAAAACAGAGACAGATCTACTTTTAACGTGCATTTTTGCATAATAACAGATAATAATGTCAATATGGTACAAGTGGAATGAACCACTATTTTCCTCGTAGTCGAATTAAAACTAAAAACATTTTGTACTCTTTTATATACCTAATTATGCAATTTGTTTTCACTTTATTTTAATGTTACATGAATAGGTACATGCGTTTGTGCTGTGGTAAATAAGTGTTTATGTGAAAATTATCCCTGAAACTGCATTGTGACTGCACTCATCTCAAAACTGAATGCTGCAAACCCAAGATTCAAATCATAGTGTTGCTTGGGATAAATTGTAAAAAAGGTGTTGGACAAAACGTTTACAACCTAAAATTGCATGGAAAACATAGAAGAAGGAATTTTACCTTTACGACATTCTCTTTCAACATTTTTAAGTGACTAAGTTTGTGGTTTGGTGAATGGACTCAGTTATTACAGTCAAAAAATTTAAATTAAAAAAAGTGACTAAGTTCTACTAAGAATACATAAGTTAAATATGAAAATGTAATTACTTGATTTAAATGTGATTTAATTAAGAGCTAAATAGATGTTTCATATTACAGTCAAAAAATTTAAATTAAAAAAAGTGACTAAGTTCTACTAAGAATACATAAGTTAAATATGAAAATGTAATTACTTGATTTAAATGTGATTTAATTAAGAGCTAAATAGATGTTTCATATAAACAAAGTGCTGTAAAATGTTGATAAATGCAAAACCATTATTAAAGAGAAATTAGTTATCATCAATAGGAAATTTTGTAGTAGCTGGTCTCTTTAAATAATAAACTTGAAAGACTGTGAATTAGTAGTCACTTTTACAGTAAAAGTAAAAACAAACAAAAATGTGTTGTTTAGACTAATTTATGTATTTAATAAAAACATATATTTAACATGTTTTATGTAAATAAAAAACAGCTGTTACTGGAAATGTTTTATTTTAGTTTAATAATGTTTATAAATTGTGGGTGCATTTGATCCGAATCTTGCTTAATACTATAAGATGAATAATATGCATTTCTATATGGTTAGTATTGGAGTAGAAGCACAGACGTTTTGATTAAAAATATATTCTTTAAATACAATATTCTGCCATCCCATTACAATAAAAAAAAAAAAAAAAAAATACAATATTCACTAGATATGCTAATTTTCTATTCGAAGCCATACATGTTTCCTATTATAGTTTTCATACGTTTATAATTCTGGAGATACTGAAATATTTTGCTTGATTACTAAACTTTGGTTGTTCTTGTTGTGGTCTGCTGTTAACACTATTGTCCTAAAATATTAAAAAAGCTAGACAAAGGTTTTTCCAACTCTTTTGTCAGCTTTGTTAATCTATGCTTCTGTTATTCTGCATGCAGACATTTTTTACTGGAGATTTTCTCTAAGAACTGTATTCAGTTTCAAATTTCAGCCAGTTTTAGGAAAGTACCTCTGTTGTAAAGGTATTTCAAAGCCATCCTCTGTAAGATGTAGCCAACAAATACATGCTAAAATGTATAGAAAATAAATCGCAAGATATTACACAAAATTATTTAAATTAAATAAAAACATACAAACGAAGTGAATAATACCTACCAACAATTTAAAAAGACCTAAAATAAATAGACTTAGGGGACTGGAGCTCTAAAAAAAGGCAGCCATAATTTGTTATGCATCCTCATCTATAAGAAAATTGTCTTCATCACTTCAATTACCTTTTAAAATAAACCAAAACAGCACAAAATTGAAAGTTATCTACTTTTGCCATTTAAAAAAGACATTGATTTTTTTTTCTTATATTGGCAAGCCTGGCAACTACAGACTACAGGTTGTCAAATCAATGGGCGACTACTATTTCGAAAAAAATGGCGTCCAAAATGGACTCCTATGTCGCGACCCCCTTAGATATACCAGCACTGGTATGTAATTGGTAACTAAACGATTGCATATTTGATTTATGTGAACAAAACAAACAAAACGCAATCAAAAAATCTACTGTCATTTTAATTGTCAGTGGAACCATAATTACATTATCACTAAACTAGCGTATTGGCACAGATTTTCACGATTTCAAATATTTGTTATTATAACTGACAGATAATGATTATTGTTATCAAAATTAGTTTATTTCGCAATCATGGTAATCCATGTACAACAGAGATAATCAGGCATTCCAACGACCTGTCAAACAATAGGTGCCAGTGGGAAATTCTTGTATATCTAAGGAGGTAGAGACATAGTCTTGCAACTTGGACGCTATTTTTATTCAAAGTAGTAGTCGCCAAGCCTGCCAATTTTTGAAGAAATGTATAGGTGGGTTTTTTAAATATTATTTTTATTGTGTTTGACATAAAATATTTAAATGTAATCCATTATTCATGATTTTACGTAAAGTAGATAGAATACACCATATGTCGCCACCCTTAGATATACCAAACCTGCCCTCTGATAATTCATTTGTTTGGAATGCGTAATACTGTGGTATTAGGCATTCCAACGACCTGTCAAAATGCTGACAAGTTCTTCTTCTTATTTATTCTTTTATTGGGCTATTAACTGACAGTTTAGATATGACAACACTTGACAGGGTCAAGATACATACAGAATTATATAGATTGTTCAAAGCCTTTGAATATAGTAACAAAAATAAATACCTACATTTTTACTTTGAGGCATAAGCTATTTTGAAGAAACATGGATGATCAATCTACATAACTATCTATTTCATTGACCCTGTCAAATCACCAAGCCGGCAGGTTTGCCATATCATAACCTGTCATAACCCACTGGTAGACATTTTGTTTGGAATGCCTAATTATCACTGTGGTATTGTCACTTATTAATAAAAAAATTATGTCACCTCGATTGGTCGAAAGCAGCTTTACGTAACACACGAATTATAATCTCGGTAAAATTACTTGTCAAAATAAAAAACCTTTACCTACATTTTGTTTCATGGCATACTTTGTTTTATGAGAGCTTTATTTATACGTACACGCTGTGTAGTATTTTTCACTACCATCCTATATCAAATCTAATAACCTTTACACACGGTAAATAACTAATTTAATTTCCATGGCATATGTAACGCAATCAATGCATTTCATATCGTCACCTATCAATATTAAACATTGTATTTCACACGTGATATTGCCAGTATGTTATATGGCCGGCGCAGCCATATTGGGAATCGAATTAATCACATATAATAGATTAATTCGATCTAAAGCCATCATCACAATAGATAATTATATGTTTCCTGTTCAATTAGCCGCGCAAAAGTTATTGTGTAAGTGAAAGTTGCATAACACCTTTTTAAATTGTGTATGCCCAGTCTGCGTACATATACAAATATAGTTGTTTACTCAAGTTCAGAGAACTCTTCGCTATGTTTATTTTGCGTATCAAGAGAGGCAATATAACTTTCAGCTCGAAATACACACTGGATTTTTTTTCTTCATATACGTTCGATCGCATGATTTATTATCCTATTTGTTAAAATACAGTTTTGTAGAAACTAATTGGTTTTTAAGTTTATGGCAGAGAAGCGCCTAACGATTCGTATACTACTACGGTGGCCTCTCCCCAACAAGAAAGGGGGTGTGACGTCACAGAAATACAAAGTCAGGTGTAATTTTATTTTTATTTTTACACTATTTTACAGTGTTAGAGTATTTATAATATCGGTAGTTTGATTTTTTGAAAGATAAGCTACAAAAGAGCAAAAATGATGGAAAGATTTCCATAAAATTTCAAATCAATTAATATTTATTTGAATTATAAAAAGATATATTATTATGCCAATGGTTTATTTTAAAAATTTTGAATCAAGGTACAGCCTCCAAGCATCTCGGACCACATTTTGTTTGTAACCTGAAATAAATTTTAGCATGCCTGGAGCGAGCTGTAGTGTTGCTGTTGCTGTTTGCAAACAAAAAATCCGAAAATGGATACCATTTTTTCGTTTCCCAATATGGGTGTAACGTTCTTTTAGAAAATATCAGATCAATGTTAAAACTCCAAAAATATACAGTATAGTACAGTACAGTATACTGAATTTAAACTGAAATTAAAGGCTAATGGTAAGAGTTTAAAATATAATTCTGCAATTATTATTATCAATTAAATTATTAATTACAGCTTTAACCACCTGTACATTTAAAAGCATATGAGACGATTTTTAAGAGGCATTAAACACAACCGAACGCAAGAAACCATTATTTTATTATAATTACTACTACTAATAATAATAATTACTACTAATAAAAATACTGCTAAAATATTTATTACACATACAATTTACATAGAAGATTTTAACATTACATACACAGAGCATTTACATAAAATGGATGTATTTATTAAGCCCTGCAACCACTTCATAACCGTTCTAGCAAAATTCATAAATTGAACAAATTTTTATTTTTTCAAATTACAACACTGATATCTGCAATTCTGATGTCTTTGACATTTCAGAAATGTCCATCACTCGCAAAACATCATCCAAAATACCACATCTTTGATTTATTTTAGTAGCCCTTTTGTAAAGTTGAAATCCCAACAAGGGGTACTTAAGAGTATTTCTGAGGTAGACATGGCACCTTTTACTCTAACATCTTATTGTGAATGCTTTAGAAACAGGCTCTTATTTTCTTCTTTAAAATTATAACTCATTTTTACTAAAAACTTCCTGTTGTAAACTCTATTTTCATTAATTCACGTTCTTTTAATAAAGTCCATTGACTTCTTCATCTTGGTTGTGTTTTATGCTTGTAAGAAACCATCTCATCTTCTCTTAAATAATGTAGGGTTACAGAACTGTAATTAATTATTAATTGTGAATGAGAATTGGAGAATAATATTCTGTAATTTCGTTAATTTTAGTTTAGATTCAGTCCCAACGATTCGCATCCGAATCTTATCTGTAAAATCCTTTTCCTTAAAATGAACACTGCTATTTCGCACTTTTAACATTGATTTGTACCCATATTTTTTTTAAATGATCGTTTTTGGGAAAGGGAAGATGATATCCTTTCTTTTGATGACTTTTGTCTTGTAAAAGTTGTGTTTGCAAACATCAACACTACAGTCGCTCCAGACATGCTAAAATTTCAAATTATTTCAGGCTATAAACAAATGTGGTCCGAGTTCAGTTAGGAGGACGTACCCTAACCCAAAATGTTTAAAATAAACCATTCACATAATATTTCTTTATTATTCAAATAAAAAAATTCATTTAAAATTTTTAATTACTGTTTCCTGTTTCAAACTACCGATATTATAAAAACTGGAAAATAATCTGAAAATAAAAATATAAACACTACTTAAGTATTAGATTTTCTAAAAACGAATATACGAATTCCAGCAGAATACTTTCTATCACCTCGCTTTTTAATTCTGTAACGTCACTCCCTTCCTTAGCAAATAAAAGAGGCCATCGTAGTACTTTATGAACCATGCCAATTTTAGTTTTCTTAATAGGCATATTTCCATACTTATTCAAGGTACAGTCTGTTCGCTATATACTTACGCGGGTTTCGGATTAAACATTTTATAAGTATTTCCAGGTAAGTACCCGAAAGTTTGACCTGTTCTTTGGGGAAATATCAACTGGTTAAATGAAATGAAAAATAATGTACAACTTTTTAATTAAATAATAATAGACAATCTTTTGTATAATTGAGAGCAGAATTAAACTTCTTCATTAATGGAGTCTAAACCTAATAATAATTTTATATTACACTTCACACAGAAAATATGGTCTATGTATAATAAGAGGGTTATTTAGCTCCAATAAAATATTTTCTAACACAACAATTTGTTTCATGTAAAGAATTTCAAATGAAAAATAAAAAAATTGAACTTGCCAACAAAAATTAAAATCAGTCATTATCATCCAAAATATCATAATCGTCATTATCATCACTGTCATCACCAATAATTGTTATTATGATTGAACTTATTTCGTTTATTTTATTTTCACGAGTCCATCAATCTTTTATGGACAATGGACAATGGACAATGATACGGTGGCAGACGTAAAACTTGATGACCGTAACTTTCAATAATCTACACAACAAAGGTTTTTGGTTTTGCGTGTGTATTTGCCAAGCGTAATAATTCTGATTTTAATATATATTGAGGAAATGGTATATGTTCCTTTGTTAACCATTCTTTAATTTTATCAACAGTCCAAGAATTCGTTGGACTTTTGTTTAATACTTCAGAATGGTAAGGTGCATTGTCTAAAATAATTACGCTGGGCTCACTTAAACCTGGGAGAAGTTTTTCATGCAACTATTTTACAAACATTTCTGTGTTTATATTATCGTGATAGTCACTGGATTTTGATTTAGGTAAAAATATTAAATCAGCACCTTCTATAAAACCCGATTTCCCTGCTGCATGTGAAATTATGTGTCGCTTCCCTTCCCCATCGGTATGTTTCATGGACTTTACGTTATCATCTTGCCATATTCTCTTGGTTGCACCCCTAGAAAATATCCATGTTTCGTCTAAATATATAAAATTCGCCCCTTCTTCTTTAAATTTAGAATATTTTCTTAGAAAGTTAATTCTCTTGTGCACGAGAGAACTTCTTTCACAAAGGGCCTTTCTGTTATCCTCCTTTTGAAATTTGAAACCCAAGTTATGTATGACTTGCCATAGACTTGTTCTGCTAATGTCGTCAAATTTTCTTTCTATTAATTCCGAGAGAATTGTATTTAAGGTCACATGTTCCTTGTTGGCCCTCATTCGATAAATGGTATCACGAATTTCAAATTTCTTTCCATCTGGAATATCTTTCGTTTTCAATGATGGGCGAGTTTTGCGGTGATCTTCTTTCGGCAGTTCAATATTGTGATTTTGTAATACTCCTCTAAATTTGGTTTCACTAATTCCTAGAGCATCGCATACGCGTTGTTGTACAGACATTACCGATTTTAAAGGACCGCCATTTTCTTTTTCATCCGTAAAATACTTATGTACACAACAAATTAGACTATCTACATCTAACATACGTCTAGGCATTTTTAAAATTTCCACTAAATTTACAATATACATACAATGTCAACACTTGCAAAGAATCAATTCAACTGCAATATTTGTAACAAATTTAGTACCTACCCTAATGTTATTTTAATTTAAATCTGATCATTAGGGCAATTTTACCTAATTTCTTGGAAAGAGGCTTATTGGAACTGGTTGTCAATGACTAATTTGCATAATTTTGTTAATCCGAAACCCGCGTAAGTATAACGAACAGCCTGTAGGAAAAGTTTGTTTTATCATTTTAACGAATGAACCTATATTTATAAACTTGTAGTATGATGAATGGGATTGTGTTCTACATTTTTTAGGACATGTCAAATTTATGTGACGTCACCGTTTAGCGTAAGCCGCCATTTTATTATTATTTTTTTTAATAGCAACGTAGTTCTTTTCAACAATAAGAAGTACCTAAGCTTATCTGTGATATATCACTCGATATTAGTGGCTATTTAAAAAAATTCATGATAGCGGCAGTACAATAAACGATAACGTCACATAAATTTTATGTGTACTCTAAAAATTACATAATTATATTAGTTTCAAAAAAAAAATACATTTTTGCCTTAATTTTAAGCATATATTGTTCAAAGGTCGTAAAAAAGTAGTTTATTGATATGTAATTAAATTATTTTTATTGTAGTTTTAGATGAATACAAACAATCTTGATAACAATAAAAATTTAATTTAAATTCACAATTCACCGCAATTTTTATTTAATGTTTTGCAGAGTTGATTACTAAGCGATTATTAAACTAAAATGTTATCTACTTAATTTAGGGATATATTTTAGAACCTAAAATCGGTTAAATGAAATAATAATATGTACTTACAAACTTCTTACCTCAAAACCTTTTTAACCTTTTAATTTTGCTCACTCCTATCCTATCTAAATGCCTATGGCAAAATATTACAATCAATGCCATCCATTCTCTCTCTCTCCACAAACACACACACTTTATACTATCTAGCTAAACAGCTGGATATAAATTCGATTTGACTTATCTTTATTACTAATTCCACAATATCTTACTTATAACTAATTTATAATTGTTTTAATTTCAAGTTTTTGAACCAGATACCTCTCTTCGGTTGCTTTATTCCAATGAGTTGCTCTCATCCCTAGTGTATAGTTTTTTATTGTAGTGTTGTCTTACTTCTTACCTCTGTAGAATCACAATAATTCCTTAAATAATTAAATTTTAACACCATTGTATTCAAAAATATATTTTTTAAATTACCGGCTTGAAACTGGCTGTACTCCCGAAAGTTTTTATTAAAGACTGATTGTGGTATTAATGTAGTGTTTTATTTATCTCCTGGAAGATGACTACATTTGAGAGACTGGATTCCCTTCTTCAATGAAATAACAATAGTTTAAAAACTAAATATATAGTCTACAAACAACGTAGTTTGGCTCATTTTTTATGTCCTCAGTCATTGTCATTACTAATGCTCAGCATACATAAATCCATTTTAATATTAAAAAGTACAGCTTCAATAATAAAGAAATATTTGTTTTATATTTAAATATTATATTAAAGTGGTTTCTAAAGTGTGGTATAATTTGTTACTTGTTACTTGAAGAAAATAAAAATGGAAGATATCAAGGAGCCAACAGTCTCCTTGAAATAGAGTAAAATAATTTTAAAAAATGTTGGCAACTTTAAAAAGTATTTGTTCTGTTTCCGCCACTCTTCCCTTTATTTTTATATAAGATGGCCCAACGAAAACTCGGCATGGGTTTTATCCCGATAGTAGACTCTAAAATTAAAAATTAAAACAATGAATAGTAAAATTTCTTAATTATCCATAAAATTATCCGTTCATTGATTAATCACACTTGGTAATTTCCTATTTAAAATGTATTGGTTATAGTGACGCAGAGGAGAAGAATGACGTATGACAGTTATTGATATGTCTTCCTCCAAATTAAAATCGACCTGTACAAGTATTTTTAATATCTCTGAATTAATCATATCTGCAAAGCTTGCAAGAGTATTTATACAAAATTGATGACACTCAAAAAAGCAATTTTATCAAAATAAAATTTTCAATTCTCAAAATCTCTTCAAAACTATCTGGCAAATAGTAGCCGAATTATCAAATAAACCGGTTAACAACACAGATCCAAAATATCTTTGCTTAAAATAATTTCATTGGAAACTCTGCTACCCTCAGTAATAATTATTATTTCTTCAACAGTCCTAGGTCTATAGTTGAAGAGTTGTAGCTGAATATAATAAATACATGAAATGTATACTTACATCATGCAATTCGTTTTTCCTAAAACTCTATAATGGCGGTTTTTCATCAAACGGACAAAACAAAAACAAAACAGAAACTCGTGTCGAAAAAGACGAAACTGCAACTTTTCGCAAACTTTTTGAAGACTGGCGTGTTTTGCGACAGTTGGAGTTTTGTTTCTCGAGTCCCGCTCTGAAGCGCTAACATCACAGATTTCGACGTGTTTAGAAACTCGAGTCTGTTTACTGGAAACGGTCGTGTTGTGCTGTTGTGTAATCTAAATTTTAGAGCAAACTGGTATAGGTAAGTGAATAAGTTTATAGATATATATTAACTTTGTTTGGTCAGAGCCAGACTAGGTTAATTCCAAATATTGTACTTTTTAAGTTTTTATAATGCCATATAAATCTTTTAAACTATTTTTATAAATATTTTCAGTTTGAACATCTTAAAAAATAAAGACACTAGTTTGTTTTAAAATATTCAATAGCAAAGTATACAAATTTAACTTTAGACGTGGCGGCCGATTTCTTAAACAGTAGATATGTGTTCGATAGCCTTAACAAAGGGACAACTAAAGAAAAATGGTTTCTAAAACGTTCAACAAGAGTTATCCGTTCAATAAATTATCAAATAGATTTCCAAAAAAATTATATTTTAATCATTAATAAATTACAGTTACTAAAAAATATATACAGTTAGTGTTTACTTGGCTCTTTTATAGAATAGATGGATAATACACCAATTAAC
The DNA here is from genome assembly GCA_927349885.1 of Psylliodes chrysocephalus. Lineage (NCBI taxonomy): Eukaryota > Metazoa > Arthropoda > Insecta > Coleoptera > Chrysomelidae > Psylliodes > Psylliodes chrysocephalus. The sequence continues at coordinate 72,701,163 of OV651818.1, read as the reverse complement.
TAACCAAGTAAACACTATATTATAACTGTATATATAATATACACTTACTTTTTTCCAAAGACCTTAGTATAAACCAGCCACAACTAAAAATAAAAAAATCTTCTCTAAACATATTGGTTGGTTATTGAAAAAAATTCATGTGTTCTGACTTTCTCGTGACAACCAGTGGAGAAGGATCGACAACAAAAACAAAACTGGAACAAAATGTAGTCCGCTTGATGGAAACAAGAGTTTTGGGTTTGTTTCAGTTTTGTTTTTGGTTTTCAAGTTCCAGAAAACACAAACAAAACATAAACTCAACTGTCCGTTTAGTGGAAAACCGTCATAATGAACATGAAATGTTAGATTTACACAAACAAAAATGAGGTTTCGTCAGGATTGGATGAGGTACTGACATACTTATATTCTTAATAACATGAGCTTTTATATCACTCCTAAAGCCACTTGTTTTTCTTGTGAATCATTTTTTGTTAAGGGTTTTCCAGATTGAAAACTAGGAAAAAAAAAAAATTTTAAAAATCCATCGCCAAGAAATAAACCACTATCGTCCACAGTTCTTTCCACTTTTCTATCTACTTTTCTGTTTCTGTGATCAAAATAACATATTTTCTAATAATCAGCATGTTTTTTTTTTTAATAAAAAATCAATAAATACGGCACTATTCATATTATAGTCAATTAATAAATTATATTAAGACATGCGAGCGTCCGGTTGGAATATTTTGTGATCTCAGTCGGGCATTCGACTGCGTCAATCAAGAGGTTCTTTTAAATAAGCTGTATATGTATATGGGATAAGGGGAATTGCTCTTAATTGGATTAAATATTTTATCGTTAATCGGATACAATATGTAGATTGTCAAAAATATTTCATCGCAACATGTGCAAAACAATCTCGGTGTTCCACAGTGCTGTATTTTGGGACTTATATTTTTTATTTTGTTTGGATAAAATTCACATGCCTGCATCTTTTGCCTGTGCTGATGACACATCTCTTGTATTGCCAGATAAGCCGGAGAAAACTTTAAGTGATAATTGCACTTTTTCTAAATTTGGAGTAAATGACACACTTAGAGCCCAATAATGAGAATATAACTTTTGAAAAAAATTACTGCCCGCAACTACATTCTTTGTCGTTTCAATTTAAAAATCTAAAAGACGTGTTAAATTTAAATTAATGGTAAGTAATAATATATTTCACGATTGCAGTTTATATCATTTTCATTTTTTAAACAGAACATACTGTTCAAATACAGAATACATGACAATCAAGTTAAGAATTTTCATTAGTGTAATCCATTATGAACATAAAGGTTTAGCATGGAGTACACGGATGACTTAAAAATATAATATAATACAATATACAATTTTTTCTACGCTAGACTTAAAACTAGTATACATAATTTTCTCTGATTCTTTAATTTGTTACATTTATTTTATTTTGATTTTAAAGTTTATTTTTTTAACAATATTTATTTTGTTTTTTTACTCATTTTCAATTATTTTATCTATTTCTTTAGATCCAATGTTTTTATATAAGTTTTAAAAATCGATTTTAGGAGATTAGTTGGGTTTAGTTTTCTTATATAAATGTTTTACCCTTATTTAGTTACACCCTGTATAATCTTCTGTTTTAGTTCTAGTATGATAATGATGGCCAGGTGTTTGCAGGTAAGTGCGGTTTTGAAATAAATGAATGATTAGACTAAAAAGATATAGCTGCCTCAAATCTTAGATTTCTACAATATATAATTTTTTTAATTTTTCAATGTAGGATTTCGACCTGTTCTAGATGACTACAATGTACCTCCCCAACTTATGATGGCATAAATGAGACGCGACTCCATCGTTTTTAGATGTGGTAAGTTTAGTATTGTTCTTATATATTTAAATTTATGTAATAAAAACCTTAATGTTTTAGCTACGTCCGATAAGTGTGAGGTCCATCTTAAATGTGAATCTATTTTTACACCAAGTTATTTAATTTCAGATTTTAAAGAAATGTCAGTAACCATATTGTTGTCCGTAATAGTAATTTTATTATAAAGTGGTAATTTGTGTTTATAACTGGTAAACGGAACGATATAGGTTTTGTTGTAGTTAACCGTAAGTATTTTGTGTTTAAATATATTAAATATTTTTTTTACATCAGTTTCTATTCTATTTTTTAAATTTTTCCACCTTTTGTCACTATATATTACAGCAGTGTCGTTTGTAAAACTAATTACCTTTCCCGAAGAGTTAAATGAAAATATATCATTAATGTACAAATTAAAGAGAATTGGTCCCAGTACGGTACCTTGAGGAACTCCAAACGATACAACTTTTTCTCTACTGAGTTCTCCATTTATCCTAACATGTTGTTTTCGGTTAGTTAAGTAGTCTTCGAAAAATTTGTATGGGAGTCCCCGTATTCCTGCATCATCTAAGACGTCTAACAACTGCGAATGACTCACAGTATCAAACGCCTTAACTAAGTCAAGGAACAGTACTGCTGTTGGTTCGGTTTTATCAATGGAGTTATATATTGAGGAATGTTGATAATCCTTTCTGAAATCCATATTGTCGCTCTGACAATAATTTATGTTTGTCTATGAAGTCCATTAATCTTTTCTTTACAGTTTTCTCCATTATTTTAGCAAACGTAGTAATTAGGGATATGGGTCTATAATTGGTGTAAGAGGGTGAAAAAGGAGGAAGAGAGAAAGCGATATAAGGAGAGAGGGAGAGAGGTATGTTTAGACAAAGATAAAACTTAATTTAGTAAACAAAGGTGAAAAGACAAATTAATAAATGTTTATATAATTACCAAACAATATAAAAAATAACAAGTGTCAGGATGTTTGTTTTGATGGTCGAGGCGCTGTCCATTTAGTGCACATAGTCAGGTTTTCCTATAAAGAAGAAAATACTAGTGAGTGTCCGTGAACATTACTTTAGTAATAATTTATTATCTGAATAATCTTTTATTTTCTTATGATTCATTTATTATCTCAATAATTATTCGAACAATCACCAAGTACAAAGGGATTAAGACACGCAATGTACTTATTACTGTTTTGTCTATTTCATTTTTAAGGCATAGTACCTAGGAGTATGAAATATGGTCACGAAGGGATAAAACGCGCGACGTGACCCCTGCCTAGTTACTACCCTTATGGCGTAAAGGGATAAAACCCGCGATACGCCCCACATTTCTACTAGTAATGAGCGTGCAATGAGTGAAGGGATTAAACGCGTGACATACTCGCCCTACCTACTAGAGCTTGACCCCGAAGGTCGAAAACAGAGCCGTGCAATGAACAAAAGGGATTAAACGCACAATTGTTCGCTCCAGATATACATTTCTACTAGTATTGAGCGTGCAATGAGTATGAAGGGATTAAACGCGCGACATACTCGCCCTACCTACTAGAACTTGACCCCGAAGGTCGAAAACAGCCGTGCAATGAACAAAAGGGATTAAACGCGCAATTGTTCGCTCCAGATATAATTTTAATGTGCGCACGAATAATTATTAAATCAGTATTCAAACAGTTATCTTTATAATCTAATCAACAATTAAATATCAATAAATATTAAAGGCATTTATCTTAAAACTCAAATACTAAATAAAAAAGGACACTCAGTGATAAATCTCACCTGCAAATCCTATCACCCACAATTCACAATGAATCAATCTTTTCACAAACCGCACCTACAACCACTAAACAGTACCTTTCAGAAACGCTAGAATAACAGAATGAATCTATTTAAATTTCAAGTAACCTAAAACATTCGAATTCCACACCATGGGTAATAATCATAAATCAATGCCTTTATTGTGATCTTTTCAAGTGCGGCTCGAAAACGCTGACAACAAAATATCAACAAACAGATGTGCGCTGAAGCATCTTTCTCATAATACCTTTTCCTAATACCAAAACATATCGAGAAACGAATTTTAAGAATATTAAATAGTACATGGACTTACATTGGACTTTTGATCTTTTTTATGAATTGGAGTGCTGGTAGCTGTTTTAAATACGGAGGGACAGACCCCACCAGCAAATATCAAATTTATAAGATCAGCAATGGGTTTTATTAGCTCGTTATGCAGTTTTTTAAATAACTCTGCTTTCAAGTTGTCTATTCCCGGTGCTTTATTTATTTTAAGTGACAATATTATGTTTCTAATCTCTTCGTCAGTCACTGGTAACCAATGAAAAGTCTTACAATTCTTTTTTCGGGTTGGAGGAAGACTTGTTGGTCTTGATATTTTTCGTGCTAGGTTTTCTCCTACCGAAGCTAAATAATTATTAAATTTCTCCGCAATATCTTTTTTATCTTTAACTCTTTCTTCGAATTTGTGAGTATTTCGTTAATATTATTGTGTTTTTGTTAACCAGATTCCATAAATATTTGGTATTATTTGAATTATTTTGTATTTCGGCTCGGTAGTAATTGCGTTTTGTAATTTTAATTAACTCATTTATCTGTTTTTTTTTTCCCTCATCATTTGGATTTTGTTGATGTTCTTTATTTAATTTATTTTTATGGTTTATTGACCAGACACAACCTGCTGTTATCCAATTTTGACGCTTTTGGTTGGTTGTGTTTAATTTTATTGCTTTTGTGCATTTTTTTAGGAATGTATTTGAAATATTTAGTAAGTCTTGGGGGCCAAGTTTGCCAATTAAAATTTTGAAGCTCATTTTGAATGTTTTTATAGTTTATGAATGTTTTGTAATTGTCTGTGTTGGTACCTCCAGTTTTAGCTATTATAGGAAAACTGGTTATCGCAGCTTGGTGGTCCGTGATGTTATTTTCATATGCAGCCGCAATGGCTTCGTCGAGAGAAAATTTTGCTACTGCCCTAAGAAATATATGGTCTATGCAGCTGCGTGAATTTTTTTGAATGCGCGTGTATTTATTTATCATAGAATGTAGATTATATTCATTTAGTACATTTAAATATTTTGAAACATTGTCATTTTCATCTTTAATGTTTATATTAATATCACTAAATAATAGGTGAGAATCCAGTTTAGAATAGTTTATTTGTTCAACATAATTTTCTAGACTCGAAATGAAGTTTTCAGGTGTAATTGATTAATAAAATGTGCTTGTTATTATATAGGTCAATTTTTATCTGTAATGCCTTTGAGTTGCCAATATCAATTATTGTGCCATCTGTGTTTATTTCTTTTTTTAGATATATAATTACACCGTCATTTTTATTTAACTGTCCTTGATTATAAAACGTCCTATAACCATCCAGATTAAAAAGATCAATATCTTGTATTTAAAAAGTTTCTGTCAGTATAATACAATCAAAATTGCAGCTTAGTTTTTATAGCAGCTAAAATTATTTTCATTATTTTTGAAAAATTTGTTAACATCTATAGAATTAAAACATTCAACTGTGTCATAAAGCTCATAATTTATGTCACGAATATATTGATACATTTTTAAATAAAAACAAGAAACTTAATCTGTTAAATATTGAGAAAGATTGGATAAATTATATAAAAAGGGAAATTAAAAACAAAAGATTATAAAAACAGAAGGATCTAGGACTTACTACCAAAACGCGTTCTTTGCTTTATTTCTTCTACCCTTGTCTGCTGGTTGATTTCGTTTTTGTTGAGTGAAGAGAGTGTGGTCTTGGTGGTTTTTGATTTGGAGTTGTTTTTTTCCTTTGCCTCGATAATTTTTTCAAACTGTTTCTTGGATGTTTTATTTTCTTCAACTGTGGGATTAGTAAATTCTTCTTGTTCTTCATGAGCGTTTCTTATATTGTGTGTAGGAGGAGCACTATTTCTCTCTTTGATATGACTCTTTTTCGGTGGTTTCTAGATCACTAGCTCTATATGTCTTATTATTTATAAAGAGCTTATTACCTTTTATATAAGATCTGTTTGAAGGAATTTCGCGAGTCTTCTTTAGATGTTTTCGTAGCAACTATATTATGCACAAGTTGAGAGCAGACTGCCTTATGGAGTATATTTTTGCAAATTTTCTACGTCCTGTTCAAATATTTTTATCTCGTTGTATGGTTGGTCTTTCAAATAGAACCTTTGATTACCTAGTTAAATATTTTAACATTACCTTGCCTCTTAATTTACGAGTTATGTCTACTTGTTTTAAAAAACAAACTTAATTTTAACCAAAAAATCGTAGTCATAATATCAGAGAAATAGAAAAGTATTCAGTAACATTCAGTTTCAAACTACTTTTCAATCAAACTAGGTACTTTTTGAGCACCAAACTGTATGGGTCCCAAATTATGCAATAAGTTGCCAAGGCATATTAAAAACAATGGCATATTCTTAAGAAAATATTAAAAACATGTTTCTATTGTCTTTTCATTTTATTATACAGATGAATATTTAGTAAATTTTAATCTGTTTTTACTGTTTGTATTTTATAATTAGGTATATTATTGTTTGTATTTAGTTAATTTCATTTATAAGCTATATCTGACTTTTTCCATACAACTTTAATTAATTTTGTAATACGTTATTTATATTTCCATCATGAAGTTTTAGTTGGTCCATCTTGTATAATAACAACTCAGTTTTCTTTCTATTTAGATTGTTTTTAAACTTCAGGTTTATACTTTTTGCATAAAGTTTTCGATGAAACTAACTATAAAAATTTCAGAAATTCTCAACTTAATTAAGTTCATTGTCTAACTCTGAAACCACTCAGAACTCAGATATTTTTTGTTCCTTTTAATTCCTCTAATTATGGTTAAAATGATTTTGTTTGTAAAACCGAATAAACAAATATTTGGAATATCTCGAACATTTATTTCAATAGATAATTATATTATATAAATGTAAAATTATTTGTTGCAATAATATTGTTAAATTCAAAATTAAATTTGGTTTGTTCACTGTTTACTAATTACCTAGTGAAAATTACATAGGATTTAATACGATTAAATTTTAATGTAAATTATTCATACGCTTCAATAAAGGTAGGTATTATGTTAATTTTGTAAAAATTGTTCAACTATGTTAATAAAAATGTGGAATATAAATTAAATTAAATATCAATATTACAATGTTTGATTTGTTATTTAACGTTAACTCTCTGATCTTCCAACGAGATTAACATCAATGGACTTTAAAAGGAGATAGAAAACTCCGCCATTTTGAAGTAAATGTATTAATAAAAATCTAAATAATAATATTCTAAATAATAACACGAAAATATTGAATTTTAGTTTGGCATTTATCCTATGTTTATGGGATCAACAAAAATGTAAAAAATATATTACTAAAATTTATTATAAATGCCAATTGTTGAAATATATTAATAATACTAATATTTAATTGTGAAATTGTAAAATTTATCTGTGCCGTCGACTATACAGACAGAAAGATTTAATTGAAGCAATAAAACTTTTTCAATGAAAAACAATGAAGATAGATCTTTATAGCAACAAAAATAAAACAAAGAATATGGAAATGGAAACGGTACAAAAAATATGAAACAAAAATAAATTAGTTATTGAAGGTAACGAGGAAACTCAAAAACTAGAAATAGAAAGGGTGGAAAACTTTAATTATCTTGGCCCTGTGTTTACTGAAAACGGAAGAAATGAAAGAGAAATCAAAGCTTAAATATTAAAAGGAACAATGTATCCTGGGCAAATAATGAAAGTTCTAAGATCAAAAGTGGTATCCATCAAAGCTAAAATCAGGATATATAAGACTGTTATAGTGCCGATAGTAATGGAAAATTGTGAAACCTTGACAATGACATGTTAAGGAGAATATATGGAGGTAAAAAACTGATGGGATTTGGCATAGAAGAGAAAATAAGGAACTAAATAACCTATACAAAGATGCAGATATAATAAATTCATGAAGGCCCAAAGAATACGTTGGGGGGAACATATACTTCGAATGCAAGATAATAAAATTACAAAAGCGGTCCTAAACCACCATCTCCAAACCAGCCGAAGAAGAGGTAGGCCGATAGTAAGATGGCAACAACAAGTTGATGCAGATAAGTTGACAAGGATAAAAAAAAATAGAGAAAAATTATAAATGTAGTCATGAGCCTATATGGCCTGACCAGTTGCGCTTTCTATATACCAAGTGTTCAAATTAAAGTGTTACAGATAAATACCGCCTTTTATAAAAAAAACGTTTCAGACGAAAGTTTTATAGTTTTGTGGAGAAAAACTTTTGGCTAAAATCGTTTTTTATAGCAAACCATAATAGGGCCAACTTTTTTTTCGCCCAGCAAAATATTTTCAAGTAGCTGTTACTCAAAAAGTAAAAGTCCAATAAAAAAAATATTTCCAACAAAAGTTTCTTATTTTTTATATACTTTAAGAATATGTAAAAAAAATGGGATTCCCATTTAAAAAACAAAGTCCACCTCGATATGGCCATGTTATGGTCAGCTATAAAAAATGAATTTAGCCAAAATGTTCCCCCCAAAAAACTATAAAACTTGTCTGAAATTTTTTTTTTCTAAAATGCATATTTTCGGCAGTATTTAACTGTAACACTTTAATTTGAACACCCGGTATAATATACGAGTATAATTTTGATTTAAATTTTCACCACATGCTCATCTAAATGTTTCCTGTGGTAGCAGTAATAATAATTTTAAATGTTTTCGTGTTTGAACGTTTTAATCTTGGGTATGTATAACTTATACAAAAAGATGTATAACTTGTACAAAAATTATGTTAACATTGTTCTTTTCTCAACCTATAGACCTGATTATGGCCTTGGGGCCGACACCGATTATTTTATAGATACATTAATTTATAAAGTTAAACCCTCGTACAACTTCTTTAATCTGCTTCGCAAATATCCCAGACAATTAAAGAGTATACCCTCTAAATCGGTTTCATAAAGTTTTATTACATTTATTATCTTATTTCAATTTTGTTTCATTCCTAGACGTTTAAATCAATACCAGACAAGAATGAAATTTCAGGATGGGTTTAATCAACTCAATCAATTGTAAAGTTAGACATTTCTGTAAAATATTATAAGTTCAAAACACTCAATTATTGCTGAACGTTTTATTTGAAAAATGGATGGGTAGGTACTTAAACTGTCAAATAAATTCAAATTCTCAAATGTAACTAATTTACAATAAAAAAAGAGAAAAAGAAAATTTCGAAGTTCGTGTCATAGCAAAGTCGAGCGACCGTTTCCCTCCTGAAAACAACTACTCCCTTTTGGTTAATAGCGCAAAAGACACCGCAAAATTAACCGGACACGTGAAATTTTAAAGTTTTCTCCTTTCAGTTTTGTTGAATTGCCCTGTATAATAATTAAATATATTTATCAAAATATAAGTTGCCTTTATCCATTCGTTTTTTAAAAGTTTGTCATTGAAGTTGTTGTTAAGGTGTTCTCGATAATTAAATTGATTGTATGCCTTTTTGGTGTGCGGTTGGCTGCTTTTTCGGGAAAGAAAAGTGATTTTATCAAGAATAATTTAAAATGAGGCTAGATCAAGTAGCGCAAGCTGTTGCCTTACATAATGATGATCGTTCCGTTCGTTATATCGAATAAATGCTTGGCGTTCCGCGAAATACAATATCTGATGCTCTACGAAGATTTACAGAAACTGGTTCTTAATCTAGAAGACCTGGACAGGGAAAACCAAGGGTAACAAACGCCCTTGATGATCGATTTCTGAGACTTCAAGTGCTTCGAGAGTGGACAGTTACTGCTACAGCTTTGACCAGGAGACTGGCAGATGTTCATGGAACCGTAGTGTCACCTGATACTGTACTCAGAAGATTCGGCGGACAAAATTTATCGTCTTATGTACCTGCCACAGGCCCTTTACTGGATGCAGCTTATCGAAGACAATGCTTAGAATTATCTCGTGCTCATACAGATTGGGATATGGAAGACTGGCGAAACGTTCTTTTTACAGATGAGTCTCGTTTTACGAGATACTCACCTGATGGTCGCCAAATATTATGAAGGAAGCCTGGAGAACGCTATGCCCAATGTTGTTTCTCTCCTAGAGTACAGTTTGGTGGTGGAGGTGCAATGGTATGGGGCGGCATTTATTTAAAAGCATATACAGATCTTGTTATGTTAGGAGGAGTTGGCCTTAATGCTGATAGGAACATTAGGGAATGTCTGGAAGAACATGTGAATATGCATTTTGTAGGTGGAAATTATCTTGCAAGATAATGCTCCACCGCACATAGCTAGGGTAACTATGCAATACTTTACAGGTGTTGATATTCAGATACTAACCTGGCCTCCTAGAAGCCCAGAACTTAACCCCATAGAGCATTTGTGGGACAGCTTGGGAAGAAGATTTAGACAAAATTATGGCGAGTTTGAAACTGTGGTAGCGTTAAAACAGGCGCTGGTAAATGAGTGGGAACAAATACCGCAAAACAAGATTGCTGCTTTGGTTCAGTCTATGCCAGAAAGAATGAGAGCTGTTATTCGAGCTCGAGGAGGGAATACTCGATTTTGATACCCAAATCTTAGAATTATTTTAGGAGGGAAACGGTCGCCTTACTTTGAGATTCTTTTCCTTTGTTTTTTATTATTTTATTTTATATTTAATGTTTTTTTCTAGGTTACTTGTCAAATTAGAAATGTCTCAATGTTTATCTTAAAATAACGTTGTTAATTTTCTTCTCTCCTTTTAGGCATAATGATGACCCTTGGGCTAAAACCAGTAACCTAATAATTGTTTAATAATTTTTATGTAGTACATATTATGTGTATTTTTATAATTTATGAAGATAGGCATATTTGAGTAGTTAGATACCCTTCACGAGTTATAGTGGTTTAACTACGAATTTATTGTCTGCGTAGTCTTGGCCTAGTGTAAACACCAATCAGTAATAGCACTTTCTAGGCAGGAAAAAGACAGGCGCATCTTCACCCAAAAGCAGTAAATAAGGTTTCAGAAAATGACTACCAGAATGAAAGATCCAATAATATACAGTTAGATAGATCACTTGAACCAAATCAAGCAATGAAAAGCACTATTATCCCCTGTTATCAAAGTACCTCTACGATTATAAGCTCAGTCGCTTTTTACGATGGCTTTTTACGATGTAGTATTAATTTTTTAGGCTATAGCCTTCGAGCATATATACTTTAGAATATAAAGCAGTGAGGAAGGAGTATGTTATATTTCCAATAGGAAACGTACGTGACAAAGTCGGACATTTTGGTTAACGATTTATATTTCAGATTTCTAACAAATTTTTAACGATATTTGTAGTTGCCAAACCAAAAATTAAATACCTATTAATTTCATAGATTTTCCATTCTCACTAATAATAAAGACAAAGATGGTAATATATTTAAAAATGTTAAATAATTCCTAACCTCCAAAATGACACTGCTCTAAAAAAAGTTATTGAAAAAATTATTAAAAAACAATTATGTGAGTATTTTGAATCAAACAATTTCTTCAGCAACTCCCAATATGATTTTAGATGCTCTCGCTCTACTAGACAGGCTGTTCTCAACGTTGTGAATGATGTAATTGAGGAACTTAAGCAGGTAAATCACACAGCAGTAATGTTGTGCGATCTATCAAAGGTTTTCGACTGCGTCTCTCATGATATTCTTCAAGAAAAGCTAAGCTTTTATAGAGTTAGGGGAATTCCGCTTGCACTAATATATTCATATATCAGTAACAGACAACAAGCTGTGATGAGTAATGGTGTTATGTCTGACTTTCAGACTGTAAGGCAAGGGGTTCCACAAGGTTCTGTCCTGGGCCCCCTTTTATTAATTGTTTATGTTAACGATCTAAGCCGTTTTATGCTACCTAATAAATCAGTTTTATTTGCTGATGATACAACACTCATTTTAACAGACAAAATTAATAAAAATTTTATTTCTTCGTTTGATGAAATTGCGGACAAAGCAAACACATGGGTCTCAACCAACAAATTAAAAATTATCAGTGAAAAAACTCAAAATATGCAGATATCGGCCAATAATCAAATTATCTCAAAATGTGAAACAAAAAACGTAAAATTACTTGGTATTACATTTGATAACAAACTCAATTGTCGGCCCACATTAATCAGTTAAAGAAAAAACTTTCTAGTTCTTTGTTTATTCTTCGGCAGTTGAAAAAACTTACCAACTTAAATACCCTCAAAACTACGTATTTCTCTCTCTTTCACTCGCATGTCAACTATGGTGTACCACTTTGGGGAAACTCTTCTCAATTTATTCAAATCTTCCGGATGCAAAAAAAAGCTATCAGAATTATGGCTAACAGTGGATTCAGAGAACATTGTTAACAACATATTATTAAATTTAAAATTATGTCACTACCTACTTTATATCTACATCATACACTTATTGAAATTCATAGGAAACAGTCTGTTTTGCTGAAACAGTCCGATATTCATAATTACAAGACACGTAATTCACATTGTATTAGAAATACTCGTTTTAGGTTATGTCTATCTGAAATAAATTCCCTAAATTATAACTTATTTAACATATTACCGCAGAACTTTAAAAATTTAGGTAATATTGCTTTTAAAAAAACATTAAAAAAATATCTATTGAAACATTGTTTTTACTCTGTCAATGATTATGTAGCTCATTTTTAGTCTGTATGAGACATCTCACTGTCACTCTGCCTCATCACAATTTTAACCCTGATAAGTACCTAATAATTATTGTTTTTATTTACATTGTTCAAATTCTGGTACTCTAATAATTATTGTTTTATTTATATTGTTCAAATTCTGTTACCACCTATGACTTGCTATAAGCATAATGACTTATGTAAAATAGTTAATAAAATTATTCTATACTTCATAGGTTTGTCTTAGGGCATGGCGTTTTATTGTTTTTAGTTCTATGCTGCGCTATTTGTGCTTTGTATTTGCTGGTAACACAATGATTTAAATATGAGAAGAAAACAGAACGTTCTATCCCTAGCCAACACAGTTATATATTTCTTAAAAACCTTGTAGTTCATACACATGCTTTTCTTTACTTCTTATTTAATATATTCTTTTGAATCACAATTTATTTCGAATCGAAAAAATGAATGTATCATTAATTTTTAACAGACAGGTTCTTAATTCGTCGAAATAAATATATTTTTTCTATGTACCTATGTTCAGCAATAATTTACCACGTTGTCCGATTTCTATTATTCTTTTATGTTAGAAAGGAGTGGCAAACTCAATTTGTAATGGCATCTGCACGGTTTTTGGAGTCTGTTTTTTAAAATTACTTTTATAACTTGTATTATTTCGCAAATTTAACACATTTCCATAATTTTACAGCTCATTTCTAATTCGCAAATTTGATTTTTCCAATTTGGCTTCGCTAACCCCTCATGCATGCAGACACACATTTTAAACTATTGTCAGTGGAATTAGCATTAGTTTTATATTCCGCATATGCGGTACAGCAGAACAAAGTTTCCACCAGAAAACAAAAAGCAAAAAACATGGTTTATGTGCTTGTGAATTCCATACTAGATGTAATTAACGTCGCAAGAACTTTTTGGTAACAATTCTTGTGTGACTGGCATGCTTAATGCGAGCAAAAAATTTTAGAAGTAATATTACGTTAGGTTATGTACGTATTTCTCCAATTGAAAATGTATTAAATGTAGCTTTAATCCGGATTATATTTCGTTTCGTTAAAAAAGCTTTTAGACTGATTGAAACAGTTTTATCAATAAATGCTTTTTAATTTTCTCTAAAGCAAGCAGAAATTCACGAGGTTACATTTTATGCATACAACATAACAAATATTTATGTAAAAGTTATATTTTTACGATTTAAAAAAAATTATTTTGATAACGGCTTTTAGCTCTGTAAAATATAAACAAAGAGAGATAGAAGTTAGCCCATTTAAAGCACATTTTCAGCAGTAATATTTTCTGTCACATTTTGAGAGATTGAACGAAATTTTCATCAATTTTTTGATTATTTAATCTAGAACATATCTCTTTAACATATGAGAATCTAATTAGAATTTAAAAATACAAATTGGCTAATTAACAAAATCAATTCTACTGAAATTTCATAATAAATATTTAAATTATTTATTGCTATTTGCTTTACCTTGAACTGAAAAGAAATCGTCCGAAACATCACCTCAAAATTACAGAGTGCAAAGTATGATACTATAAATAGGTATATGAAAACAAATAAATAAAATAATATAACAAAGATGTAGAAATTTCAGCTTTTACAAAATGAATAATTACATAATACAAGGTGTCCGTGTACATTGAGCTACTGTATGTTGGTGTAATCAGAATTATCTGTATCACAAAGTGCTACTTGCCTGTGAGGAAGCTTCAAAGTTGAAAGAAAATTTACAATTTTTTTTTTTATAACTCAAAAACGTTTCTTTCGACTTTTATAAAATTTGCTATGTAGCTATTTTAATTGAAGAGCCATTGTTCGAAGCAAAAACTGAAATCATGGAAGGGTAAAACCCACCCTAATAATAATAGTTTATTCAAAAAGTTTACAGATTGTTTGGTATACATTTTTTTTTTTTAATAAAGAATAAACTGAACTTTGTCGTAGTTGTCGTAGGCTCATTAAAACCATAAGAGGTCGTGCACGAGCTAATGACTAAGTTTAGTATCTATACCTATTGTAGTGATCAATGCAAACAGTAATGCTATATACTAAACCTAATATAAAATATAATCATATACAAAAACAATTTTAATAAAAGGAATAATTTAAATACACTTAAATAACGCAAATGTACATAAAAACCTAACTTAAAATATAAATCATATTCAAAAAACAATGTTATTAGTGTTATTACTAGTAATAATTTAAATTGGAGTGATTTTATTTTCTATCAGGTCATGTATGTTTTTTCTCTCACAATTTAATAGAAACTTCTTAAAAATGTTTTTTATCAGCTTGGTTGTTGAATGTATGGTTGGTAAATAAATTTTATACATATTTGGTAAAAAGTTGTATATTCCAGACAGATATGTCTTTGACCCACAGATTTTTTGCTGGCCTCTGTAATTACATAATTATTTAATTTATTTCTGGTAGAATAATTGTGATCTGTTTTTTAGGAAAGTGCGGTTTTTGTATATAAATAATAAGACAGCATATGTATATAACTGTCTAATATCCATCACTTTACTTTCAATAAACCAAGAATCTGAAGGGTAAGTCCAATTTTTATTTAAAATGATTTTTAAATTTTTTTTTGTAAAACAATTTTTTTCAGATGGATTTGAAGAATTCTGCCCCATCCAAGTATACCATAATTTAACCTCGACTGAACAAGAGAATAATAAATTATTTTCAAATGACGAACATCTAGACATGTTTTAAGACATTTAAATTTTGAAAGAAGGCATCTTAAAGATCGAGCAATATCTTCGACATGGGCATTCCACTTAAGATGCGAGTCTAGTTTTATTCCTAATTATTTAATTTCATTCACTGACCTAATAGTTGCATTCTGATGATTTTGAATCCGTATTTCATTAAAGGGTGGTAAAGAGGATTTATAACTACAAAAAGGAACAAAATGGGTTTTCTCAAAATTAACAGTTAATTTCTTATGATTAAACCAGTCAATAATTTGACTTTAATGTGTTTCTGTTTTTCTTTTTAGATCCTCCCAATTTTAAGCTGTATAAATAATGGCGGTACCGTCAGCAAAACTAATTATGTTACCTTCAGTTTCAATACTAAAGAGGTCATTTATATAAACACTAAACAATAGAGGACCCAGTCGGTACCTTGTGGTACTCCATAATTAAGTGTTTTATATTCACTAAAGACATCATTCACTTTAACTATTTGTTTTCTGTTATTTAGGTAACTAGCCATCAAATCAAGTGATGTTCCTCGTATTCCTGCATCTCCCAAGGCATCTATCAACTGATTAGGACAAACAGTATCGAATGCCTTTGCGAGATCCAGAAATATACAGACTGTTGGTTTCCTATCATCAACCAGTTTGTAGATGGTCTTTGTTAATTTGGCAATTGCATCATTCGTAGATAAGCCTTCTTGAAAACCATATTGGCATTTAGATATTAATTTATGTTTATTGAAAAAAGTTGTTAAACGTATTTTTAAAGCTTTCTCAAAAATATTAGTAAGTGTGGTTGTTAAAGAGATTGGTTGTTAGACCATCTATTCCTGGTGCCTTTTTACATTTTAAAGATTCTATAATTCTATTTAACTCTGCACCTGAGAGCGATAAAACGATTGTAAAATGGATTTATTTTTCGGTGAAGGTGTTTGGAATTTAATAATTTTAGTAGCATACGTCTTTCCTACATCAGTGAAATGTTGGACAAATCGATTTGCTATGCTTTTGATGTCCCTAATAGATGATCCATTTTGAGCAAGCACTTCCTCTACGTTTTTAATATTTTCTTCTTGTTTCAACCTGTTTACAATGTTCCAAAGATTTTTAGAATAGTTACTATTATTTTTTATTTTATTCTTAAAATAATCTTTTTTTGCAGATTTTATTACTTTCTTTAACTGGTCTCTGTAGCTAAATAATTCATTTCTTTTTTTTTTTTTCAAGTTATTTGGGTCTTTCAAGTACTCTTTGTAAGAGTATTTTTTATATTTACGGACTTTACCAGACCTTTTGTAATCCATTTTTGTCTTTTTTGTTCACATTTCTTTAGTTTTAACAATGTAGTATTTTTATTTATAAATAGTTTTAGGGGTTCTGTCAAGATATCGCATTTTTCATTTATTTTCGAGTTATAAAATTCTTCCCAATCTTTATTTTTGAAGTCGTTTCTAAGTTCTTTAAAATTGATTTGTAATATAATAATTTTAATGGCATACTTAAAAATGTCGCTTTATGGTCAGTCACGGTTGTTTCAATGATTGTAGCTACAGTACAAACTTTAATAGGTTCGGATTTACATTTTAAAAAATATGGTCTAGACTTAGACAACTTTTAGAGTGTCCCTGTGACCTGGTGTGCTTATTAATCATAGATTCAAAATTAAATTCATACAGTATGTTAAGATATTCAAGAACTTCTATTATCTTCAATATTTAAGTTAATATCGCCTAAAAAAATATGAAATCCTATATCCAATCTACTTTTTTGTTGAAGATACTCTGTAAAAGACAATACAAAATTCTCATCATTAATGGAAGGGGACCGATACATGCAAGTTATTAAGATTTGTTTTTTTTTCAGAAGTAGTAATACATATTTCTAAAACCGAAAACTGGCCTATCATTACGATTGTATGTGTTTGTTTATACTTATTTTTAATGAATACCGCAACTTCATCATTTTTATTTAATTGACCGTAGTTGTATATTAGCTGGTACCCCTCCTTACTAAAGCAATGAATATCGTCTTGTATGAAGGTCTTCTAATTCCCTATCAATTTGTGAGAGAAGAGCCATAAATTCATCATTTTTATGCATACTACGAATATTTTGGTGAATAATATTAAATGTAGTTTTATCTCCATTTATGTTTTGTATGTCATTAATTCTATCTAGTTCTAAGGTATCATAGACATCATAATTAACACCTTTAATGAATTAATCCATTTTTTAAATATTATAGCTATGAGCTACTTTAATGAGTACCTAAATATGAGAGATTACCTAATGATCCAAAACGTATTTTCTTAAACAGCAGAAAAAAATAACAATAAAATATTTCTGTGAACATAAATTTTGCATACAAAATATTAAAAAAATTAAATCTTAAATTTAAAATTTTTACTTTGCATAATTTTTTCTCGAGTTATTATTGTTGTTGTTTTAGTTGATTTGGATGTTGATATTGGTTTGCTTGTTGGTGTTGTTTTGATTCTCTGGGTGTTGGTGGTTTTGGATTAGTCTGTTGTTTGGGTAATTGCTGAATGTTTGTTTTTACTAAAATAGTTTTTTGGTTATTCGATTTGGGCGTGTTATATTTTTCGACAGTAGGTGTTCCAGGATCACTTCTATGTCTTTCTTCCTCTATTTCTTCGTCCTCGTCTCCCTTTTCCTCAAAGCCAGACAGATCTTCTATTTTATAAGGTTTATTGTCGATATATAGCTTATTATGTCTTATGTAACTTACAGTAGAGGGGTATGTCTGTCTTATTTTAATTAAGTTCTCCTTTAGTATTTCCTGATTTCTTCATGCAATGTCTGCAGCGTTATATTTTTATCGGTTTTTTCCATATCTGCGCTTGTAAAATATATTTCAATCTGAATTCATGTGTGTTGGAAGTTAACTCACTTTATATGAAGTGTTCTTGTCAGCACCCTATATATTGTTTTATAGTGTGTGGTTGTCACTAATTTTATCTTTTGAAGTTGTCATATATTTTTACATAAAATAAAGTATTTACCAATATTCGTTAAATTAATAAAAGTATCATCCATATTAACGAAATAGGCTATCGCCGGGTAGGTTATAGCTCTATTCAAATCAATGTGTGTAGTTGATCCACACCCATAAGTATTTAACACAAAAAGTCCTGATTAGTTGATATTAATATAAATATTTAATTTTAGTATATTATTACAATGTATTTCGTAATTAGGACTTCTGGAATTTCTTTTATTATTTCTAACATACCTCTTCAATAATTCTGTTTTTCATATGTACCACACTAATTATTAAAGATTATTAACTTTAGATTTCTTCGAATTTCACGGAGCACTTTAAAAATACTTTATACTAGATACAGTACCATAAATGAAATCGTATTTTTTTTAGAGTCGCTGCTGTTCCCTCATTCCCTCATAGATAAGCTACAAAACACCAAGTAAAAATCATGTAATGATTTCCATAAAATTTTAAATGAACTACTTTTTATTTGAATTTATTGGTTTATTTTAAACATTTTGGGTTACGGTATGTCCTTCGAGCCGAACTCGAATCACACTTTATTTATACCCTGAAATATTTTGAAATTTTAGCTTGCCTGGAGCGAGCTATAGTGTTTCTTTTGGCAAACAATTATTACACAGGAAAATCATTAGAATCGTCTCGTATATAATATCTAAAACTAACTGAAATCTGCCAACATCTGCTAAACAAGAGTGGCATCAGAGAGTGTGCGATAATATTGGCGGAGGAGCTTTGAGTAAACCTTCTTGTCTTTCTTTATGTTCGGTACTAATAAACACGTTGTAAAATAATATAGAGTGATCCCAAAGACTCAGACCGCAGTCTCCACTTTAGCATAGTAAATATGAAGGCCCAGCAAAGTCCTTTTAAAAATAATGCTCTTCCCAGTTCACATCCTTATGAGTAAATTTTAACCCTTGAAGCCGAATGAGCTTGTATGAGGAAGAGATGGCGATTATTAAAGATGGTTGCTGGTGCCATTTGACTTACAGGTGAGGAAAACCCGAAAACCTCACACACCATCAACGAAATGGTTACGCACTGAAGTTCCTACAAGGAACCATTCAAATTATTTTAACATTTAGATGGTCTGCTCTAGGATCTGACCGTGTTGGCTAACCACTAAAAGACCCGTAAATGAATACAGACCGCTTGAATATAATCTACTGAGTCTTAAAAAGAGAACAAAAGCTACCTGTCAGATATTGCCTCTAGTTAAGCGACTATGTAACAAATCTTATAAGCTCTGCTAACTGGGATCTAACATACAACGTAAATAATATTATTAATCAATTAGATTTTTTAAATAAGAATCTAATAACTATATTTGATACTTGCGCTCCCGTGGGAACCGTTGAAGTAAACAAACCTCATTCTCCTTGGCACACTTAAACAATAAAAGAGATGATAAAATTAAGAGACAAGCAGGCCTTTTTGAATTATAAACGAAAAAAAAAATCTGGTAGTTGGACTGAGAAACTTTGTCAATGGGGCAATTAAAAGAGGCAAACGAGCTTATTTGCAATTTGTTTTGAATAATAAAAATTCTAAATTCATTTGGGAAACACTTCAGAAATATTGCCTAAAATTAAAACAAGTGACCTTCCTGACAATTTAAAAAATGTAAATTTGATAAACGAACAATTTATGACAGTTTCCAAAATAAATCCTACACCACATCAGAAGATGTTATTAAACAAATATAATGTATTCCCTTCTCATGAAAACCCATTCCGATTTAAAAGTGTCAGTAAAGATTATATTCGAAAAGCAGTTTTCAGAATTAAAAGCTAGTGTTGATTTTAATAAAATCAGCTTAAATATGATTAAAATTAGTCTTGATTTCATTGTAGAGTATATATTACCTTTATAGTCAATTTTTCGATTAAACATTGTGTTTTACCAATATTTGGAAAACAAAACATTTGAGTCATTTGATGCCAATTAGTATCTTAGCTACCTTTTCGAAAATGGTGGAACATATACTTAAAGTGCAAATGTCGGATTTTATTTTTTACCATAAAATTATTTCCGATATTCACTCAGGCTTTAGACCACAATTTAGTACCAATACAGCATTACCTAAATTAACATTTCTGATGAAATATTGAGAGCTGTGGACAAGCGCCAATTAAGTTGTCTAATATTACTAGATTATAGCAAGGCATTCGACACCGTGAATCATGAACTACTAAAAAACTAGTTTGATTTCTTAACACAGCTGTTGGGCTTATAAAAACTACTTATCAGAGAGGACACAAAGAGTGGTTATCAGTTTAGAAGTGACAGATCTTTTACCTTTAAGACACGGTGTTCCGCAGGGATCAATTATAGGACCTCTCTTATTTTCCCTATATATAGCGGATATTTATACATCTATAAAAATTTGTCAAATGTATCAGTATGCTGATGACACTCAGCTAATTTATAATTTTACATCTCAATGCAATGTTATGGCTTCTAATATTATCAATGCTGATTTAGAACTTTTATTTAATATATCTTCTGTTCATAACTTGCATCTTAATGCTAAAAAGTCCTCAATAACCCTGTTCGGGTCAAAAAAAAACAGAACTTAATATTTGTATAAATAACCAAAAAATTGATTTTGTTGATGAATGTAAAAACCTCGGCGTTTGGTTTGACTCTGAACTTAGATTCAGAAAGCATGTCGAAGTTTTCTTATGGTATAATAAAAAGATTATACTCTCAAATAGATATGCTTTCTTACAGCCTTAAAATTAAACTTTCCGAAAGCCTTATTTTCTCAACATTATCGTATTGCGATTCAGTGTATGGTCCCACTTTACTTATGATATCAATAAACTACAAAGAATCCAAAATACATGTGTTCGATTCTGTACTGGGCTACGTAAATTTTGATTGGAAAGGTTCGTATCATTCGACATACTTTCTGACGTCACGCCTTGTTTATGTGTGATGCACAAAATAGAGTGGTTTTAAACGGTCACATTGTTTGCGGAAACCTCTCGTGCTCAATCAGCATAGTGCATCGACAGAGACGTGACCAGCCAGAGCGCAGTAGCATTCCAAAAAATAGAGATTAACATGTATGAAAATAATAAAAATATTAAAATTTAATTTATATTTTTATGTTATTTATGTGATTTTAAAATAATGTGTTTTTATGAAATTTAACTGGGTGTTCACTGTACAAATGAACCAATGGAGAAACCGCCCCTGTTTAACACCCTGTATTTCAGAAACGAGTAACATTTTTCCTTACCATATTTAATTTAATCGTCTTATTTTTAATTAGAGAATCTTCAATTGTCTCGTGCCTATTCTTAAAGGAACATTCTGTATAAAATTGCCACATTTCATTTTATGAATTTTATTTTTATCATAAAACCAATAAAATATAAGTACATATAACTGTTTTTAAATCTCTATCAAGTTTACCGTCTAGGACAGATTTGAGTTTCTTGCAATCCCAGTTCAATTTCGAGGGATTTATATCACACTCTCTTAGTCTGAATCAATTCCAGTATGCCCCGGGACAGACTGACGAATTGAAGTCAATCGGCTTGTAAAAATGAGCTGCAACCCACTAGATTTCGTTTCAAAATATTTAAAGTCTGTTTGCCAACTTCGATAAAACATTAATGTATTTTACACAATGGAAATTCAGTAATTGAATGATTGTAACCTACAGAGTCGTACTTTGTGAAAAATGGAGAAAAAAAATTAAACCTGGTTTTATCTATATTCATTTTTATATTTAATTAGCTGGTTCATAGCAAGTATAAAATCCTAAATGAAACATTTAACTTTCTTAAGATAGTGTTATAAAACGTTATTCCATGAAAATTCAACATAACGTAAAATTGTTAGTAACAACGTTGTTATGGCTGATCCTTCAGTTATTGATCTGTTTTTCATTTTTTTTATTTTATTTGGTGCCATCGGCACAAACTACTAAGGTGTTCTGTGCAGGCTTTGGTACTGTTTCCAGCACCACTTTAGGAACAGCACTGGTAATTAGAACTCAACAGTAAATGGTCGAGTGGGGAATCCCCTCAAGGCATCAGAATTAATTTTAAATATTTAAATTAAATAAAAAAAATCCCTGCCAACGATGATATTCGTACCTGGGACCCTTAGATCCGCAGGCAGAGACTACCACTGTGCCACCTACCCCCTTATTAATTTCTGTTAATTATCGTCGCGAATTGTACCTACCACTCAAATACAAACTGACAGATCGGTAATCGTGTCAAGCAACTTTTGATCCGTGTGTGAAAAACTGAAAACTCATCGATTACAGACGATTACTACCAAAAAGTTATGTATATTTCTACAAGTCTACTACTACAACAATGTAGTAGTAATTTTATAATCAGATTTTTCCGTGCATTTTAGTTTTTTCGCACATTACCTCATTTGCCCACACAGCTACTAATATGCAATATTTTTAACAAAATTATTATAATAATCGTATTTATTTTTTTTGCATTCTCTTTTTATCGTTAAATATTTGCGGCGAACTATCTACAAGAGAAACTTTGGCGAAAATCATCTGTTTACCGGGACTAAGTAGGACAAGACATTAGTAATGCCTTTTTAATGTTGCAGAACGGGTTTCCATACCTTCACTTATTGCCTTGTATGACAAGAATTTTTACTTAGTGGTAGAAATTATTGTGTCACCTTGCACTGGATCTCTTAATTACGTTTACGTTATTTCCAGAGACGTACTTGATGTCTAGACAAAGAACTTGTTTCAAGAATTTGGATGACTTTAATGAATTTAAATAAAATTCTCCTATATCGCCCAAAATTGGTAGTAATTTCTATAATATTTATTTTCTCTAATTAGTTACATACAGAATACAGAGCAGATGTATCCATAAAAAAAAAATTTGAATTTGGAACTTGAAAGCTATTTAAAAATATGATTAAAAACATCCAACCGGGGGCATATTCTGGGGACCTTTTTTCAAAGTAAGGTAGCACTCATTTCTCTCAAGATTCTCATCAAAAATGCCAGACGTCAATGTGAAAACGCTCTTTTTAAAGGCCTCGAGGATTAAAATTCTTGGGAGAATTTTAATTATCTCTAAATAAACCGAGAGAAACAGTCAGTGAGTTCGCACTGGCCCTAAAAATACTCTTTTACGTTGACGTAAATAAAGTGTGCGTTTGTTGTCGGTTTTTGCCATTCGCTTTTTTTTTGTTATTTGTGCGTTATGCTGTTGTATGGAAAGCAGAATATGTCTTTAGAAATTAAGGAGAAATTAAGGTGACAGAAATAAAACTTGTAAGTTAGGTAAATTTACTTTTTCCTACGACCACTTAGGGAAGTAACACATATCACACTATATAGTCCTATGGAAAGTGCCCTATATCACACGCGTATAAATAAGAATTTACTTTCCACCCGTGTACGAATATGTTACTTTCCGCAGTAGCTGTCACAAAATGTCAAACACCTAATTTCTATTTTGAACTATGTAATGTCCATATTAATACTAAAATCGATATGATTGTTAAATTATTGAAATTGTTGTAAATTATATCCTAGATATTTATCTTTAACAATTATTATTAAAATAATTTAAAATAATATTTGCTTTTTATTTTGGTTAAATACATAACCGATTAGGTCATTCAATTGACACAAGGGCTATTAGCTCAGTAGGTTAGAACATCGAACTTATCAACTTTGCTATTTGAGGCCGCGTTCGAATCCTGCCGGGGCAGAATTTTTTTTTTGTTTTTTTATTTTTTTTTTTTTTTAGAAAATATGAAAGTTAAATAAATACGATTATTGTTGATTATTTTTTTTAAATACATTTTAATTTTTATAGTAATAATAATCTTGGTTTTACATTTTTTGATGACATTATTTTGTGGTCGTAGGAAAAATATTGTACATCACTTGTGTGAAAAGTGTTTTTCCACTCTCGTGTGATAGTCGCACTCGGCTTGCGCCTCGTGCGACAATATTTTTCACTCGTGTGAAAAATGTCACTTTTCACACTCGTAATGTAATATACTATATCTCATTCACATTTACTGTAATTTTTATCTAAATTTAACCTAGTTTTATTTATTAGTTCTACAGCTCTGATTTAAAAGCACCTTAAGAACACTGAAGAAGAGCTTCATGTTTTGTTGTTTAGGCATGAGTATTGTTTGTGTTATTATAGTTGCTTTAAAGCAATATAAGGGTCGGTCTTTTCACCTTCAGATAAAGTTCCAGATAACTAACTGACGGATGTACTATCTGAGAGTTACTGTCTGTCAGATAATTAATTTTCTATTTTTTCAAGTAAATAATATGTGTGGTAGGTATCCAGTAGTTTTTAACCTTATGTGATCGTGTAACTACCTGCTTATCCATCAGTGAAGTATTTTATCAGAAATTTCATAAATAAGATAATTTATCATTTAGAAGTTGTTTATCCAGAGGCGAAAAGATTACTTTTTAAAGTTACTTGGAAGATAAAAATTACCTGACACTTTATCTGAAGGTGAAAAGATCGACCCTTAATGAAACTATTGTTAATCAAATAATTTGTATCAAATCCTTTTTCAAGCAAGTACCTATAATTTATTTCAGGTTAGTGCATTTAAAGGAATTGGTGGAAATGAAGCGATTAGCCTTTATATTTTATGAAATAATGTTTAAAAATTAATTTATTTGTTTAATAATCAATGTTTCTGTTTGTATATTTTATATAAATATGTATATTTTTAAATGTTTATTTTTTAGTCTAATAAAAATATTACAATGTAATATTGCATTCAAAAGCTATTTTGATATTTCAGAAATATTACTATATTAAATTGCTGAAAGATTTCAAATTTTTATTTCTGAAATATTATCACTAAATATTACATTTACAGGACGTTTTTTCGTTTCAGAGACGTTATGTAATATTTATGCAACATTACAAATATTTTAATGTTGAATTTTGAAATATTTCCAAAATGTTTTTGTGCTGTATGTGTGATGGCCATATCGTATGAAGACGAAAATTCAGCACGACGCCGTAGGCGGAATGCTCAGTCGCCTGACTGCGGTACAAACAATCTACTCAAGTTGCACAGTATATTTTTTCTATGACCTACTAACGAAAACCTATAAATTTAAAAAAAAAATTACGTTATTAAGATAAAAATAACTAATTTGAAAATAATTTATGACTTTAACTAATTTATAAAATAAAACGAAAAAAACAATAATTATTAGTCTCTAATTCTAGATTTGAACCGGGACCTGGGGTAGTATTCTCGAATCACGAATACCGACATTCGCATACGTGTTTTACAATGTGTCTCACTTTGTTGAACGAAAACCAAGTGAGACAAATCATAAATCTCGCATGCGAATCTATGTTCGTGACTCGAGAATACTACCCCTGCCGCATTACTGCTAAATACGGTGCGATCAGCTCCATCGACACAACTAACATTTAAATTTTAATACTAATTTAAGTTGATTTTATATAGTTTTATTAAAATTTATGAGTTATTTGTTAATATAGACGAAATATTTGATTCTTCACAAAAAAAAAACTTATTTTAATCTCAACAATTATCATCATCATCATCTGAATTAGGGCGTGGTTCAAAGCCCACTTGTACTGAAGCTCTAGGCTTATTGTACCCCTCACAGTTTCTATCCCATCAGATTGATTTTCTTGATGGATTTAAGAATATGTCTGATGGGCGCTTTCGCGATTTCTTCAGGTTCCGGATATTGTACCCCGAAGTACCATTCCCGTTCCCATTTAAGGTTCCGGCAGTGGCATAGTATGTGAATAGGAGTTTCGTCCTCCTCTTCACATATTCTGCATAGGGAGTCATCAGATATCCCTAAGAGATTTAGGTGTCTTCTAAGGCCGCAGTGTCCCGTAAGGAGTCCTATTACGGCCTTGAGTTCGCTTCTGCTACTCAACAATTAAATAATATACTGACAATTAGTTTGACTGAATTAGCACTTATATAAAATAATAGTAACTCGATGACCAAATATGAACTGTGATTGGTGGATTTCATATTTTTACTATTCTTACTAGGCAGAAAAAATATGAAATTATTTGGCTCAGTTGAACGCAATTGCATACTTTTCCGTTTTGTAATATGTGCGTAGAATAGCTAATATCCTTGTGGAAGTAGAAAAAATAAATAATGGATTTAATTTCATATCCATTCTAGTAAAGGTATAAAATCTATCAATCATGGTTCATATTCAGTACCTACCAAACTGATTTCATATTAGTGACGAAGCCGTCAAACTAATAATTGTGAGTACCTATATCGGTTTCGTAGGATATGTCCATCATAAGTGAAATTTTCCATGAGCACCATTTATAAAATATTACCATTATAATTATTATACATACTGATATTGATTGAAATTACCGATTTTGTTTGAATTATATTATTTACATGCATAACATTTGTCACTTACTTGTGAAACTGGAGTAATAACCAAATTATATAAGACTTGTATTTATATTTCTGGGTCAGCAAGTTTTTACGATGTTTATGTATCAGAGACAATTACAGTGCTATTATCAAATAGCAGGTGACCAAATTTATGCAAAAATACATAGTTACTACTTCAAAAATGGTCTCTTCAAGACTAGGTATAATAAATTCCAAGATTAAGAACGAGATAAATTTAAATTTTTAATTTAAATGTAGATAATTTAAATGCACACTATTGTGATTTCATAAACCTTTGTAGATGTGTCTGTTAAATGGGAAAAAAAGTTGCCAAATTATGAGACCATATTACTAAGGTTTTGAAGTTCAAGATAACAGGTCCGCTTTCCAAAATATTTGAAGAAACTTAATAGGTCGATTTTTTATTTTGAAATATTTGAAAAATGTTATACATATTTTTCATTTTAATTTATAAATAGAGCTTTTGTAAGTAAATTTTTAACCCAACGTTTCGTGTCTCAAGGACCACCATCAAGGTTGTTTTTTCAATAATTACAATAAAGAACAACAACAATAATAATAATAATAATAACAATAACAAAAATAATTATAACAGGGTGTTCTGTATAAGTACACAGGATAAGAATTAATTGAAATATTTTAAGGGGTGGTTTTGGGTTAAACCACTCTTATAACTATATCGAACTTTTTGTCATCATGGTTACCCCAAAACCACCCCTTAAAATATTTCAATTAATTCTTACTCACTCCAAATTAAGACTCATGAAGCGCCTAAATTATTTACCAAATATAGATTTTTAAGTTTAACGTTTGGAGAATATTAAATTTTTTCAAAATGTATGGCCCCACTTTGGGCTTCCGTAACTCCTTAGGGGTACAACTTGGTAAATTGCATTAAAACATCATATTTTGGGGTGCCCAACACGTACCTGTTCTGTGTCGGTTCTTATGCGGAACACCCTGTATTTCTCCAGAAAGGAAGACAGCAAAACATACAGTTAAACTAGTAAGATGAACAAGAGAACATTTTTTTAATGTTGTTTATCAAATAATCTTTTTGTTTCTTTTTAAATGATTTAATAGAAAGAGGAACTTCAGTTTCACTAAATAAGTGGCCAAAATGAGATATTTGATATGAAAATGATCTTTTGTACAATATTAATTGAATTTGTATTTCTAAGTTCAAGATTGTGGACATCTGTTTAATATGTGATAAATTTTATGAAATAGACAGAGTACGTGCAAAATTCTTCGATTGTATAATTTTTTACGCATTTAAGAAAAAGTTAGACTCAATAAAATTAATTCTTACTTACCTTTTATTAAAGAACATACAAGATATATCCATAAAAGCATGACCCGATTGCTGATTTCCTAAAAGGTTCTTGAACTTGTCTGTGATATAATTCTTCATATCACTGAACAAAACTTTTATATTAAGTTCTTTCACCGTGAAATAGTAGACTCGTTTAATTCGAAATTAATGACCGCTCAGTTCAATGTAAGTACGATTTTTTCTGGTTAGCTTAAATTAGGGTACATCCATAACTCAAATTAAGTTTTTTTTAAGTTTTTAGCTCAACTAAAGTACGACCAATTTTTAAATGGCTTTATTTATTGAGGTAAATAAATAAGTAGGTATCTATACGATGTCTATAAATTTTTGATTTAAAAATAATGATTCGTTTAGAAAATTGAATAAAGAAATCAAAATTTATTATTACATTATAATTGTCAATTAATTAAAAAATAAGGTAATCATATATTCCGTGTTTAATTAATTCAGTTAATGCAATATGTTGCATTATTGCAGAGAAACGACTTATACTATACAGCTAATAAAAATATTTCCATGTGGTATTCGAATCATTTTAATTTAATTTTAATCATTAAATAGTAAATGGTGTGTGTGCACTGCACTGCTTGGGCCGCTCGCGCTCATCATCTCCTTTACTTGTTCTAGTAGTCTTGAAGGCATATGCCTGTCAAAGAATATTAATTAACAAGTTTTCGAACATCAAAAAAAAATGTGATTTAAAAATTTTAAAGTAGAATTGTTCAATACACCTTTTTTTAATTTTTGATCAAACTACTGTTGCCAAGAAAGTTTCGCTGGTCGTTTTAACCTGTCAGATTAAAACAAGAAAACCGACAATTCCGAAGCAGAAGCGGATGATTAAAACCCACCTATTAAAAATATTGCGCCAAGATGTAGGCAACACGTAATAAGGGTTAAAAATTGCGGAGTTTTCTATCTCCTTTTAAAAGACACTCAGAAAGCTGCGCAGTGCGACCATTCTCCGTATAGTAAAAAAAAATCAAAGTATGTGCCTCGTACCCACATACTTTGATTTTCTTTTACTATACGGAGAATGAGTGCCTTTTAAAAGGAGATAGAAAACTCCGCCATTTTGATGCCTTATTACGTGTTGCCTACATCTTGGCGCAATATTTTTAATATTTTGCTTGCTGCTGTCAGTGTCAGTGAATATTATTTTTTATAGCTGTTGTATGGAGTGTTTTAGACGTGATTTACACGATTATTGTTAATTAATTGGTGATTGTATGTTAATTTTTAGTGCTTTGTTGTTCTCTTCTCATTGTCTAAATACCAGGATGTATAGACTACCAGTTTAACATTTAGGAAATATATGTGTTGCCTAACCTAGTAGTAAAAGTACAGTTTATTTCTAACGAATCAGCTCACTCGGACCAGTTGAATATTCCAAAATAACATCCACTCCAGGGATACAAATTCGGGATGCGCAGAAGACTGCTGTTTTAATATAGGCGGTTGTCATATATTCCCAGACAGCACACCAAATCCTTTGGATATCTGCTGATCATCCCAATATCCACTGAATGTCCAGTCCATGGTAGATATCTATTTTATATCCATGAAATGTAATTTATAGACATGCAAATGTCCATAAATAATAGTAATTATATAGCAAATTATTAAAAAATTACGCCATTGCGCTCGCCATTGTGGCTAATAGTACCGTTCAGATATTTAAAATTAATTTTTTTAAGGTGTATTCAATATCCCATCAACATCCACTAAATATATCAAGGTCTAGGCGCGAACGCAAACCATCGTGGATATCCACTAGATGTTATTTGATTCTGCTTACAAAGTATAGATGGCGATACCACTATCGCATCTACTCATGCTCGACCCGCCGTAATTGAGTTCGATCGAAATGTGTGTCCTAATCACTCCATTAGAGACTGGAGTCGAGAATTTTTATTTATTGCTGAAGAGTCCTAATAAGGGTGACTTCCTCCTTAGTGGGCAAAATCAAAGACAGTGTTGAAAATATTTTGAGTGTTGAAAATATTTTTTTTTCTCAGCTATTTTCTTTCGACGTTATTCAATAACCATTGGTTACGGTTACTTATGAACCTCTACTAAAGATACCCATAAAATATTTTGCTGAATATCCGAATATCTTCTATATCCTGGGATATAGACGAACATTTGGTTGGATATCCATATTGGATATATTGAATATCCACAAAATATATTCTGTGGATATCTCTGTGATTTCTTGTATTTTCTGGAAGATATCCATTAGATATTTTGCTGAATATCCATTAGGATATCTTCTATATCCTGGATATAGACGGACATTTGGATATCCATATTAGATCCACGGAATATTTCTGATATCCTGTGGATATATTGGATATCCACAAAAGATATTCTGCGGATATCTCTGGGATTTGGTGTGTTGTCTGGGTTGTATTATCCGAGTTGCGCAATGTATAAACTGGAACATTGATATCAAAAGTGCCGACGCAGAGTGAGCAAACTCATTCTTTAGCTATAAACTGTGGTAAAGGCATCAAAATGGCCGCGCCCTATGTTGGGCGTGTCGGACCTCTCTCTTTCACCGTATAGTAATCAAAGTATGTACTCTGTTTAGCCGCGTCTGTCTTACCGATGACACGTCGCTCAACGCAACGCTGTCGCATCGCGTCGCTCGCCGCTCCTACTCTGAACAAGGCTTTATAGACAACATATTATTTTTCCTTTTTTTTTTGGACGCCTCCTCCCTAAATCCGCAGCTGTCTTGCCGTTGTTTCTGATTATACCTCTTCTGGTTGTTCCTAGAGTTGCCCTTTACTTTCAAACAGGATAACTTGATATCTAGAAGAAAAATAATCCTAATTCCTAAAATTGGCTGGCATTAAGAAATGCAAATGGTAGCAGAGAAATGGGGTGATGTAATGGAGATGAATTAAAGGGATGACATAGGACAGAAATGAATGTAGAAAGTTTCCAGGATTACGCATAAAAAATTATTATTGTCTTTAAATGAAAAAAGTTTGTATAAAATAGAATTATATTAATTTCGGAATGAGATCAAGAAATTCGGCAAAATGAAGTGACTCGAAAAAAAAAATTTAATTATGTAGGTATACATAAACATGATTTTTACAATAAAAAAACCTGAACTACTAATTTGAGCTCTAATAAATTTTAATTTAAAAATTAGGCAACTGTCATTTAAATTTTACATGACAAATCCTTTCACTACCTTATTCATAAAAAAAAAATAATTTTTATGGCAAAAGTGACTAACTGAGCGTATTAAAGAAAGAAACCAAACGGCCTAGATACATTCTATTATTTAGCTTGTTAGCAGTTAATTGGTAATTAATTTTAATTATATGACGGTTTAAACAAAGGAGCGAAGTGACAATAATTTTGAAACTAGACAGTCTCAACACGATTTTTCAATTACTTATGATATGTGAACTGTAAACTAGCCGCTTCTTTGTCTGCATATCCTATTGCATTAAATTAAATTAAAGAATATATTTCATTTTGACTCGATTGTTGATTTTCGTAATATTTTGTTGTAGCACTTAAATTGGAATCCTTGATTTATTTTTTAATTTGCAATTAACAATGGTCTAATAACTTTACGATACAAAATAAAATCAGTTGTAAAAAGTGTATTTTCGTCTTTTTAGCTACGAGTAATTTTATGTGATAATAATGCATCTAAAAGTTCAAAAAAACTCTGAGCACCTAAAAATAAATCTTAAAATATTTCACACGGCTATAGTCACCCTCCTCCCCCCCCTTATTTCAGCCGTGTTGCCACTATCCTGATAATAATAGTAATAATAATAATAATAATAATAATAATAATAATAATAGTAGTAAAGGTCTTTATTTTATTAATCCTTAGCGAAGTCCAGCAGAGCTGTTCAGGTTAACCGAGTACCATTTACAAAAAATAATATATGTTACAATATTAAAGGTTTAAAAATTAAATTATAGTCTATTTTTATGTATGAGAGAGTAATAAAACAGCATTTCTAATGCAAAACTTAGTACTGTCATTTTAAATATTTTTACAGAATAATCTAAATATTTCCTAAAACTGTAATAAATATACCTGAGCTATTACAAGTTTTGGGTCTTTTATTGATCCTTTATAAACATAAGCTGTACAGAACAATAGAAAAAGGTTTGGACAGGCCAAAAGCCCTGTTTATTAAAGATTACATAGCCGTATCTTAAGATTATTTTCAATAAGTACCTATTTGCCAATTTTGTTTTATTTTAATTCCAAGAATTTCTTACAGTAATCGAATTATAAGTAGATAAATAAAAAACATTAATATTTAATTGTTTTTAATCATTTACAGACAAACATTTATGTAAAAGTGTTGATGACACAGTGGAATTAGTTAGTAGTACGCTTGGTGTTGGTAAATCTACGATTTACAGAGTTGTTAAAGAAGAGAAATGTGGCGAGTTTCAAACAGCACGTAAAGCTTCAGAATAACCAAAATTTCAATTAGATAATCTTTTGAAAGAAAGACTTCGAAGGAAAGTGCATGCGTTCTTCTTTAGAAAAGAATTTCCGACAGTAGACAAAGTTCTTGCCACGGTTCGAGATGATAAGGATTACCCTGAAATGAGTCGAAGCACACTATGGAAACTTTTAAAAGAAATAGGTTTTCTATGGAAAAAGCATTCCAGAAAGTCTATTTTAATAGAAAGAAGCGATATTGTAGTATGGAGAAGAAATTACCTAAGGACTATAAAAGAAATGAGAAACCAAAGAAGAAATATATTTTATTTAGATGAAACATGGATCAACGAGGGACATAAACCAAATAAATTTTGGCAAGATGAAACTGTTACAAGTCGAAGACAGGCTTTTTTAAATAATTTATCTACTGGTTTAAATCCACCATCAGGAAAGGGGCGCAGACTAATAATAGTACACATCAGTAGTTCAAACGGTTTTCTTAAAGGTGGTTTATTGACTTTTGAATATACTCGTACCGGTGACTACCATGAGGACATGAATGCTGATGTCTTTAAAGAGTGGTTCGAACAAATTATAGATCTTCTTCCTCAGAACTGTTTAATAGTAATGGATAATGCAAGTTATTACTCGAGACTTATAGAAAAAATGCCCACAACCAAGTGGTTAAAAAAAGATTTACAGAATTGGCTAAATTCAAAGAATATTAAGTTCCATCCCTGTTCTGTGAGAAAAGAACTGTATCATTTGTGTTCCCTTCATAAAATGAAATTCAAAAAATATGAAATTGATGAAATTGCAAAAAATCGTGGGATGACGGTGGTTAGATCACCACCATATCATTGCGAAGTAAACCCGATTGAACTGATATGGGCACAGATGAAGGGAGAAGTTTCAAGAAAAAATAATTCTTTTAAAATGAGTGATGTTAAACAGTTGTTTTTGGAGGCTGTAAATAATGTGAAGCCTGAAAACTTGGAAAAGGCAGTAAATCATACGATTAAAGAAGAAGAGAAAATGTGGAAGTTGGACAATATTACTGATGAAATGATCGAGCCACTCATTGTAAATATTGGTTGCGACAGTTCATCTTCTGATTTCGATTCTGATTTGGATTTGTAGGTAAGAAGTAGTTTTTATATTAAAATTATTATTTATGAACGTAACGTTGTTTAAAAGTCAAAGTTTAAACCCTTATACCTACATAACCCGTTTGACACAATGTTCTTAACATACCTTGTGGAAAAATAAAACATTTTAGAAAAAATTGCACTTTTTTACCTTCAGCTGTTTAGAAGTTATAAGCAGGTTAATTAGGTAAAAATATAAGTGTATACTCGAGGAATAACTTCAAAAAATATTTTAACTGTCTACTAAAAGAAGTGATACGCCTATGGATTACGAACGCTTTATTATTTTAATACTCTCTCATACATAAAAATAGACATAGTAAAATCCACACGCATTTTTTAAGGACATCTTCGTTCGTTAAAATTAAAACGTTATAATCGTAATTTAATCACAAAAGTATTTTGTATTAAAAAACAAAATTAGTGTATAGTGTAGTGACACTAAGTGACTAAAATGAGTAACTATGAAGTATCCAAGTGGGGCAAAAAAACGTAAAATAGCTAAAGAAAAAGCTGTAAGGCAAGCGGATGCTATAGAAAATGTGCCAAAAATGTTGATAGTGGGTAGTCACAGAACTCTAATTTAATTCATTTGTCACATGATGCTTTACCAGGAACTTCAAGAACAAATTTGGAAGGTATTTATTTTATATTTTATTCTGTTTTAAATCAAAAGCAAGCGCATATTTTGTTTTTAGATTCTTTGCTCACCGCTAATGAAAATGAAAACAATGAGAATAACACTGACGAAGTTGATACAAGTGATAGTGATTTTGGCGATCCTGCAAAAATATCAGTTAACATTAACTCAGAGACGATTGACTCACTAATAAAAAATCCGATAATATAGGATTTAAACAGTTTTGATTTTGTAAACTCAAAGAGAGTGTATGGAGGCCTACAATCACGCTACGCATCTAAAAAAATATTTTTTTCCAAACTTCGAAATGGTGAGGAAGTTCGGCGAGAGGCTCTTATATTCTGTGTCGAAGAATTCAGTTTTCTGTTTGCCGTGTATGTTGTTTAGCAAGGATCGTGAAAAATCTCTTGTTAAAGGATTTAATGACTGGAAAAATATTATTAGAATTGAAAAGCATGAGGCTTCGCAAGAACATTTAAATAACACAAAAATATTTCTAACTCGTTCCAATACTTTAGGCAAAATAGATACAGAAATTTAAAAACAATATTTAGAGGAAAAAAACTACTGGATGAAAATTCTCCATCGTGTATTGTCTACAATTAAATTTTTAGCAAGTCGAGGTATGGCATTCAGGGGTACCACAGAGAAGTTTGGGAGAAATGACAACGGCAATTATTTAGGACGTTTAGAGTTAATAGCTCAATTTGATCCATTCTTGAACAATCACTTACAAAAATATGGAAATCCGGGACGCGGTAATGTCTCATATCGCCATTTCTACTAACTCGATCAAAATATGCACGCTTTTCATCCCATTATCCAATATTCGGATAATACTATGAATGTACGAAAGTATAAAATTTATACAAATATATTTTTTATAAAAATTGTTTTAGCCCTTGTGTAGGTAGAATTGCCTAACGAGACAGCGATCTTTATATGGAACATAATCGAATTAGGGGATTTCCTGAAAGCAAAATGGGATTTTTCGAAAGCAAAATGGATTTTCCCGACAGTAGTGTATATACATAAACGCTTTGACTGCAGCGTTCTTCTTTTGTCTTTTCTTTTCTTTGTTATTCTACAAAAGTGACAAAATTTTATTTTGGGTCAAAACCTGAAAAAGTTCTAATAATTTATTTTTGGTGTGGTAACTCTGATGTTCTTGTGTTTGACGGCATTTTTATACCATGGCAAATAATAGTTTACAAAATAATTAAAAAATAATTTTTTGAGACTTTCGGTGGCTGAAAAATACCATTTAAATCTTTGGGAAAGCCTACTCCCGATTTAAAACTTGTTCAGACTGACAAAATTTTAAAAGGTTTATATACAAGACGATTTTCAAGGCAAGTGGATATAGCCACCGAAATAAGACAAAAAATTTCCCTCAATCGAAAATTTTTAGAACAGCAAAGAGATAGAGACCCAGACAACAATTAAGGTTTTAACTTCTTTTGATAAAATTTCACTATGCGCAGAGATGAGAATGATCGTAAGAATATTTAAATATACATATGCACGTTAGCGATTGGAGCACTTTTGGCGCCCCCCTATTACATGTTCACTAATGTTCAAATAGTATTTCTTTAAAACATGGACGCCCCAGAAAAGCTTTGTTCCCTCCATTCTTTGGCCCACGCTACACCACTGGATAATTAATAGGAAAATTAATATTTTAACAATTTTGCACAATTTTATTCTGTAAAGAGTCTTTATTAAAACGATATATTTAACTTTTAACGTTTTATTACGAATAATCTCTATCATAGAATAAATTAATTAAAAAAAAATGCTAATTTACCCACAGTAAATGTTTCATTATAAATCTCACGTTACATTTCTCAAAGTGATACCGATTATAAAATAAATAAGAATAATATGCAATATAAAAAATTTATGTGAAGGCTTCTTTATGAAAATAGGTGGAGATAAAGCAAACTACCAGCATAAATTGACAGTAACATTAGGTAAACATTTCTTGTTGCACGCAAAAGAATACATGAATAACAATTATTATTGTTACGTACTTATGAAAATATGTATCCTTTTTCTTGCTGCAGTAAGTAAAGTTCAATAATATAAATGATTGGGATGAAGTTGAGAACATTCGGATAAATAATGTTTGAATTCTTTCAAGGATTCAATAATTACATGATAAATATTAATCGATAAATTTCATATCGTTTGAAATGTATTCCTCCCACAGAACACCGTTCCTCCTGGATACCTCGAAACAATGTTCTTCGTACTCACATTTAAACTAGACTTTTTGACTGTCACTGTTAAGAAAATTTCACTTAAGTACGTCCACGATAGACCATAAGGTAAGACCAAATTAAAAATATTATAGCGTTATTAGTATCTAGAATGCATTATTTGCTGAGCATAGTCGTGTTTCAAGACATTTTCATCACTTCATTAGTCATTAAGGCATTTTTAAATGGGAATTGTCAACTTTGGTTTTCGACCATGGAAAAATCGAAACATTGTACGGCAAAAAAATGGCGTTATAAATACAGCTGGTGTCTAATTTTCAACAAAATAACTTATCTATAAAGTTTAGAAAGGCTAACAAATTGATCAAAAGCAGTGGAAACGAACCACAGACTATCGAAACGAAAGATTAAAAATGGAATGATGAACAAATCAAGTTCATTGTTATTGCTCTGTTTTCTAATATTTTAAGTGTGATTCTTCTTTATTAAAACAGTGATGTGATGTGCTGTATTTTTTAAATCTAATAAGTATAATCCAAATAAAAAATATATATTGAAAATAACCGCCCACCCCCATACCCCGTTGATTTTTGTTTAAATCTGAAATTTTATTATTTACCTCTTAATTTTTATACTTTAATACGTAAAAATTTGCAAAGTACTCGTATATGGTACTGGGAGGTAATGGGAGTAATTACTCCCAAAAATATTTAAATCACTTTTCATAGGTACTAAAAATGAATTATTATCAGAAATAAAGTCTAAAATATTTTTACTAACACCCTAGACTTAAACTCTGGATGCGCTTCTGGTAACTTTACTAACTACAAAGTATTTATTATGAACACACTTCAGAGAGAGAGAGAGAGAGAGAATATATGTTTATTGTCCAAGTTAAAATACTTATTGACAAACACAATATTGTACAAATTACAAATAAATAAATAGTCATACAAACACAATATTGTACAAATAGTATACAAATTACAAATAAATAAATAGTCATTAAAATATAAACAAACATTATTATAAATTAACATTAATACATACATCTAAAATAAAATAAAACAAAACAAAATAAAACACATATCACAATGTCTCGTCATTATAAAATTCTATAATATTATAATAAGGCCTAGTTAACAGAAATCTCTTGAGCACCTTTCTAAAACAATTCTGTGACTCAATATCTGTCAACGTATGTGATAGCCTATTGTACATTTTGATACCGTTGTATATAAAAGAGCCTCTTATTAGTTCAGTTTTGGGAATAGGCAACTTCAAGTTACCCGTTTGGCGAGTTACACGGGATGTATTCGATTTATATTTCGACTTGTTCTTATGGATCATGCAACAAGTTTCTAAGATAAATAAAGATGTTAATGTTAATATTTCTTGTTTTAAGAACAGCTGTCTGCATGAAACTAATCTGTGTGCTCCACATAAGAACCTTATTGCCCGTTTCTGCATTATAAAGACTCTGTCAAATAACTCGGCAGAACAGACTCCCCAAAACTGAACAGCATAACGTAAATGGGAGTCAACTAACGCATAATATGCAGTTTTTGCTGCACAAACTCCCAATTCATGAGAGGTGGTTCTAATGGCATAACAACCCGATACGAGTTTTTTTAAAAGTGAATCCACATGAGATTTGAATTTCAAATCCATGTCGATATTTAAACCCAAAAATGTTGTACAGTTTGTGGCTTCTACAGTATCCATATCTATTAAAATATCAGGAACATTACATTTAAAGGTTAGTATTTTTGTTTTTTTTTTTAATTTAATGACAGAAAATTTGCAGTGCACCATGTTTTAAAGGATTTTAGGTCATTACTAATATTTGCATAAATAATATTGACGTCTTTATTGTGCCACAAGATCGTAGTATCGTCAGCAAATAGAGTGAAGCTTCCTGAGATATTTAACTTACCTAAATCATTGATATAAATTAAAAACAGGGTGGGCCCAAGAACAGAACCTTGAGGGACACCCCATTTTATGTCACTTCCACTAGAAGAATTGAATGTGTTTTGTCCCTAGTAGTTTACTGAATATTAAAAGTAATAAATCGTCTTTAATATTTATTTCATTTTGTTTATTTCTAAATAGATTTGAAACAATCCATTTTATTTGCTGTAATTGTTAGTAGATGGATTAATAAGTTTCCTTTGTAAACCTCAACTGATATCCTTTGACCCAGTTTAGACACGTATTCAGTAATTTACCGAAGGATTACAAGTCTCAAGAGGCTCAGTTTACCTTGATTGGCAAGCTAAATTAACTACATTATTGCGATTTCTATTATTTAATTTCACGTTATTTTAAAAGACTTCTACCAGGGTTTAGAAGTTGATTGGTTATAAAACAAAATATTTCAATAAATAAATAGATCACTATTTAAGTTAAAAATATTTTGATTTAATATCTCTACATTCCTTTATTATTATTAATAATTAATATTAAAAATTGATTATTATTGAAACTTACTGACTCTTCTTTAGTTGGCTTTTGTTTTTATTAATAGTTTTAATTTCTCACTTCAATTGTTTGTTTTCTATAGGTCATTTTAATCCCTTTGAGTGATTTTAGACT
The DNA here is from genome assembly GCA_927349885.1 of Psylliodes chrysocephalus. Classification (NCBI taxonomy): domain Eukaryota; kingdom Metazoa; phylum Arthropoda; class Insecta; order Coleoptera; family Chrysomelidae; genus Psylliodes; species Psylliodes chrysocephalus. The sequence goes on along the minus strand of OV651818.1, from coordinate 72,662,004 downwards.
GCATAAATAAACTCACATACATACAGTATCGGCTCTAGAACTCATTCCAATTAGGCATTCCATTATTATTATTCTATTTCTTTATTGGTGTGCCAGATGATGAAGTTGTTCGTGACATTTATCATCTTCGCTATCTTTATGTATTTACTAGCCTACTAGAATGTAAAAGTTGTCAAAATAAACGGTGTTCCTAGTCTTTTCGCGGCGTATATCTAACAGAAGTAATATAACTTTAAAACCGGTCGAAATTAAAAAAAAATATATATTTATGAGATTCAAAGAAATTCTTATTTTCTTCACCTAAAATATATAGGTACAGTGGATCTTTCTGCAAAAACTTTTTGACCCATCCTCGTAATCGATTATTGGAAGCAATTATTAGAGAATTGGGTAAATTATAGAAGATACATAGACCAATTCTTGAACTTTCTCCTTATACTGATTACAGTAGTAATTTTAAACATATTTGATCGATAAAATAAATTGGTTTACAACGAATTTTTAATCATTTCTACTAGAACTATACTACGTTACGTTCATTATAGACATAGACAGTGGAAAAATTGCCGGAATGTGTAATGAAATTCTGACATCTGTCAACGCTCCAAAATTTGTAGATTGTAGCTTGCTAAGCAGGAGGAAATTTTTCCAGAGGTAGGAGATTTTAATGTTTTTAGGTTTTAGGTTTTTTAGGTATACAAAAATTGTTTTTAAAGTTTTCAATAGAAGTGAGGTGTGTAATTTATCCAATAAATAGAGGGTAATCCGTTATTAATGTCCCATAGCGTAATGGTAGTATTGACTTCGTAATATTACGATCTGATTAAAGTTTCTTTGATTAAATTCAAGATAAAGTACAAGGTTTTAAATTTGAAATAATTATTTGGCTTTGTGAATGACTGAATTCGGTTCAAAACGCGAAAAATTAGATTGAAATCACATTTAAAACACATTTTCATCCATATTTTCGTGATAATCCCCTGTCTTTCGTGATTTAAAAACATTGAGCACACTTTCAACTAACCTGGTATCACTCTTGTGAGAAATAATCTCGATGATTTTTGATTTCAAGTTTTTGTAACAGTGTGCACCCTTGAGTAATCCAGGTTTCATCCACTTAATAAATGTTTTTTCCTTATTGCAATATTTATAATTTTTATTTATATATTTTCTACGCGAAACGATTTCCTCCTTTCCTTATAATAACGAAAATATTGCCACCTCAATTACTATATAACCTGGAAAATGTAAAATGTTCGTGAATACCATCGTATATATTTTTTATTAAGTTATATTCTGCTTTAGAAAAATGATCCCATTTTACAAAAGGGGTTTGATACAACTGGAAAACAAATAAGTAAAAATATCGCGATCTACCTGTTACCGTATACAGCCACGCCACTGTTCCCTATTAGAGACAACGGGACAAGTCCAATGAATATGACGGTGCATTTTCACAACTTCTGTTGCACTTTATTACTTGTTAAAAACTGAAAGATAGAATCAAAATCTAAGACAGAACATTCAAACAGCAATTTTTACTACTATCAACCCAACCGAAATTTACTACATCGTGACTGTCAAACCATGTTTCATCTAGATAAATTATGTGTCTATTAGAACTTCTGTACTCTTTTATCTGACGCAAATAATCTTGTCGCCATTGAACTATCCTTGACGATTCGGCGATTGCCATCCGTTTATTCAATTTTTTGTGTTAAAACCACATGCTGATAAAACTTGATGCAATGTTTCCAAACTGGTATAAGTGTATCCTGGAAAATCTGCTACCTTTTGCTGTATTACTTCCAATGTTGGAACCCTGTTCTCCTTATATAAACTATAAATTGTCCTTCGTATAAAATCTTGGGAGCTCTGTCAACTGATTTCAGTTTTTCTTTACATGTTTTTCGGTTTTGTGAATGATCCACAGCAACCCCTTTTGTGACTACCCGATAAATGGAAAATTTATTTAGTTTAGTTAATTCAGCAATTCTTATTATGATCGCATTATCAGACTGCTGAATATTTTCCTTTTTTAAACATTCGAATATATTTAAAATAACTTGTTGTGTTTGTATATCTAAATCCTTATTGTTAAAGTCATACCTGTCTATAATTTCATTACACTGTGCAATTTCATTTTCTTCATTCGCCCACGGTCTAAAGAACGCCATATTTATATTTATTAAAAGAAATTTAAATTAAACCAACCACACATACAAAACACACCGCACGACAGTACTCCACTGATATCGCACACTGTCTTCCAGGAATATTTTCGAACACTCCTGCCCTTCGTAAACCTTCGGCCAATACAGTGCATTTAAGTTTACGATTCGATGTTTTCATTGGTAAACAACGGAGATGATGGATTTTGACACATATATATCAAGTACACGTGGACTGACCGTTCGTTTAATATTTACCGCATTGTATAAGGGGAGTAAACATTATTTTTCGTTTCTAAATTTGGCATGAGTGCCGTGCGTATATATTAAATATTGATGATTCCCCACATAACTGTGTTCTGCAATTGATAATGGAAGGACTATAGGATGTCAAATGTACATCTCGGGGTCTGATTTGATCAAGAAATGTTTAAATACCGTTCCTCAAATTTAAATATTATAATTTACCTCTGAGACAAATAATTTAAGTATAATATAATATATTATTGTGTTAAGCAACAATTATATATTTTATTTGCATAATTTTTATATAGAAAGAAATTCTTCTATCAATAAATGGCAACTATGTTACACATTCCTAAAATTTTTGCACTATCTATAATTAACGCAACGTAGCATATCTGTACCTCGGAGGTAGACTGCACTATGTCATTCTAGTCAACTTTTCAGTTGAGCAAATTGAATGTTGTATGGATTCTTTTTTGGCTTCATAATTATGTATTATTCGACAAGAAATGCAGTTAGACACCCAATTATTTTCCCAATATTTATGTATTATTTACTTATCTAACTAATAAAACGTCCTATTTTTATTTTTATTTGAAAAAAAAAATGAAAATATATTTATTGAAATAGGTAACCCTAACATACAAACAATTTTTTTTTGTTACATAACAACTCAAATTCAAAATACAAAAATATTTAGTAGTTATTATCATAGCTTTAGTTTTTAATACGTTAAGTTTAAGTTTATTATACATTAAATTTTTATTGGCAGAGTTTACAGTCCGATTCATTTTTTGTATCGCATTTTCCAAATTATTTTCATAACAAGCCATTAAAGAATCATCTGCAAATATATTTATAAAATCACAATCAACAAAGAGGTTTAAATCATTTATATACAAGTTAAATAACAGTGGCCACAAAACGCTACCTTGGGGTACACCAATGTTAATATCCTTTTCAGCAGATATATTATTATTAACTTTTACTCTTTGTTTTCTTCCAAATAAGTAATTAGTAAACCAATTCAAAACGCAACCATTAATGCCATATCCAGTTTCTTTAAGATAATATTGCGATCTATTGTTTCAAATTCTCTCTTTAAGTCTAGAAAAACTGCTACTACATAGTTATTAATGTTATTATTGTCTACCTCCGTTTTAAATTTACATAAGGAGAGTTGCAGAGCTGCTTCACAAGAGTGTTTTTTGCGGAATCCAGATTGGTTAATAAATAAAATATAATTGTGTTCAATATTGTAGTTTGTTCATATACAACTAATTCAAGCACTTTTTCTATAGGTGGCAAAGTATTTATAGGTCGGAATTCCGAAACATTTGTTGTATTACTTACTTTAGGAATTGGAACTATTGTACTTATTTTTAGTGAATCTGGCACTGTTGTAGTCTGAAGAGAAGTATTAATTAGATTTAAGATAACATGATTACACGTTTCAAATACTTCTTTCAACATTTTGGAATTAAGGATTTCATAAATAGTACATTTATTGTCCAACGACTTTACAATTACTCTCAATTCACTCAATGACAACAACCGAAAATTTGAAAATTGAGGATTATATTATAGTTATAGTTATACAGAAATTTCCTGTTATTTCAGTAGAGATGCTATCAACTATTTGAGTAATGTTACTTATAAAAAAATATATTAAATTTACTTGCAATAACGTTATGTTCGATTTGGCGTTCATTGTTCTGATAGCAAATTTTCTGGCATTTCCAATATTTCCAGGTTCTCATAGAAATTTTATTTAATTTAACATGAGTTAAAAAAAAACAGTATGAGCACATGGCGTTGTTTACCTCGTAAGTAAATTAAACATAGTATTATATTTTTGAGCTAACTTTTATTACGACCTCATTAATACATGGTGTAGTATATCCCTGGGAAAACCTCTATGTTGACATAGTGCAGTTTACTTCCGAGATACAGATATGAAGGAACCATAACTATGTGGTATAAACAGTTTCTAATTAGTTAGTTTAGATTTAATTTGGTACAGCTTAGTATGAGAGGATAAACATTTACATTTATAGTGTGCTGCTTTTACGGTTGGTTTCAATCAACTGATTAAACTATGAAACTTATTAGAAATCAACGGTTTGATTCAGTGTCTGTCTTTATTAGGAATTAAATTTTGATTTAATACGATGATCGCCGACTTAACTGTTCAACAGTGAAAGAACAAGTGCATTCTTTTAACTAGTTAGTAGTTTTTTGGATGTAATTTTGATATCGTATTCAGTCAAAAGCAGAAAACTGATACAAATTTAATCAGATGTACTTTTAAAATGTTTTTAATTGTTTATTTCTTATGTTACCTTCAATGGCAGACTTGTTTTCTCTCAGAGTAGGTAACTAATTGGTTATTTAATGAATAAAACATCTGATAATTTACATTGACATTGAATATACTATATTTTTAATTAAATATAAATTAAATAAATGTTATTATTGTAACGGGAAACAAGAATGTCACAAGAAATTTTATAAAAAAAGATCGTATATTTATTTAAAAAACCAAACAAACTGGTTTAAAATAAAAATCATATAATTACAAACAAACCAAAAGAAATATATATTTATAGTTTTCAACTTGCAGATACTTTTATGAAGATAGGTCGAAAAATTTCTGGAATAAGACGGAAAAAAACAACTTTTTATGAAAAATTGTGTTAATTTTTCTATAGAGTCTCCGTTTAGCTTTATAAATTTCGTTCAACTTTTTTCGAGACGTTTAATCACTTAAAAAAATATTAACTATTGAAACCTTAAAATATCCATTTACAGCTTCGATGATTTCAGAATTCGATGAAAATTTCTTTCCAATGATCCATTTCTTGAGATTTGGAAACATGAAGAAATCGAACGGAGCCAGGTCTAGTCAATATGAGGATGTTCAATTGACTTGAATCATAATTATCTTATTGCTACAAAACTTTTTTCTTTGCCAAATGAGGCATTCACCTGTTATTGTCCTTTTATGTTGCAAAATCAATAAAAATTCATTCTCGGGAATCATAAAAGACGTTATTCGAACAAGATTTTGGTATTTTGTAAACAAACGGGACATCCATCTACCACTAAGCTTTCTCATGTTTAAAGTTCAAATGTTGATCTTAAATCAATATACGCGGTCGTATAAAATGCCTAACGTTATGCTATCTCTTGCAACTTTACTAGGCGATTATTCACATGGAGGAAGGATTATTAAGAGTTGCCGTTTCTTTGTAGAAATTTGGCAACATGTTTGCTTGCAACGACCTGTGGGGTGGAGGAGTAGAACTAATCTTACTCTGTCGGTAATGTAGTTACCAGCAGTATTACCATCAACTCTTACTCTGTCGGTAATGCAGTTACCCGTAATTTTATATTTAATTTGAAAATTGGCGGGTTTTTTTAAAGGAGAATTTACTTTTGCAATTATTTTCTAACTAATACGAAATATAGCCATACAAAATTTTGATAGTAATTTTTTTAATTTTTTAGTGAAATAAAAAACATGTACGTGTAGCTAAAATATGTTCCTCTGGAGCCACTTTTTCAAAATTTAATCAAATTTTGATGGCAATAAATCGCAAAATTTTGATTTTATAAAGATTTCAAAAATTGAGAAAATAATTAAATCAAATTTCGGAATAGTGGCTCCAGAAAAACAGACATTTCACTTTTACCTGAAGGTATATATTTTTCATTCACTAAAAAGTAAAATTAAACTACAGAAATATTTGTGGCTCTATTTCGTATTGTTTAGAAAAAGATAATTGCTTAAGTAAATTTTCCTCTTAATTATAATTAAAATTTTCCTTTTTTATTAGCTGTTTGTAACAAATATGAAATGCCAAATAAAAATGTAAAATTCTATGACAAATAATTATGAGGAATAAATTAAATATCATACAAAGTTTTATATAATTATATTTACTAAAAATTCCCAAGAAAAATAAATAAAAAATATATCAAAGAGATGGCAATACAAAAAAATATTTTTCATGCACTTCACACCCATACAAACGAGCTTATGCGAAGCAAGAATGTCTATTATTATTATTATTATTATTTAATATGGCGCTCCCGGACGTCTTATAAATAATTATTTAAGAAAGTTACTCTAATATCACAAACATTACATTACTATTTCGGTACGTTAACTATCTTTGGCTAACAAAAATCAGAAATTGCATAACAAATAATTAATTTACTTGATATGAAAACTAATGCCTAAGTAAATAAATTTTTAAAATAAACAAAAAACAAAACAACAAATTCTTCTTGAATCTTAGGAAATCAGACAAAAGCAACCATCCATATAAACTGAAACAGAAAAAAATTAAATGCAGTAACTTCAAATCATTTTGTTTGTTTTTTAGACATTGCAGCAGCCCTCTTACTATCATTATAATACTTTCTTATTATTAATAGTAGACAAGTTTCAACTAAATGAGAAAAGACGTCTGTTTTATGTTCTTTATATGTAAACCAGAGACGGCTTGTGGCCTAGTCTGTGAGGAAGCTGGCTCATCCTATATACTTTATACAAATATATATTTCTATTAGAATACAATGTAATATTTCTGCTTTTTGAATTCTTATAGACATATATTTTTATTAAGTATATAGGGTGTGACTTTTAAAAGTAGTCTCCTCGCATAGACTAGGCCACGAGTCGCCTCTGATGTAAACCATTTAAAATCAACATGGTCTGGCAAAAAAGTTTAATTTTTTGAATTATGTTGTCAATATGACCCAAAAGTTGTGAAACTATTTCAATAATTTTTGAAAGAAATTCAATAACATTTCTTTGTACATAAATAAAACGTCTTTTATCATAATTTTCTTTAAAATAAGTAAAAGTATCGATGGTCTTCTAACATGTCTGTAAATTAACTTTACACTCTTTGCAGTCAAAACTATTAAGTTTCTTAATAAACCCTGCAACATAAGTGGCCTGACTCAAATTCTGCTTCATTTATTAATTTTGTATATATTATTAAAATGAACTTTATCCTCACAGGACTCTGTTTGGAGGTGTGATAACAATATTACTAAGTACTACTATCTTTGGTGTATCTGGTTTTGAGGATGCTAAAGCAAGGTAAAGCAAATCTTTTAGCAGTCTTGAACGATTTGTGTTTGTAAACAATTTTGTATCAAAATATGATTTTCACATAATGTATAATGATTGGGGTTGTAAGTGGAATGTTTAAAATACGACACCATTCCGTTCTTTGATCAATATCAGAAGGAAATTTAAAAATGTTTGTTCTTAAAATTTACGTTTGGAATGGACCTTATAAAATGTACTATAACAATTAGAAATTATGCGTTTATAATGAATTCTGCCTGGTAAAGACATGTTAAAGCATCAAAATACCTTTACTTGATTTTAAATAATCCTAAATAACTTATATCTAAAAAAATAAAAGTAGTTCCACTCACATGTTTTCGTCGACAACCAAATCATAACATAACCACACATTTGTTTGATTTTGATGTTATTTGTTGACAGCGCGCGCGGAGCCCGCTATAGCGGGCAGCCAGCAGTCATGCAGCGGACAGAAAGCCATCTTCACATAGTACAAATAACGAAGTGAAGGTATGTTTTTTTTAGTTTGTTGTAATATATGAATTAAAATTTTTGAAACAACACTTTTTGTGTGTTACTGAACGAGATGTTATTAAATTAATCAATGTGCTTTACATTTTAATACAATTTTGCTATTGTAAAACGGACTTCAGAGCACCCAAGCGCGGAGGAGTATGCGCAGAAACGTGTTTACGTATTGTGCATATGATATAAACCCCCGTGATTATTCATTACGATTTCATAGACTTTTTCAATTGTATCTTCGCGGTAGCTGTTTGATCTAACAGAATGCTAATCAAGCTTTTACAATTCACCGCAGGGGCGCTGGTTTTGCTAGGGATGTCAAAATTACATGTCTTCTTATGGGAATTTTATAAAATTTTGTGAAAATAATAAAAATAAACTTGTTTATTGCAAAATAAATCATAGAAAATATTGTTGTATTTATGTCTAAATAAGTTTTGCATGTTTTAAGTGATAAATTATATAATTTTATCTATATAAAATGCAAATTAGGTATGACCAAATTCGAAATGGTTTGTTAAATGATGAAATTTGGTAAGTGGAATTTTATGCCTTTATTTTGAATTATACCTAAATATAGTTTTAATAGCCAAATAAAACACAGTATAAAGGGAGTTTCGGAAATATACATGTATTGCCTCATCCTTTAATTTTGGCCTTCCACTTTTTATTTTATTAACACTACCATCAGTAAAAATATTATTTGGAAATATCTTCTAAAAAGTGTAGCTCGCAAACAGCAACATTTCTAGAAAGTGCTGGGAATGATATGCTACCACTGTACTAAACGTTACGGATAATATAAAAAAACATTTACTATGACAAATTTTAAGTTAAATGTAATGTGTAATTATTGTTGTTTGTAAGTGAGAATTTGTGACTATACAATTTTATTTTATAGAAATTTGTATTAAAATAAACTACACCCTGTAAAATACGGGTTTTTACTAGTTTACAATAAATATTATATTTGGAAATAAATAATTTTACTTGCTCACTTTAAAAAGACTTTGAATTTATTTCTCCTTGTATTTTATTTAGTTTTACATTCTATTTATATCCCCTTTTTTGTCACTCATGTTACTTGTAGTCACATTATTTTGATTATTTTTACCAATTTAAATCAAACACTTTATTTCACATTGGCTTAGATAGAAAATTAACGTCACTAACGTTCGACCCGCCAACTACAGTTAATTTGGCAAACTTTATAAAAAGAAGGACAGAAATTTGAAATTTGTCCATTCTCGATTCGCCTCCTTCTCTCTAGTCCTCATAGGTACTGTGGAGTGTAGAGGTAAGGAGAACTATCTTTGTATATAAAAAGTGTTTCTCAAAATGTATAAAATTAAGATGGCCATTCTGTACCAGAGGGATGCCGACAGTCGGTGATTCAGATCACACTATCACACCAATGATGTATATAGTTACATATATTCATCCATATGTAATTTCTTTCCTATTCTGGAAGCTTATTCTCTAACCAGCGTTTTTGAAGCACTCATCGCATCTCTCTAGAAACGCGACAAAACAATAACAAAAGTGTAAAGCCAAACGTTTTGGTATTTTCTACTTGATGTGCTGTTCGTATTTGAAAAAAGTAAAGCGCTTTCAAAAAAGTTACAAATGAGTAGCGTTTTGCTGTTCGCACTTCAAACTTTGACATTTAAGGCTAAGATTTTCGGACGTAGGTAAGTCAAACATTAAATATGAACTTGAATGTTAAAATGTCAGCAAATGAATGCTGTTTATCATGTTTTTGATTCCTTATAATTCTGGAATTGGCCTCAATATATTCTATTAGAATTTAGGATTATATTAATGTCAAAATTACATTCGAATCCTAACCTTAGATATTTAGACCAATTAGCATTTACGATTTATAATTATGACAGCTTACGATAAAAATTAAATTTACGCAAAATCATCTAGTATTAGAGAATACCATAATCGAATGCTTGTCGTTTTGGTGATCGAACTTTGTTGAGAAGTCCGCTGGTGTTTTCGTTGTTACGCGTTTTCGGTTGTATTGTAATGAAAAGGTGATCCAGGGGTACTATCCTCGGCTATCGGTTTCTTATAAACGGGTGTTTTACTGCGAGCGGAATTTTTCACACGTTTTTCATAAAACGTGCATGTCACTTATATGTCACTTTTAGAATGATTACACTAGTTTACCAAATTTAATATAAAGTTCATGTCCTTTCAGTGAATTTCATATCGTTTTATTTAGTGACAATAACTAAACGCAAACATATATTTGTTTTATTTTTATTACGTCAGAGTATCGAGTTATCAACACATTTTATTTTAAGACTACCCACAAGTTGGCTCTGAATTCATTGTAAAATTTTGCTGCATTGTAGAGTTCAGTTAAATAAATATTTATTTTTAAAATGTTAAAAAGGTTGTGTAACGTACATCCTGGCCGTTTTTGTTACGTTTGTGGTGAACTTATTATATCTAAGAAAGGATATCCCATAACGGAATCTCTAAAAGAAGCATATTTTTGTTATTTCAAAATTTCGGTCTCTCACCAGGACAAAAAATGGACTCCTTGCGTTTTTTGAGAAATATGTAGAAAAACGCTAAGCTCCTGGGCTGCAGGTGCAAAAAGATTTTTGAATTTTATTATGCCAATGATGTGGAGGAATCATGCAACCACGAAAATGACTGTTACTTCTGTCTCACTAAGACATTTGGTTATAATCAAAAGAACAAAGATAAAATTATATATGCAGATGTTCTTTCAGTTGCTAAACATATCTACATCTCAGACAAGCAGCAAGTTTCAGATCCTCCCGGTTGTTCCAGCACAACATCGATGACTAACACGGAATCCAAAGAAGATCAAATTCAAAGTGATACAAGTTCAGATGAATTGGTTGATGTTAATGAAGAACCACATATGATAACTCAGTCTGAACTGAATGATTTAGTGAGAGATTTAAACTTATCTAAATCCAAAGCTGAATTACTAGGTTCACGATGGAGGTTACTTGCTCCCAACACAAGAGTTACTATGTATCGTAAGCGAAGTGAATGTTTTACAACATATTTCAAGAAAGAAAACGAATTTTGTTGCTCTTATGATATAGCTGGGTTTTTCAAAGAAATGCAGCAACCTTATAAGCCAGAAGAATGGAGGTTATTCATTGACTCATCGAAGACTAGTTTAAAAGCAGTCCTTCTACATAACGGCAACAAGAAGCCCTCTATTCCGATAGGTTACGCAGTAAATACCAAAGAAACATATGAAACGATGTCAACACTAATTGAACTTATTAAATATAAATATCACAATTGGATCGTCTGCGGTGATTTAAAAGTTGTGGGTTTACTTTTGGGCTTACAAGGTGGTTATACAAAATATTGTTGTTTTTTGTGTTTGTGGAATTCGCGAGCCAAACAAGATCATTATAAAAAGACTTTATCAAGGCTTTAGATAAAACTAGCGTAGCTTTTAAGCATTTGGGCTCAATTTTTCTTAATCTTTCTGCGGCGAAACTGAAATAAGGTATTTTTATCGGACCGCAAATCCAAAAAATGTTGAGGTATTTGAAAACAGTCTTACTGATACTAAAAGATCTGCTTGCAATTCATTACGACTTGTTATAAAAGAGTTTTTAGGCAACAAAAAAAATTAAAATTACAGACAGTTTAATTGCTGATTTATTACATAATTTTCAACGAATGGGTGTCAGCATGTCTCTGAAAATTCATTTCCTTCATTCGCACCTCGATTTCTTTCCTGAAAACCTTGGAGAAGTCAGTTCTTCTGTATCACACGTTGTATCCAGAAATTTTTAACCAGTTTGTAAAATTGCCACAAAATATTAAATAACTGAATGAGATAATTTAAATTAATTTTGTACCTTGAAAACTAGGTTTTTTATGACGATTTGCCTGGAATTATAGGTTGTGTTGACTGTGCTCGTATAGCTAGTTTTCCACCAAAAATTAATGATTCAGTTTATCCTGAACATTTATGTGATTAGAAAAAATGATCATTCGATAAATTTACAATTTGTTTGTTGTATTTTTTATGGCCTGCACCATTACTTGAATTCAACGATATAGACAGTTTACAGTAATGTCAGACATACTATTTCCATGTTTAAAACGCACACGTTTAAAAAACGAATGCTCATCGAACGCCCGTCAAGAATGTAGATTTTAAAATCTACTCACTTTTCAACCACTCATTTTTGAAAACGCTTCGTTTTTTAGCGATTATCGAGGATAGCCCTGGATCGTAATTGAAATAATCTGTATCATAACAAAAATAATTTATATCGGAATGATTCTCATGATACAAATTTTATGTAACTATCTACAATGTAAAATGAGAGTAGAAAGAAAATATTGGGAAATTTTTAATAGTACTAAAAATATATTTTTTTAAATAATACCGTTTCTAGCAGGTATGGTGTATATTTGGGTAACCATATTTGTTTTAACCCAATGCAGGATGTTGAACAAGAATACAACATTTATGAATTTTGAAGGGATGAAGACCTCCTTTTTTAGCTACCCAAAGATAAAAATACATAGACAGAGATATCATGAAGAGGACCACCTTTTTTAGCTCCCCAAAGATAAATACAAAAGACATGTCATGTATTACGTTTTGTCTTATTTGTTACGTTTCAGTAAATTATTTATTACATTACTGGACAATAATGGCGTTTTTCTCGACAAATACAATTACTGTACAAGATCAAATACTGGATATACTCTGAAAATATACAATACAATGAAATGCTGTACATATGGTCACACTAATATAAATAAGTTAGAAAAAGAAGAAAAAATATACTCAACGTGATTTAATGTGAAAATTTTGCAAGAAACTTGCTAGGATTGTGGGTTTTTCAAAATACAACTACTTAAACAAACATAATAAACCAAAAATACAATATTAGAAATAAAAACTAAAGGCAAAACTTTTTTTGTCTTTGTGCTGAAAAGTAATCTTGCTTCATTTTTCTATTTGAGTTCGAAGACTTGTTTTGCCAACTTTTGTGCATCCCCTGACAATGCCATTCGCAAAACTGCTTTAAAGGTGGCCTGCGTGCAATAATGCTTTTTAGTGGCGCCTCGCTTTTCGTCGTCTGATTTACATATGGATGAGTAATCAATATGACTATATATCATTGGATTTTTCCCTTCTATAGGTACACAGTAGAGCTTTCAAATCAAGTGAACAGCATGCGCGTGTAACTCCATCTTTTGATTTATTCTTGAAACAATCCAATAAATCTTTAGCAAATAAATGTACTGCGCAAAATTAATTAAGGATCGGCTTTAAATTTTTCAATATTTGGCTTTTAATTGAAACTCGCAATAACCAAAACCACTTCTTATAAAAACATTATGTTTTACTGATAGAGATAATGACCATTTTTATATCAATTGGTTTTTTACAACTAGGCGTAAATAACGAATTTAAATAACGGATTAAAACTACACTATTTTGGCACACGCAACTACAATAAGCATTCAAGAAAAACATCTTCAAAATAGCGTTAATTTTAAATAATAAGCCACTTATTATGGTTTTCTAAACCTTTAGAACAATTTTGCTTATTAACATATTTTTGTCGACATTTTGAATTAAAATGTCTGATTAAATGTTATTAGTTCTTTTCTACTGTCGACATCTGGGACAGCCACTAGAAATAATATACTATCAATTATTACACACCAAAATGATTATGTTTCGGTTACTAGGTTAACAGCTGCATGAGAAGTACGTCAACAGAAGATGTAACCTGGTTAGTGAAACTCGTACATATACAAATAATTGGTATTACTTTTGGAAAATTAAATATAAAATTGTGCTTTTAAAACATTTCTCTGAAATTATATTTTGATCAAAGTTAGAGTGTTGAAATTAAATTTCTATATCTGCTGTTTTTCTTTGGATATAATACAATGCCTATTGCGGTATTAGCTAAAGGAGTAGTTATTTTCCGAAGGGAAGCGGTCGTTCGTTTTATACACATGACAAGAAATAAATTGAATTAGGTCATTAGGAAACATTTTTGGTCATAAAGCGAAATTATAAAAAATATTTATAATCAATATATTTGGAACACTTGTATATGAAAGCATCCCTGAAAATGTTTTTAATCCAATATAATACCTACATGTTCCTTATGACAAAGTGGCACTTGAATTGACCCTCCTAGTTGAGACACAGTTTAGACATAACATAACTGTCGCGTTAGAGTATTTAATAGAAATTAATTGTTCCTTTCACTGAAATTAGGTACAAGGAAGAAGCACCTGGTGTATTAAATACGACCCTAATTTACCTTCCTTCTTACACCAAAAATGTTCGGATAATGTAATTAAAAGTATGACTTGTAATATGTTCTATCTACCTACATACTTTCTGGCAATATGAATTTAAGTTTCTGTTTCAGTTTATATTTGTCATTAGTAGGGGAGACCGGGGTAGGTTGTAGCAATCTTAAGATTTTGATTTTTTTTTCAGTTATTTTTTATTTTTCAATATTTCCACTGTTCATATTTTATTGTGTAAAGTTGTTTTTAAATAAATTTAAAACTCTTTGGTTGGTCCAAGAAATTATGAAGCTTTGCATTTGTTACAATGGGTACATTGTAACAAATGCATGGGGTAAATTGTAACAGGGTCCGGTGTAAGTTGTACCATTACCATTGCGTAATCGCATATAAAATATTACAAATAAATGCCTTTCTGACGAAATAAAACATAGAGAACTGCATTATTACTGGCTTTATTAAAAAAATCAAATAAAAAACATTAAGTAAAAAAAGTAAACAAAATTAATCTTCTAATTAAAACAAACCTGATTTAAGAAAAATAAACAAATCTTGTGAATAAATTAAAAAACAAATAACAGATACACGCATTTGCAAAAAAACTTATTTGCGATTCTTAATGATTTGACTGTCTTTGTGTCTTTTAGTCATTGTCAGAATCGCAGTGGTAACACGTATAATCTGAAGATATAAACGGTGTGCATTCTTCGTGTGCCCACTCTTTGCATTTACGGCACTGAATCCACACTTCCCCAGGTTTACTGTTGTAATTATCGCAGCAAACAATACAAATGGTGTCAGCTTCGTCAGATGGTTCTAGTAGCACTTTCCTCTTTGCTGCTTTTAACTTATTTTTTGCTGCTACTGGCATTTTATCTACTTTTGGAAGTTTTGTGGCAGCTTCACATTTTAAAGCGTCTAGTTCAGGTGTATCAGTTAGAACCGCAGGCTTTCTTTTTTTCCGAGCTCTAGTTGAAGAAAAATCAGGGCTCTGCGAAGTAGAAGGATCCAGAGGTCAAATTTGTATAATTCTCTAAATCAGGAACTAAAAAAGTAGAAGTAGTAGCCTGATAAACTCAGGAGGTAGTAGGTCGATTTAAATAACCAGCTGTTGAAGTAGTTGGCTGGTTATCTTTTGTTTCTGGAAGCGCATCATGAGGAGTAGTTAGTATCAGGTTCTACTGGCTCTATTTGAAGAGTTTTAACAGAGGAAGATGGCTGGTTATCTACTTGTTCTACTAAAGCTTCAGATGCAAAGGGCGGTGGCCGATCAGTATCACTTGCCGATAAAAAATCGTCTTCACTGAATATGTTTCCGTTGAAAGGTTTTATGCCGGTACACTGAAAGCTTTTAGTAATACTTCAGGATCTAAGAGCCAAAGGCAAAGCTTCGCCAGTCCGGGTATGTCGTAAATGGTCATTGATTTACCCGGATTATTTCGCATCCAAGTATCGGTATTGACTGAAGTCCAACAGTCCGTGGTTAGTGTGACAGATTTGGCATTTTTAACTATGGATTGGACTTTGTTTACTCTTTTTTCATAAATTTCTGGTAACAAAGTGTTACTAACGGTTTTCCTCGTTGGTATCTGATAATTTGGGTTTAAAGCGTTCACAAAATTACGAAAACCTTGATCCTCGACTATGAGTAGTTCTCAGGAATTTGCGAAAATCGTGTCCATTCTTAGTTTTATATATTATTAACGTTGTATTCTAGACTTTGTATTTTTTCACGAAAACTATACTACTAAAGCTACTCGAGCCATACTTAATTTAAGTGTTACAGTCTCACAATAATAAATGGTAAATATCAGAATACTTAAATTATCATTCCCTCATCGTGTCCCAAACTCAAAATTTTAATTACATTGTATCATTAATTTATTGTAATCTGTGAATTTGACTAGTTTTGATCATTACTTATTTTAAAAATAGTGCATTTAACAGTACATACCCTTTTCATTAGGTACCGAGTAAGAAATCATTCGAAAATTTAATTTTTATCTGGGTCCCAAAAAAAATCATTCCCTCACTGTTTACTAAAACCTGGATTATACTTTTACATCGGATCGTAGGTTGCCGCGCTTATAAATTTTTTGCAGTTGACAGCATTGTCAATGAAGCCATACCATCATTGTTAGAAGGCGCGAAGAGATGTGTTGTTGTCATATGGTTTTTATTTAATTATTCAAATGTTACATTTTTATGTCTCATTAGCTCACACCGTCTGAATAAAAGGTAATTATATTATTTGTAATGATCATTATGATTTTTCACATGTTTTGAGAACTGAAAATCTTGCCTCGAATCGGAATTTAATTTGAGGTTATGATTGACCAGTTTTTGTAGGTTATGTTTGATTTTATCATTTCCTCACTATCATTCTCTCACTATTCTATTAATGAGGGAATGGGAATTTATGAGGGAGTGATGAAATCAAACATAACCTACAAAAGCTCATCAAAAATAACCTCGAAATAAATTCATTTTAAGATAAAATAAGACGTTTATTGTGTTAACTTAATCTAAATATAGTAATGTTTAAAAAATTCATTCCCTCACTTGAATCATTATTCCCTCATAATTGATTTTTTTATCATCACTTTATTATCATTAATATCAAGAAAAGTTGGGGACTACATAGTCAGCTGGGGTAAGTTACTCATGTACTGTGAATTGAATATATGAAATTTTTAATTATTGCAAATTATATTCTTATTATTATTCGAAGTAATTTTTTGCAAATTTGTGAGAACTACTCACTAATAGGCTGATAATCCCTAGTAATCAGTTCTACCAAACATCGGTCAATTTTATTTTGTACAAGTCGCCCCATAGTTTTTGGGGCGCACTACAGTTTTGTCTGTCTAATTATTTTACTACTTGAAGAAGCTAATTCCTCATCAGTATCACTTTCTTAAATTTTTTCTGTACTTTGTCCTGCAGATATGTTTTCATCATTATTTAATGTTTTTTGACTACTTTGTAGAATTATGGACTTATCTTTATCCTGGTCATCGCTCATTTTTATTAGAGGGTGCTTTCGTTCTAAATGCTTCCTTAAATTAGTAACAGAAGTTTTATAACTAACTATTACAATTGGCTTTTTTACCCTCTTTATCAGGTTCAAAATAATTCCAAATAATTGACTTATTCCGTCTATTCATATTAAATATAAAAAAATATGGTAATCAAAACTTAGAAACACTTAAGTATATTGAAAAAGAAACGAAATACGAAATGCAAAATGTTAATTTTTAATGAGTGAATCCCCGATATAATGAAAAGAGAAAAGTCGAAATTAATAACCACAATCATATTATTTATTTTGGCCCTGGCTCTAAGATGTATTTGATCAGTTTCAACCAATCTTCAAGAAAAGAAAATAAAATGTATTTATACGAAATTTTCTCTATAGTCATTAATTTATAGATAGACAAATTTTACTAAAAACAGATAGCCATAACAAACTTATTACTATCGCTATGTGTGAAATATGAAAAATATCTAAAAGCTGCTCCGTAAAATAGCAGTATTTTGTCACTGCTTCTTTGTCATAGCAGAAGCGATTGTCACTGCTTCTTAAAAATTGCTTGCTTTACCCATCTCTAGTTGTTGATGCACGAAATCGTAGCCCTGACCCTGACGTATCATTCTGTTGGTTGCTACGGGCAACATTACTACCTGCCCCGTGTTACATCGTGCCCCGGTCTCCCCTAGAAAATGTATTACTTTTTATAAATCAATTATTTAATAATTAAATTGTACAAGGGTTGATCGCCAAGCTGCACCTTTATTTACACTAGTCTGTCAGATTTAAATTTTTGACAGTTTGACATATTGACAATCTAGTTTGTGATATGTTGTTCCATTTCTTTTTAAATCTAGGATGGCTATGAGACTCGAACAACTATCACTCTGCATTGTTATACTGTTCTTATTTTTCTTTATTTATTTATCTATAGTTCTTCTTGTTCGCAAACAGCTCCCCAAAAAAAAATTAACGTTACCACTTTCCGTTTTTCCTTTAAACCTTTAATTATTATTGAATATAAATATATACAGGGTGTTATATTCGATAGACAACGCTGCACCACATAGTGCTCTCGTTAAATGATGTATTTTGATCCTTAAATAGCTTAATTACCGAGATACTGGATGTTAAGAATTTTAAAATAAAATTCAAAATCTTGTTCAATACTCGAACTATTAAAAATTTGACACGTGCTTACTAGATTAGAATTTAAAAAAATTTAAGCACATGCAGCAGACTTTTGTCAACTCCATAGGAGGTTCTTACATTTTTAACTTAAAACGAACAGAGAATTTAAAAAAATAAATAAATAAAAAATAATTAAAAAATGTTTGTTCCACTGGCGTAAAAACTAGAAAAATAAATGCGACTAACCTTGATAGCGACCACTGATAAAAAATTTCAAAAGTTAGTTTGTCAAAATATTACTTTTTTAAAGAGCATATTGGTCGCCAAATTTGAAAAAAAAAACTTTTTGATTAATAACAAATTTAGAATTTTGATTTCACAGTTTTAATACCCTGTAGATACGGTGTGATAATATATTGAACCAACAATGCCCTAGAAAGCTTTCAGGACTTAGTTACCGAGATACAGGATGTTGAAAGTTTGAAATAAAAATTCAACATTTTCCATATCAAAAATGCCTTTAAATATAAAAATTTAGTGACCACTGTAATTTTGAAAAAAGTAATATTTTGACATCTACTAACTTTTGAAAAATTTAATCAGTGGCGCGCTATCAGGATTAGTAACAACTTTTATAAATATTATCATTAATTCTTATTTTAAACATATTGGAAAGTTTTTCATGTAATTCCTTGCACTATAACATTACGCTTCTATACTATATCAGTTACGCCACTTTTCCTTGCACCCAAAATTTACATAATATAACCAACAATAATAGCATGTACTACATACTTCAAAGCGAATCCTCCTTCGAGTTGTACCGCTGCAACGCAACGGAACCTCGCTACCAATAAACCACCTGAACCGTGTGGTACTCCGAGTACCGTCAGATAGACGCACAACTAGACGAAACACAAAAAAAAACGATCAAGTGCGATCCACATGCGTATATTGTGGTACCGTTTTGATGGTTCTTACGCGCTGTTCGAGGTGTACTGAATGGGTGCTAGGAAGTGCGGTACCACCGCTGGTACCACTCGCTGGAACCAAAAGGTAGAGAACAGCCGGCTCGCTGAAGAGAAGTGGTACTAGTGATGGCCTACTTTGTTGCTGTATATCTATGCACACGTGTTTTTGATACGAAAATATCAAATTTGACCTGAGAGGTGATCAGCTGTTGGAATATGTGTTGGTTATTTTGGTAGCCATGCGTAGGAGGAATGTAAGAAGTTATATTTTTCTATTTTTTACCATTTCGAATAAAATTACGGCCGACATAACATTATTGTTATTTGAAAATTTTAGTCCATATAATTTTCCTTCTGTTTTGGAAACTGTCTGTAGTTTCGAATGGGGTAGATGTTTTACCAATTGAAATTCCATTTGATGAATAGCAGCATTATCTTGATGAAACAGCACTTTTATGAAATTTTCCACGAGGTTTTTATTCTAACGAATCAGTCAATTTAGACAGTAAAGTCGCGTAATAGCTCCTTCCTGTAGGTAGTCAAACAAAATTACCCCTTCAACATCTCAAAAACTAAGAGCAATACCTTCCCACTTTGAATTTTTGATTTTTTACTCTACACCCCACGATTCATCCATAACAACCCCATCTAGCCAATGGAAGATACGCGTAGACTGGATGAATGGGAAGCAGTTATGAAATTTTAAACAGTAGTTTTCAAAAATCAATCAATCTAAGGAAAAATGTGTGTAAATCATTAAAAAAAATTAATAGTAAAAACATTTTTAAGAACAAGCTTTTATTTAAATGCTCTAAAAAGAAGAAAAATATAACCCTGAGGGCAGTAGTCAAGTCGTGGTGAATGACATATGAGTCCGCCTTATTAAATTTAGAGTGATATCATCTTACTTTCTATAAATAAAAAGTTCCTTGGTTTTTCGGTCAAGTAATTTTAATTTTTTATAATTTAAGCATTCGTATTCTTTTCAGCAAACTATAGCCGAGCGTACCATACCATATCATGATGGTTATCTGCCATCTTGGGGCGTCCGCCATATTGAATTTAGTGTGATTTCATTTTATTTCTTTTTTTTTTCGTATCCTTCTCAACAAACCCTATTAATTGACACCCATATCAAGGGGTGATTAAAAAATAACTAGTCCACCTTCTCTGGTAGTCCGCCATATTGGATTTAGAATGACGTCACTTATGTAACCATGCATTGTCATGGACAATAATAGTATATTATTTAACGAGCGGTAATGCAGGTCATAACTCACGTAGATGAAGTTTGTAATTCATCAAGTGAGTTATGACCATTACCGCAAGTTGAATACTATACTTTATCTACGACTATAATAATAAATACTAAGATACAAGTATCGAGAAAGAATTATATAATTGACTAGATGATAAAAACGTTTGAATCTTTGTAAAAGCTATTACCTTTGTCGCCAGATATTTCTCATGAGAAGCTTCATTTATGAAAGTATTAAGTTGTTATGGCATAAATGTTTTTGCCTTTTAGCTATATGTTTCTCTGATTGACGTTTAAGAAACGCACGTAATTTTGAATAATTCTCTATATTAATTCCATTATTTATGTAGAGTGTGCTTCTTACAAGGAGTAGAAAGTCCATATGCTTTGTATTTATTGCTAAGTTCATTAAAATATGCCAAAAGTACATTTTCTGTAAACGAGTTACACCAATCTTGAAAATTTTAATATACACCTCTATACTTTTTTTTTATTTTTCTGGTAATAAATTCTGTATTGCATTATTATCTCTCTTATTTCTGGAGGTATACATAATAACTTATCTTCACTATCTAAATATATCTTTTTTTAGCACTATTATTAGAAATTGATTTGAAAACGTCAAAATTATCTTGTTAAAATTTCAAATGACATTACTCCCCTCAATGTAATAATTGAGTGTTCCGCCTACTGAGAGGCGTTGACAATTTAATAATTTTAAAATCTTTTAATTATTATTCATTCCTTTCCAGTTGTTAAAAAATCTTTCTAACATTTTACGCCAATAGAACATTTATCGACATTAAAATTTCCAAGAATTTACTGCGCACACTATTTATATACCGAATTATCGTAGAGCCCAGCGTGAGTTATAATAACTCACTATTATAACTCACGCTATTTGTTTATTGATACTATTAATTGCTCAAAAGCTCTTGAATAATTAATATATAAATTAATAGGAGTAGATAAACGTATATATTTTTTTTGTGTCATCGGCATCAACTGCTAAGGTTATTAGTCTCGTGTTCTGTGTAGGCTTTGTTACTGTTTCCCAGCGCCACTTTAGGAACAGCTCTGTTAACCGTATATTATGCAAAATTTAAGCTCAATCGGTTGAGGATAACTGTTTTAAAATTAAGTTGCAAGATCTGACCTAAACAAACATACAAACATTGCAAGTTAATAAAAATTTTGTAAAAATATTATTATAACAGAAAATGTAACATCCTGTATATAAAAAAGGTTCATAAACTTTGACATAATTTGAAAATTTAAGAGAAATAGGATTTTAAATAAACTTACTTGCATTTTAAATTGGAATTTTTTAATTATAAAGTTTTGACACCATTGATTTTGTCCATAATAATTGGTCAAATAGAAATCTATTATTACTAAATGAAACAGAATCATTTTAGTGGTGTTGTTGTAATTACTACATCCCTTATCTACCTTTCGCATAGCCTTTCTAATGTTGTCATGGAAAACTATGTCAGGCTTATTGGCCGGTCTGTTTTTGGGACAGTGTAATCCATCTTCCAGGTTTGTGTATGAAGACTACTACTACATCTCTCCGGTTTTTGGAATAGTCTCAGATCCAGGTGCGTTGTGAGTTTTTTCAGACCCCACTGAAGTAGGGCTGGATAGATACCGTCAGGTCCTGGCGATTTAAATGGAGAGAAACCTCGTCTACAATGTGTTTGGCAGTTTTCCAATCGTAAACAGATGTGTTGTATTCTTTCTCTGCCCGGTTGGCCACGCCTGTGAGTCAGTGAAGTGTGCTGACAGCAGAAGTTTGATTCTATCTTCGAGGTTTGCAGTGTTCATTCCATCCTCTTTTAATAGGGCACCAATACTGCGGTATGGATCTTGTAATAGAGCTTGAAGCCTCGCTACCAGCGGGGAACCTTTTATTTCTTCGCAGTAGGATTTCTATGCATTCCTCTATTTTTTATAACGATTTTTTGTATTCTCTCAGGTGAGTTTTTTTAAGTATCCCAGTCCTCTTTGAGTTTTGATTCTTGCTTTATTAAAAGATTTCGTAGCAATTTTCCTAAGATGATCTAACTCGTTACACCACCATGCGGTAGTCGTCTGACCGTGTTGGATCAGCCTCGAGGGGCAGGATTTCTTATAGACATTGATTATTTTGCTTTGGATAGTGTTTGAATACTTTTCTAAAGCATTGTTGTTTGGTGTGTCGGCCATCACCTGTCTCAGAGCCTCTTAGAGAAGGTGGGCATAAGTTGCCATATTCGTCTTCCTAGGATAACGTAGAGGACGGCAACATCGAGTTTATTTTGAAGCGGTGGTCTGAAATCGAATTGTCATCAGACACTTGCTAGTTTAGAATTGATTTATAGGTACCAGTTGTGGATAAAGTGATATCTTTTAGTATTTGACTGCGAGAATTTAAAAATGTTGGTGTTCTATCTTTATTTAAAGTACAAAGCTTTTTGGTAATTACAGTGACTTACCTCTAGCGTTGTTTGAGTTGTTATCCTTATTGACCTTCTACTAGCTCAAACTTCTGGTTCAAGCAGTATTCAATCAGATCCTCCAAATATGTGTCATTATTTACATACTATTTGGAGAAACATGTATACTATACTCTGTTTTTAAACTAGGAGGAGCGATTTGAAGTTAAGTTGGCAATTATGTAGACTTCTGATTGGTCAGATTGCAGTCAGTTTCACACATCACTTTTTAGCATTAACATCACAGCTAATTCAATTACTGACAATTATTGATAGTTTTGACATTTTATATTTTTAGTTTTATTATTGCTTTCATCCCTTTGATATCTCATCATTATTACTAGTTTTCTACTTTTTTTCGTTAACAACAGTTCTTTTTAGAATATCAGTAAGCAATTAATTGTATTGAATTTCTACAATTATGGGTCATTTTACACGGAATATGGGTAGCAGTTCCTCAAAAGCCATTCAAGAAAGGGGAGACGCCTTATTATTTTGCATGCTAGTTCTGAAGAAGGTTTAGTAGAAAAGGCGTTGTTGGTTTGTGAAGGCAAAAAGACGGAAAATTGCCATAAGAAATGAATTCAGAAGTATTATAAAAAAACTAACCTTATTACTGATTTTTTAAACTAAGAATTGATAAATTTTTTACCAAAATGATTAAATTGTAACTAAATATTGAAGTAAACTTTATTTATTAGAAAATTGACCATTTACAAAATAAAATATTTATAAAATATTTAACAGTTAGTAATGATATAATGTTGACATGTTTGTAGTGTTATGAAAATGTTGGTTCTAGTTTTCAAAACAAATCCTGACTGACAATAAGCTTTTAAATGCCTTCGTTTGCCCTTTAGCGTATCAACCATGTGTTAACACTAAATAAGCTACAGTAAATATATAATACTCATAAAACAAATTCCAGTCATTGTGTGATCCAGTTGCTTCGAGCATATAATATATGCTCCAAGTCCAGTTGATTTTCACTGAGAGTAAAGAGTACTGTATAGGTGTCCAAGCCACTAATTAAGTTTATACATATAACAAATATATCCTTGAAAATGTAAACAGACCATATTTTTATATTTTATACCAATCTGCATCTTGATATTCTGTTAACAATTTTCTTAAATATTCAATCTCTATTTCAAAAAGATAATAGGTATTCTCAAAAAGTCGATTTCAAAAGCAAGAAAAAATATTTCTCAAACTATAACGTAAACAAATCAACGGCCATATTGAATTTCATTTGACAATTCGTTTTAGACATGTTTCAGATCAAAATAAAGTGAAATTTACTACAGTTGTTTGGGACCAATAAAAATTGCGACTCCTATGACATTTAGTCGCTCTTAACCCCTTATTGGACGGCGCCGACTAGGGCCGATAATGATAACTATTTCATAGATTTTGAACCAGACTATATTTCAAAACACACTCTTAGTAACGAATCTAGTTACTTTTCCCTGTGTAAATGCGTCGTTTCAATTCGCTCCTCCTAGTTAAAAAACAGAGTATAGTGGGCTTTAACCATCGAGAAAACATCAGTTTCCCTGGGTGGAACTTTGTAAAAAACAAACAAAATAGAGGTGCTATAATTTAATATGGAGTAGATTGAGTATTAAGTGGATAAAGTAATAAACCTAAATTCAATTTGTTTTGAAACTTAAATATTCTTCCATAAGCTCTGAATAACATTCTATACACCGTTTTCAGAATAGAAATTTGAACTGTCACTAAATTCATACGATAGACAGAATCTCAATCTCAGATCTACTGTATGTAGAATTTCCAAATGGTGGGACAATAAACCTCAGAGGAGGGAACCAAGTCCGATTGGGGAGCCTGTTCGAAACCCTCAGGAGAAAGCAGAAAGACAGCTGAATGGGTAAAGAAAAGAACACCAGTGGAAAACGCTTGAAATTGACAGATTTTAGAAACCAAGAAACCAAGAAACCAAGAATATAATGAAGGTGGGTATTTAAACCTCGTCTTGTCAACGTGGTAGATCTTGTATGCACGTGACCAGAGACTCAAATTTCAACATAGATACTATATCGTTTCTTCTGCTATTCATTAATTTAGTTTTAACACAACCAATGCAGAACTAAAGATTTAATCTTTCCACCACTGTATTATAGTCCTATAGCTACCTTCTAGACAGCAGGGGGTAATCTGGAATAATATTAATGTCATGACGTAGTTAGAATTCTTTTCTGCATTAAAACTATTTCATGAATTCGTTCTTTAATACAGTTATCATTATCACTAATAATTATTTAGTCTTTTGACGAAGTCTGAATATTTCTTTGGCATTTTCAGCTCAATTTTCTCCATTCAAACAATATTTACTCAAGTTCATAAAAAATCTGTAGGTAGGTATAATGAGTGTTAAATAAATTATTTACATAACGAAAAATGTGATCTTTTTATCGGTTACATATTTAATTATATCAAGTATTATATTTATTATATCAAAATAAAAAACAGTAAGTTTAACAAGGTTTAGTGTCTAACTGTCGGTCAACGTGTGTCCAAAGGAAATTAGAAAATTAATAGGTAGATACAAATATTATGCAATTAAATAATTGTGGATTTATGTAATTACATACCTGGGTTCCATTTGGAAATTCATGATTATTACTTATAATAAAGCCGTTAAACTATGTTCGTTTCGATTTTGTAGGTTAATCTTTTAGCGTATTTAATATCAGAGAAGGAGGAAATGGGAGAACTGTAAGCCCCAAAGTTTTAAATCAAATCTAAATGCTGTTTCTGAAAGTTTATAATCCTTACATTCGGCAAATTGAACATATACAAGGTGTATCCAAAAGGTTGGGACTATAGACTCTTGGTAAATATTGAATTTTTTAAATCGTACTTATCTGGCAGTCGTCAATATGTCATGGTAAATGATCATAGGTCCCTTGAATATTTGGCAATATCTGGTGTTCCACAGAGAAGTAATCCTGTTTAATGTTTTCATAAATGATATCAAAATTATTGATATTAAATTCTTGTTTTATGCAAATGATCTAAAACTGTTTTTTAAAATAAAATGTACAATACTATTATACTTCAATATAATCTTTATCAGTTGGAATACTGGTGTTTTTCTAATAATCTTCCGCTTAATGCAAATAAATGCAAAGGTATGTTACACCTTAAAGACATTTGTTCTGAAATATTATTACCCAATTGTGACGAAGTCATTAAATTTTATTTTTAATTAATTTTAAAAATGTATATTTCAATTAATTCCCGCCTGAGGACATGTAGAAGATTCCTGTTTCCAAGGAATTACCGTTTTTCAACAATTGCGAGTACCCTCGTAGGTTAAAATATTCCTATATTTGCCGAAATCCGAATGGGCATTTTATAGAGTCGATTTCGTACCAATTATCTACTTTTATTTGTCAAGGTACCAGAAGGACATTTTTTTTATTATTAAATTGTAAACAGTCGGCTGTAGTGGTGGTATTCCCCACTAAAGTTTACCAGTCTTCAAGCTTGCCCAGCGAAAAAGGATAAATTCGATAACAACTGAGAATTACCCTTTTTTGATTGCCGGCCGCCGTAACCTCTTCTCTCTTCTCCACCGACTAGTGAAGTACTCTGTGAGTGACTGTGATATTGTTAGAATACTGAACAACCCCGTTTATTTTCCTAAGGTAGGAAACCGCAAATTATTAAATATTTTTCTATTTACAATTAGTTTGAGACACCCGTCCGACAAGTGAAAATTTTTGATTCATGCCCAGCATTTTTCATTTCATCCCTTAGTGGAAACCGTTGGCAATTTTTATTTGAGGCTGGATATAGGCTAGATTCTGAGTGCTCTCATTTTCGACGACTATATCCAATCTCTCTTAGGAAGCGCCCAGTTAACATTGAAGTGAGAGGTTCATCCCGTTTTTATTTATTTTATTTATTATTTTTGGAGATAACCGGCCTGTTATTTTCTTTTTCGGAGATTCGATCTGTCCCCGGGTTAAGAGTGATCTCTGTCCCGACGGCTTTATCTAATTTCCCAAAAAGACGTCTAAATTAATTTTCGCGCTTCTTTTCTTTTATTTATTCATTCAGTTGTATTTGAATCATTCCGTTCCCCGTCCACAACTAATTATTGAACGAAGCTCGACGTTTTCTCTAAAATTAATTCACACACCGTCTTGATCGACTTTGGGCAAATCTCAAAATAATATTTTCTATCACCATCGCCTTCGCTGTCCAAACACCGAGTAAATTCCTATCATTCTCGCTCGACGCAAATTGCCAGAGCGTCGATCGGTCCGAACTAAGATACAGGGACGTTCCGAAAACTTTGATTTCATTTATTTTCTTACATTTATTTACCGTCATATTTAATTAATTTATTTTTAAAATAATTTTCCGTATACAGGGAGTTTCATAATTCCCGACCGCTTAGCCTCCTGTGCTAGCGAACCGTAAATGTTTGTCAATATTTAATTAGTTTCCAATTGTAATAATTTATTTTTAATAAATTTTCCGTATACAGGGAGTTTCATAATTACCGGACCGCTTAGCCTCCTGTGCTAGCGAACCGTAAATATTTCCCAATATTTAATTAGTTTTCAATTGTAGTAATTTATTTTTAATAAATTTTCCGAATACAGGGAGCCGTTAATATTTGACTAGTTTTTCAATTGTAATACTTTAATTTTAAATATTTCTCTTTAAGCACATTCAATTGTAATCATTCATTTTATTTAATCCTTATACAGCCGTGCCAAAACCGTGCACTACCACCGTTGTATTTTTTTCTGTAAATATATATATTTTGTTATCAATTCCTGTGTTTCTCTTATTGCTGGTTCTTAACCGTTCTCTTTCAGGGTACCGTAGGGTACGAGGTGTAAAGGAGATAAGTGTTTTATTTTTATTTATTCTAGTATAGTGGCTACCTAGCAGTGACCGCCTGGAATTATTTTTACCTCCACTGAGCTTACCTTGAGTACACTCAGGTGTACTACAGGGTCGCAGAGCAAACTTCGATACCAAAACTGGCGCCTGAGCAACCCCTTTTCGGGAATCACCATCATAGCGCCACACAGACTCGCTGATTCACTGTAGGTGAACCAGAAGCCTGTCACACAATTAATAATATTATTAATCTTAAACATCCTGCAAATTTTGTGGACTTTGGTGTAACCTATCGTAAAAATTAAAAGGCATCTCTTTCTTTTGGTTTTAGCAAACAGTGGTCCAGTGACATCTATCTCTATCACTTCAAATACTGATGTGTCTCTTAACTTGATTTCTAGGTAGTTGTGTTGGAGATGCTTGAAAGTTTTTTGCCTGTTGTTTTTTTACTAATAATGCATTTGGAAAGTACAGAACGAACAGTTTTCTTTCCCCCAAGATTCCAGTATTCTTCCCTAAGACTTAATATGACAGTTTGAACTATAGCGTGTAATAATCTATTGTCGATCGCTAATGAGCGAGTCACAATAGTATGTTTTTTTGGCAGTACGGTCGTATATCTAAAAGACTGGCTATCTTCTCTTTCACTTATCATTACTCATATTCCTGAGAGTTCCAAATTAATCTTTAAAATATATAAAAAATTTCAAATATTTTTATTATTTTCAAAACTTTCTTGCTGTATCAACTTAATTACTTTTTTCTGATTCCAACAATGCTTCTAATGATAAAAAACTGCGTAAATTCCGTAATTCTTGTGAGAGTTTACAATTTAAAATAAATCTTATCCATGCCACTATTCTTAAAATGTCTTCAAAACGTGTAAAATAGTGACTCGTCGCTCCTATTTTCTTCCCTTCTAACCTCGCTTGTTCATCTATAACTTAATTCTGCTTGGGCCATTCCTCTGTGGGTTCTAGTAACCAAGTGGGGCTATTCCACCATTTGTTTTCGAGCAGTTTTTTAGTAAAATCACCTCTGGAAGGTAAATCTTTCGAATTTACGGGTCATGGTACCAGAATTTTTCTTTGGTTAGTTTTTGTATTTGCAGTATACGATTTCTAACAAATAGTTTTCTAGTGTCCTTTCGTTTATTCTAGTTTAAAATAGTAGAAAAGTCGATCCAGCAATAAACAGGGAGTCATCAAAGTCTTTCCTAACAAGAGGCAGCTAATGGCAGCTAACGTGGGATTGATATCGTCTTATTTGGAGATACTTTATTTTTACACTGGATGAGCTTGATACGTGCCGAATTGATAGATTCATTTCGAAGAAAAATTACCGCAGCATAAACGTCTTAGCTTGCATCACAAAATAAATGCAAACTATCATGTTTACACGCTTTTTTGACATTTGGACGAATCCATCGTGGTATTTTTATATTATCTAAAAGCTGAATATATTCAAACCAATCAAAAAATATATTTTGTGTGTGTGAGAGAGAAATATATTTGTAATATCATCTGAAACTTCAGAATTCCATGATAACTTAAGCTTACAGGGTTTTGCAGCAGTTTTTGTGTAACTGGACTACTTTGAAAACCTTCTAATGAAACTTTAAGAGTATCTGCGAACATATTCCTATCAAACCTGCTGTGGATATTTTAAGCAAAAGTTTAGGATTTTTCTATTTCATTTTAATGGTCAATGCTGACTCTACTATTGTCAATATAAAAACTTTTACTAAGGTCGATCATAAAGTTGTACACGTTGAATCTTCGATTAGTACGTTGTTAAGATAATGTTGAATAACTGCACCAAGTAAAAATGGGCTGCAGGTCAGGCTAAAAACAACCCTAGCATGTCTATAAATTTTTAACTTACCATCATCAGCATATCATAGGATTAAAATATTTATTATCGAAGGATCCATATCTTTTCAGCAACTAGTTGTTACCCTGTTCCTAGACACCTCTCAGCGGCAACCAGCAGATTGCGGGGTATTGCGGGGGATTGAGGGGCATGTTATATAAGCCCCTGGAGGGGGGACACATGAGGATAAGCGCTGTGGAGCAACCCTCCCCCCCCCCTTCCTTACTGAGTCAGAACAAGTTGTAACGATTAATCACCAATAATATTTGGCTACTTGGTAATATAAGAACTGATTTAGGTCTTAACAACTGTATTATTATCAGAGCTGGGGAGGATTCGAATCACATGGGATTTGAATCCTGGGATTCGAATCCTTTTTGAGGATCTACGAGCGGTATTCGAATACTTAAGAAAAAAAGGATCCGTGATCCGGATTCGCCAAGGAAATCCTTAAGGATTCGTATTCGAATCATCAATATTAGTCTCTGATCCTTTTAGAGACCAAACTACGCCGACGCGAACGGTTGACTCACGTTTTGTCTTGTCGCGAAGTGTAAACTGAAATAGACTAAGACTGAAGACCGATTGTTATTATTCAGAAGATAAACGTAACAATCTACAAATTAATATCGAAGAAGGGAGCAGAGCACCTAGACAATTTTGAGTTGAAACCTATGCCATACTTTTAGGCTATTTTAAGGCTATGTGTATACCCTATTCAAAAATTTTATGCTTCTCGTTTTCTGCAAAAATCAGGGTTCTCTGCTAGCTTCGAACGAACCCAGCAGAGCACCTCGGTTTTTTAAAGCTTTTTTTCTAAAAATAACCACACCGCATTTATAGGCTATTTTTAGGCTCTTAAAATATTATAAAACTACTAAAAATTGTTAATTTTAAATAATACAGGGTGCTTTGTTAGAACAAAGTTAGCAGAGCACCTCGATTTATTTATTTTTTCTGGAAACATCTACTAATGTCACATGTTTAAGCTATTTTTAGGCTCTTAAAATATTAAAAAAAATTTCGAAAAATAATGTGGAACAGATGTGTATTTTTTTTAAAATAATATTTTAAGATCCTAAAAATATTGTGTTGTTGTTTCTGGAAAAAAACTTAAAAAATTGAGGTGCTCTGCTGACTTCGTTCGAAGCTAGCAGACCACCTTGATTTTTGCAAAAAACGAGTAGCATAAAAATAGCGTTAAAATACTTAGCCTAAATGTTTGGCATAGATTTCAATTCAAAATTGCCTAGGTGCTCTGCTGCTTTCTTTGACATTACAAATTAGCAATGAATATCCAACATAAAAAAATCCTAAAATTTAACACTTGCCTTCCTTCGTCTGGTGCAGTCTAACGATTATTTTTGTTTGCAGGTATAATCGACGCACCTCAAAGGAACGGCTTTGAAATTTTGGTGCTATGTAAGGCCAACCAAAAGACATTTTTATTTCACTGTTTGTATATTTTGTTTTTTGTATTAAAATAAAATATATTTTTGTAGATACTAATTTTTTAATGGTTCATATTTATTGAAAAAAAAAAAATATTTTTTCAACATCTTCTTGTATCAACGATTTGTATGGAAGGTATAGCCCGTAATAGACACATAGTTGATAATGATATTAGATTCGGAAGCATACATAATACCATGATATGACACTAACAGTGATTCGTATTCGTGATCCGAAAAATGGATTCAAATCACTTGATTCGAATCCTTTTTTATTGCAAAAAGGATTCGGACATAGGATCCGTGATTCGAATCACATCTCGTGATTCGGATTCGTAATTCGAATCAATTTTTTGAGGATTCGTCCCAGCTCTGAATATGATACAAAATAGACCCCATTTTGCCATTTTGACATCTTTAATTGCAGAAATAACAATATAACTGTTTTAGCTAATTGAAATTTTGAAGCAAATATTTTTTCTATTCTTTTTTGTTTGTTAATATTTGTATCCTGTATTTATGTTCTTCTATTCTGTAATTGGATGTTACACCTCTTGAACTTGATAAATAAAATTAATTAATTAATTAAAGGAAGTAAATCTAGAAAACAATGCCAGTGCAATAGGACGCTTCTAAAACAAATCGTTCGATATTTTCTAATTTTCCAGACTTACTTTTAGAATGCCCTCTCGAGAGTATGATTTACGACCGACACTGCTGGGTAACGAGTTTTTATTATCAAACCGTGTCGAGGCATCGATGTGCCATTTGAAACGATTAAAGTTCATCGGTGAAGAAATTATGAACTGTTGATATTTAAAGATAATTGAAATTGCATTACGATTTTGAAAAAAAATTAAATTTAAAAAATTGTTTAGTTTTTATCAATTAATGCAAAAAAAATTCAAAATGCACACAATTCTTTAGATAAAACACGTGTAAACTAAAGTTAAATCGACTGATTTTTGAATGTAACATATTATGTTAGGACGATATGTGAAATGTTAAAAAAAATATTTATTTTTAACTTTGAATTCTCAAACGTGAACAATTTAAAAATAAAAACAAAGAAAAAAAAAATTAAAATACCGTGTCACAGAAACGTCAGGCGACCGTTTTCTTCCTGAAACAACTTCTCCTTTGGCTAATACCGTAACAGGCATTGTATTATAGAAAATTTAAATTAGCTAATTTTAAAATAATTTATGACTTTTACTAATTTATATATAAAATAAAATAAACATGAAAAAAATAGTAGTTTGTGCAACAAGAGTGGAAATGATGGCCATATCGCACGAAGACGAAGTTTGGGCAAGACCCTGTGGGCGGAGTGCGATATGGACAATTCACTCGAGTTGTACAGTATATTTTTTCTATGACCCACTAACGAAAATCTACAAATTTAAAAAATTATCTTAGGTTATTAATAGAAAATAATTAATTTTAAAATAATTTCTGAATTTTACTAATATATAAAATAAACATAAAAAATTAATTAGTTCCCAGCCCAGATTCGATCCCGGGCTTTTCGCGTGGAAGGCAGATACTCTGTCCTCGCCTTTACAGCCACTTTTTTAGTTTTAATACTCGTAATTAAATTAGTTTTATATAGTTTGATTAAAATTTAATTTTTTTTTTTTCAAAATTTGGACCAAATGAAAATAAAAATGCTTTATTTATCGATTGTACACAAAAATAACTCATTTTAATGTATATTTAATCTGAATAACTAAAAAATATACTGGCAATTAGTTTGACAGAATTGTCAAAGATTTAATTTAATTAGTTCCCAGCTCAGATTTAACCTGGGCCTCTCGCGTGGAAAACAAATGCCGTGTCCTCACCTCCATAGCCACACTTTCGATTTTAATTTTAATACTCGTAATTAAATTAGATTCATACAGTTTCATAAAAATTTAAGATTTATTTGTAAGTGTGGACGAAATAAAAATAGAAATGCTATTATTTATAACTAAGAATAACTCATTTTTACGTATATTTAATTTCAATAACTAAAAAATATACTGACAATTAGTTTGACAGAATTGTCACTTATATAAAATTTTAAAAATAATAGTAGCCTGGTGACCAAAATATTAACTGTGATTGGTGGATTTTATTTTTTTGTAGAGTTCTTACTAGGTAGAATGGATATGAAATATATTCGTTCAGTTGAATCCAATAGCATACTTTATTGTTTTATAGTCTGTGTGTAGATAAGCTAATATTCATGTGAGTATGGAAGAAATAATTTTTAACACTCGAACTTTGATTTTGCTTCCTAAGGGGAACGTCATTCTTGGGCCGATTTCGTCCTTATTAGAACTCGTCAGAAAAAAAGTGACATTATTGGTTCCAATATCTAATAGAACCAGTAGAAGGGTTACATTTCCTCGTTAGTCAAAGTCGATAGTTGGATGAAGAGTAACAAAGTAACGTCATCTACACTTGGGAAGCAAAACCAAAGCTCGCTGTGGTACCTAGTTCCTAGAATAATAATAACATTTACTTCCCGATTGAAAAACGAGTCACATACTCTCTACCTAACATTAAGTCTGATCCGATTTGCATAAACTACATAACAAAATAACAAAAATATAACAACTTTAATGACAAATAAATATTCGAACCCACTTGAATCTTATAACTAAAATCAAACATTAATAAGGGTGAACATCACCTTTTGGGGCAATAACGGCTTGTATGCGTTTTGGCATGGAATCTACTGAAGCCTTGCAATATTCTGGAGGGAAATAGTTTCAATTTGCTGAGGATGTTAAAATTTAATTTCAACCTAAAGACTTTGGTCATTATTTTAGATATGTGACACACTTTGCATATTTTGACAGTAGCTTTTTTGTGTCTGTTATGATAGTTGGGTATTAATTGTTATGCATATCTTGTATGTGGTTGTGTTTGTGTTAACCCTTGGATAATTATATTTTGTTAATTTATTTAGGGTTTATTAAACAATGTAAGTAGGACTTTTCTTTGTCTCATTTCGTTCCTGTTTGTTCAATTTTGGAAGGGGCCAAGAAACGTAGTTATATTGCATTTTCAAATCAAACTGGCGCCCATGAATATTTTGTTTTAAATACTGTAAATTAGGTACTAAATTGACCACGCTTTCTCCACTCCGAGAGAAACCGGCTTGCAAAAGGCTATTCATCAGACAGTCAAAACTTGTGCGTTGCCTTTGGTCATCATAACGATTTTGGATTGAATTCTGCGACAACTTGAAGTAACATATGTCACCCAACGATAATACATCAATTTAAACGCAAGTTTTGTAATAACTGACCCCAACAATGTAAAATATGACTCCCAACGTGAATATTTGTAACAACTTACCCTAACATGTTAAAACGTGACTTACAACGAGATATTTTAGTTTTGGACTCTTAGATAAGGATTATGTTGTTGATTAAAGCTAGATTTTATAATAATAGTCCAAAAACTAAATTGGTTTTTAAATCTTATACATAAAAATCAACACTAACAATATTTAAGTAGTCATAAAAAGTAAAAAGTTTTAGCTAGTAGCAATCGATGTAAAAAATTGGATATAACCTATGTGCTGGTCTATTTTATATTTTTGTCAGTTTCAAACCTGTTTCCTATTCCCACAAATACCTAATAGGTCAGACTTCTCAGTTAAAGATCACTTATCCAACCTTTGCTTAAAAAGTCTTTGCATATATTATTTTGTTTTAGTGTGCAAATAAGTTTTGTTGACATTGTTATTGAAATCGTACAAGTACGTGAATTTTAATTTTATTAACGAATTAAACGTTATATTAAGAAGTTCAATGACATACTTGTTAAGTATATTTTCCGGGTCAAAAGCATTCATAGTATCAACCACAATAATACAAATAAAATATATACAAACGTTCCAGGTGGGCTAGGGAGCAGATTAAGATAAATGATAAAACCACGAACTACAATCAAAAAAATAGATTTAAAAAATTCTGAGTCTTATAAATAATTTAATGGTGTACATTTTCGCAAATTGTTGGCAAGGATGACCAAATTCTATTTTGCTCATCTCAAAAAGGCATGCGTTGAAAATTCCAGGCTTAGTTGACAAACTATCAAATAGAGATATAAATATTTTTTCTATTTTGAAAATATAAAAGAGAAATTTGTCGCTGGGAGATTTTAAATTGCCAAACACCTTTTCTTCAGAGTCGTATGCTTTAAAATGCTCCTACACGATGGAATTTTACATAGAAGTGTGTCAATACTATTTATGTTTATAAAGAGGATTTGATTAAATGTCTCGAAGAAATTATGAACACAGAATTCGATAAAAAAAACTATTAATCAGACTAAAGGGTTGATAAATTTTGAAAGACAGATTTTAGTTTCTGGTTATTTTTCTTCAGCAAAATAATGCCAAATTGCAATATACTTTTTGATCAACTGCAGAGTAGACAGCTCGATGCTCTCAAGGTTAAGATAAACGTCAAATTTTGCAGCAGCTATTCAAAATATTAGAAATAATAAAGACACGCTAATTCATGAAGAATGGCAATCACAACAAGACCCACAAGAACTAAACTTAAACGACAACACCCAATCAGGTCCAAGTACAAGCAAGAAGAGACGGTTTGTTGAAAAGGAGGACCCCATTCCTAATTTAAGGATATGTAAGGAAATTTGTGATACAATAGTAGTGCAGGTAAATGAACGTTTTAGTTTTCCTACCCACCTAACAATTGCAAGTTTATTTGATAG
This sequence comes from Psylliodes chrysocephalus, assembly GCA_927349885.1. Taxonomy (NCBI): domain Eukaryota; kingdom Metazoa; phylum Arthropoda; class Insecta; order Coleoptera; family Chrysomelidae; genus Psylliodes; species Psylliodes chrysocephalus. The sequence goes on along the minus strand of OV651818.1, from coordinate 72,625,825 downwards.
TGAAAAATTTAAAGACTACCGAGGTTGTTTTCCAAATGAGGACGTTAAAACTGTGTGTAGTTTATTTCCAAACGTAAACAGCTTAAAATTCAAAAACGAACTGTCCGTACTTTACACCGGAGATGACTTTGTCCAACACAATGGGGCCGTACCGTTATTACAAATGTTTTTTGAGAACAATTTGACAATTACATTTTCGGAATCTGTGGAGCTGCTAACTATCCTGTGTACAATTCCCATGACCACAGTGGAGAGTGAAAGATGTTCTTCGACACTAAAACGTATTAAAATATTTTTAAGGAACACTATATGCCAAGATAGATTGTGCGCGTTAGCCATGTTATCCATCGAAAAAAAACTTATTCGGTCCATTCCAAATTTTAATAATCTGGTCATCGATCACTTCGCTAGCCAAAAATCCAGAAGAATGGACTTCAACTATAAGAAATAGTATACAACTGCAGTGGTATCTAGCAGTTAGTCTTCAATTTTGTAATATTTAATTTGTTTTAAAATATATTTTGTATTTTCATTAAGCGGAGAACTTGTTTTCCTAAGGGAAAAACGAATCCCGGGATTCCTTTCCAGTATGTGCCCCACTGCCGCTAGTGCCCACGAGCCGCCACTGGAGACACCACTAGACCTTTTCAATCCTATGAAGAGTAGGAAGAAGTTTTTTACCTTGTCTGCATGAACACATTTAGCAACAATGAAATAGTAGAAGATTGAGTCCAATGCATTATATTGCTATTTGTGAGCATGAGGAAAAAGTTTGTACACTAGTACATATTGTACCTAAATAGTACAGAAATAGTACGTAAATAGTACTGAAATAATAGGAACACAAATTGTTGTGATAAGCTAAAAAAAAGGTCGCAGCTATTAAAATTAAGTTGATGACTCAAAAAAAGTTTCTACAGAGGGCCACCGCCTGCCAAGTGGGAATACTACGGACTAATACCATACAGACAAAATAGTACACAAATAGCACACAAATAGTTCTTATAGTACACAAATAGTAAACATATGTATTACACAAATATTACATGAAGTACAGACAGTACCCAAAATACGCAAAAAACAGTACTGAAATAGTACACAAAATATACAAATAGTACAGATTGCTAGTACATCATAGTACAGCAGCGATTTACTCCTCGAGCGTTACGCATTTACCAACCAAGAACGGCGATTCATTTGGCAAAAGTGTGATTTGATCGGTTCCGATATTTATTTTTTTATAAATATGGTATTAATTTTTTACATGTTTTTTGTTCTTTTGGTAATAAATGTTAAACCGCCTTAAATTGCATGACTTTTAAAATGTTGTTTTCATGTGCCAACTATCTCACATATTGTACCAACTTACCCCTGAGCTGGGGTAGATTAGTGGCACATCTGCAATGATCTTTTATAATAGTTCATACCTTTTTGGTATTAACATTTATATACTTTCTAGATTCTTCAGACTATAGTCTGTAGTATATCATATATTTTATAATTCAATCGAAATATTTGTAGTTTTGAATAAAAAATCATATATTTAAAGTGTGCCAACTATCCCCACTCTCCCCTACCTATAATACTTTCTTTAAACTTGAGATAGAGAGAAATGAGAGAATATCAGAGAGCTGAAAACTAAAGTATACATTTTTGGAAATATGAAAATGTAAACCCCAATTTCCCCTATGAAATTAAGGAATTCATTCCCAGATCCTCAGAGTGGACGTGCAAAAGTATAAGTATTTGAATTAGCAGTAGATAAAAAATAAATTGACTTTAACTGATAAGGGTAGATTGATCAAGACATAGAATGATAACTGTTTTCATTGTATCATTTCCTTCAGTATACAGACTTACCGGACACACCTGGTATTGTAAATAAAATATTACATTTTCGCTATCTAAATACAATAATATGTATAATGTGCAGGTATGTGTCGTATAGTAATTGTTGAGCATATTCATTTAGAAATGAGCTCTTTATGTGTAATTAAAAAATATAGTAATCAGTAATTGGCCAATATATACAAACGAGACAGTGTATTACTGAATCTAGGACGAAGAAAGTGAATTAGAGTTTTACCTCACGAACCTACTCTTTAACCGAGAGCACTAAGCAGTATTTTTTTTTATTTGCGACGTGTCAGTACCTACGGCCCGCACAAATACATTTATCAACGTTTCACTTATATCCTCTCGATGACCTTGTCTAAATTATACTTCTTCGTTGGACAAGGTCGGTAAGTAATAAAATATTGCACCAAAATGGCTTTTGTGACATAATGCGGCCCCAAAAAAACGGGTTAAGAGACAACATTCCTAATAAACCCATTTGTAGGTAATTTTATATTTTTTCGAGAGAAGCACAGAAAAAAATATACAGATTCTTCATCAATACTCGTGACCAAATTGATGTCACCATATACAAAATTAATAACTTTAGAAGTAATAAAACCATACGAGACTCACTTATATTTGAAAAACTACGAGAACTGTTTATCTCTTTTCGCTGAGTCTGAGCCTATCTAGTAGGCGATGATATTTTTGCAACAAATTTTGTCTGACAATCTAGTTGTTCATTAGTTAGTTAGTGACAGTAGTCAAATATACGTATGTTTATAAGTTACATGATGTAACGCACATACTCTTCGAGCCGCCCCTGTGCAGTACCCAACAGGGGTGGCTACTAAAAAAATCCGTCAAGTAGGGCGAGAGATAGAGAATCGCGATTCCATGTTAATTAATATTTTCAAAGTTATAGGTAATTATTGTTGTTCTTAATTGTTTTATTCTTTAAAAGGTTCAGTGTTAGCAATATAAAATTCACTATTTGTATTATTCAGTACAGTTTCCTTCAAAATACCTGCTTCTTTCATCCCGCCGAATACCACACATGACTGCCTGTAATCACACAGAATCCTAGTAATTCTTTCGCTAATAAGAGATGGAAATGAACAAGCCGCATTATCGGGATGTCATTTTTTACAATTTCAAGCGTGGCTTAAACCGTAAAGAATGTTTTAAGGAAATCATTCGAGTGGTGACAACTGACAGGTCGTGTTCATTCGCTACCGTGAAGCGGTGGTACATTGAATTTCAATGTGGCAGACTGTTCTTAAATGACAGCTTTCGGGTCCCTAAACCAAAAACGGCAGTTAAAGATAAAATATATTGATTTTATTCGGAACATGATTAAAGAGGATCAACACATTACTGTCAGAAACATTCAAATGACTTTAAAGTTTGGTGTGAAAGCAATTTGTATGTACTATTACGCCTAGTATTGATCAGGGACGCCATAGGCGAGTTCGGTCAGTCAGGGGCTGGAGCGGGACAAATTTTAAATGACATTTAAGCGTGTTAAACTGTCACTAATCGGACTAAACCTAACGCTAAAAGGGTCGTTTGGAGTTAAAAGTGTTAAAGGAGTTAAAGGAACTTGGCAGACCGAACGCAATGCATATATAGCTAAAAATATTTTAGTCAGTTGCGGGAAAAACGATTGGTGTACCTGGCGTTTTATATTTGGAATACGAGGCTGGGCTAAGAAATTATGGACCTCGGCAAGAGTTGGCGGCGCTAAGAACAAATGCAATTGTTTTTCGTAAAAACTAGTTTTCAAGTGACTTCTGCCACTTAGTTTGTACTTGACAGTGATTGAAGGCAAACAGATTTTGCATTTTTACAAAAATGAATAAAATCGAATATCGCGCAGTGATTAGATTATTGTTTTTAAAAAAGAAAACGAACGATGAGATCAAAATCGAACTGGATGATGTATATGGGGACTCTGCACCTTCGTTATCAACAATAAAATATTGGACTGCCGAGTTTAAACGCGGTCGTACGATAATTTTTGATGATGAGCGTCCATGCCGTCCAAGAGAGGCCACCACACCAGAATTGACGATCGACGGGTAAGAGTGTGTGAGATTGCTGAGGCTGTGAGCATCTCACGTGAACGAGTAGAGAATATATTGCACGAATATTTGGGAATGAGGAAGCTCGCTACCAGATGGGTGCCGCGTTTGCTCAATGCCGACAACAAGCGAAACAGTGTGACAACTTCAAAGGAGTGTTTGGCAATGTTTAACCACAATAAGAAGGATTTTTTGCGCCGTTTTGTAACCGTGGATGAAACAGTCAAAGCAGTGGGTTTCTCAGGGCGAGTCAAAGCCAAAGAAAGCCAAGGTGGGTCTGTCTGCCAACAAGGTCATGGCCACAGTTTTTTGGGATACGCACGGTATTATTCATATCGATTACCTTCAAAAGGGCAAAACCATCACCGGCGATTATTACTCAAACCTGTTGGACCGATTTGACGACGATTTGAAGCAAAAACAACCGCATTTAGCGAAGAAGAAAGTGCTCTTCCATCAGGACAACGCACCAGCGCACAAATGTGCAGTCGCAATGACAAAACTGTATGAATTGCGTTACGAATTGGTTCCTCATCCGCCATACTCCCCAGATTTGGCGCCCAGCGACTATTATCTGTTTCCAGGCTTGAAAAAATGGCTCGGTGGTAAGAGATTTGAGTCGAATGGGGAGGTCATCGCTGCGACAGAGGCCTATTTTAAGGACTTCGAGAAATCGTATTATTCGAAGGGCATCGAAAAATTGGAGAATCGATGGACAAAGTGTATAGAGCTTAAAGGAAACTATGTTGAGAAATAAATTGAGTTTTGCCAAAAAAAAGTTGTGTTTTCTTGCCTAGGCCGATTATTTTTCAGCCCAGCCTCGTATAGATGAACGTCACTTTGTATTGAAACCATGGCCGTCTATGGGAGAAGCCAAAATCGCATAAATACCTCTGCCAATATTAAAATCACGAAGTAAAGATATAAGGAGTCCGAACGTAATGTTGAATGAATGGTATCAATTTGGGGACAGACTTTTTGCCGAAACAAATTTATTAATCAAGTATTTGTTAAAAACAAATTTTTAATATTATTTAGAGGTTACTCACTTTCGGTGCTTTGAATAAAGCCACTTTTCCTAAAGTCTCATTTGCCTTTCGGCAACCATGAATAGCACCTTCCCATTTTTTATGATACTGAATTATAAATAAATAAATAAATTTTGTTTATTTAATTTAATTAATTTTAAAATTCACGAGACAGAGCGTTCCATATTTACATGTAACAATAATAATAACATCAGTACGCCCTGAATATTTGCGCAGCCACTGGCAGAAAAAAGATCTAAGATCTGGGTTTAATATTTGTGTACATGAATCCTACAAAAAAGCCTATACCGTTTGAACTCCTTATATCTATACTTTGTGACTAAAATGGAAAAACAAGAATCTGTTTTTTTATGATGTCTTATTGTAACGGTCCAAAAATTGTGTCCCACCTCTAGTCTATAATTTAGTTTAATTTGTGTGTAAGATTTAAATTTCGATTTTTGTGCGAAAAGCTTGAAGCTTTACCTGCGATAGTGCCAAATACTTGTTCTAGGAATATTTTTTTTGGGTTTAACAATTTCGTTAAAAAACAGGCAATTGTGTCTTTATCAAGTTAAAATTCCGTTTTTGCGTAGTAGCTAACGAGAACAGAAAAATTCAGTTGTTACTGAGTAGACTTCGCATGAAATGGGTGTGATTTGCTAACTTTCAAAAATATAGTGATATTTAAGTCATCCGATAGTGGGTTTAGTTTTGGAAGTTATTTTTCGATTTTGGGATTGTGCTTTACCTGTTGGATATTGGTATTTTGGTGCTCTGGTTGTTGATTCCCAAAATTATCCTTAATAAGGATTATTCCACACTCCACGTGCGCTGTGTTCTTGAGGTTCTACCGGCATTTACCTATAGGAAGACAACAAAAAGGAGGGCGTATTAATAGTGGTTGTTCCCTCGCTTACCGACCCGTAGTCTTAATTAGAAAAAAAAACCCCTTGGCCAGGGTAAGTAAATAAAATTAATTTAAGTAGGTTTAATTAATTTTCTTTCATGAAGGTGATTTGCCACCTCTACCTTTTTATTTAAATGATTTGTTTTTCATCGTCGAGTTCGCCGTTTCTATTCACAATTCTATTGACGATATGAGTTAAATTTATTCTTTTTATGATGCATTTCCATCATTATAGTATTTGATGCTTTTTTGGTTAAAATATTCTATTGTTTTTATTTTAATATTAATTTCCTAGTGAGCTTATATATATTTTCTTTAAAAAAAAAAGGAATATTTTATTAGTGCTTATTCTCTTTTCAATTAAAATATAAATGGGTCTTTGACATATTGTCTTTTACTCTTTTTAGGGTTTTTTTTTTACGTTGGGCATCATTTGCTTTGGATTGTTAACTCGAAAACCGGGAGCCTGTCCTAGGAAGTCCTTGGGAGAACGTGATTCGTTCTATTTACACCTCTCCAGCTCGAGTCTGCCGGCTCGAATTTGAGAACGTTCTACGAGATAACCACCGCTGGAAACACGCAAGTTGTTCTTTTTTAATGATATTCGAACAGTTTTTTTTTACTTATAAATTAATGAACATTGTTTTTTTTTTACATGGAGTAGACAATCTGACTCTATTATTTCTTTTTTTCTTGTGGGGATTTATAATTAACGTTAGAATTATTTTTGTGAGCGGAATGCTAAGGATTTGGGCTTTACCTACCTATATTATTTGATATTTGAGGATATTACAGAAATCCTCAGCGCATGCGCCTGAGCTCAAGCGACGCCGAATTAACATTTCGATTTTTTTTTGCCATTTATTTTATTCACTCCTTTACTATTTTTGATACAAAAAAATTTCCCTTAGGAAGCCGCATAAAATTTATTTATAAAAACTTATTTGGTTAATTTATATGGTTATAATATTTGGGCAATAATTAAATATTTATAACACATCCTCAATTTTTACAATATAAAAATTGGTCAATACTATAATATTTATAATATTTCGTCAAGTTATATAATATTTTTAATATCTGATCATTTTACATAATGTTTATAATATTTCGTCAACCTAAAAAAAATACATTTTGGAAATAATTAATATTGCAAAAAAAAAAGATTAATTATTCTACTTAGTTATTTTACTTATTTTATAGCAAAGTATTTTTTTTTCTCTTGGGGAAACTTCTTATCATACTGTTGATTTCTAACTTGAAAATAAATCCGTAAATAATCATTTTGTATTTTATTACTCTTTTTGTGTCTAGGTTGGGTACATTAAGGTACCGCTTTATATTATTGGTCTTTTGTTAAATTGAGGGTCAATACTTAGACAGTCAGGTGCTCGGGCCAATTTAACTGGCGCCCCCCCTTTTTTTAATAATTGAGATTGAACCACCCCATCTCCACTAGAGTCTAGCCGCGAGCCCTAAAATAAATTCATCTTCGTAACCGTACTCGGTCTAGCATTCAAATTTAGATATTATTTTACTATATTTTTTTGTTTAACAAATTTGCGGTTATACTTATTTCAAAAATTCGTGCGGGAATATGTGGCCTTCTCCAACTTGTATTTTATTATACTATTTTACTCTTTCCATGAGACATTTAAAAATAAAACCAAAAGTGCGTTTACTCTTTACTGAAATGGTCAGTTACTGTTTACAGACAACCCAAAACTTTACAATTCGGCCCTTTGGCCATAAATCTAAATGACTTAATTTTTTACTTGAGAGTGTTGACCGACTTTACAACAAATAATATTTATGACAACAACATCACTATCGATTCTCTAAATAATATAATTTAGCACAATATAAAAACCCTATAATTTTTCCCACAATAAACGTTTATCCATGAATACCAAAAATATGACATAACACACAGACGCGAATTTTCCTGCTAATGAATATAAAAGTAATAAAGTGATACCTGTAACCCATTAATGTTAGTCTAAACTCTCCCCCCGGAATATCTGAATATTAAATACTAGTTTGATTACTTTAATAGTGCGATTATCGTTTTAATTCTACGTAAAAGAAACCTTACAGAAAAAAGTATACCACTGACAAAAGCGTCTACTGGGCGCAAGTTCGTCGGGTCAGCCTGAAGGGTGACGAAATCCATTACGAACGTCGCCTAGAGTAGTACTTTTAATCATTTAGTAACATTTTATAATGTTGAATCGGAGATATAAAATATCTGGCGTTTAACTAGACTAGCGTGGTATTACCAGTATCAGTTACGCCAATATTTTAGTCGCTCGGTAGATACAACTTTACAAAACAGTTCTAGGAGCGAAATCTGGTTCTATTCAACGTGTATCTGCTTGGTCAACCTGACTATATATCTCCTTTTACTTATATATATAAAATATAAGAAAAAGGTGGTCATCCTAAGGACAACTGGATATCTATGCAGAAGCCGTCGTTTATAGAAACTAATTTCTCTACTCCGTCGATATCTTTTATTTCCGTTCTCAAAATATAACAAAAGCGCGGCCACCGTAAGGGTAGCGATATCTCTTTTTAATTATATTTGAAGAATATAAAGAAAAAGGAGTCACCGTAAAGGTAACGTGGATATTTGCGTTTTTTGTTAACTTGACTCGGCGAAGAAGAAAAAGCTAATGTCCCCCCAGCCCACAAAAATCCGGGTATTTATACTTAAATTTCCCATATATGCAAATGTATCGGAAAGAGAACGACTGTGACTTCGGTGCATAAAGACTATAAAGCTCTGTATTAATTCCTGAATATAGCCCTAACGTCTTACATCTGTTTTGTTCTAGCGTAGATTTCTTTTCTCAGAATTAAACGGCGCCTACGAGGCGGAATACGCTGGGATGTTGTTTGAATTCGAAATAAAAATTTGAATATAATATGTAATATATAGGAATTATTTAAATTAATTATCAACCCCCGGTTGTCGGATTTCAATAATAATATACTTTACTACTTCGTCTGGCGTGAAAGTTGCTAGAAAAATCCGATCAATACTGAGACAAACCGTTAATAGTTTGCACGTATCTAGTTTTTAGCGGGAACTTAGGTCTATGTACTTTTATGTGTGTGACAATCTCTCATAGTAACAGCTTGTTAAAGGTGTCATATATTTTGTAATCTTAAAATGTGTGTATGGAACTTGTACAGAGCCGTACTTAGTTAATTTATTAATTATTTTTACAAATGCTTTGTATTTTTAAGACATGAACAATAAAAAAATATTCATTAAATTAATCACTTTATTAAATAAGTAACATAATTAAATATTTAAAACCTAGGTAGATTAAATTAATTATTTAACATCTTCTTAATATCGTTCACCCTAGATTTAATCTCCGGTTGTGTGTCATTAGCGATATCCGCCAAAGCACCATTGAACATCTTAGCCAAACTTTCGAAATCCCGTTCTCTCTTCTTCTCCTTCAATTTCGTCCCCAAACAAAACACGACATTCAATGCTTCCTTCCTTAATCTCGTATGCTTCCCGATACTCAAAGAATACTTAACGGCTTTCAGAATGTTATCGACAATTTTCTCCAAGCTCTTCTCTTCGTCATCAGTCAAATTATCCTCGTTAAGAAGCGTTAGTTTATCGACAAAAGCATACAATGCTGATACAACGCTGACTTGAATGGATCTGGTCACTGTCGGTAAGCATTGTACAGTATGTTCTACGAATAATTCCCTGTATTTTTCTTGTGTAGTTTTGCTGTTGGAAGGCCAGGCTTTTCCTAAAGTCTCGTAAGCGATTTCTTTCAATTTAATGTGGTTTTCTCTGTTTTTGCTAATTTCTTCGGTCGATATATCTTCAGTGTCTTCTTTGCTTGTCTTATCCGTTATGATGATTTGGATGATATCGTAAATTTCTTTAAATTTGTCGATTTCCAGTGAGGAAACTATCTCGCCTAAAGCTTGCAATGCGCTGATTTTGTATACCACTTCTTCTTTGTTGCTTTCTTTTAATACCGTTTCTACTATTTTCGAGATGTTTACGTCTGGATCATCTTTTATGGCGTCTCTGAAATAATAAACATTAATTAAAAAAAATGCATTTTTATTTGTTCATTAATAGTCATTATAAAGGGTAATTAAATTTCATAATGTCTTTATCACCACCATTAAATATGAAATCTTTTTTATTGTAAACCATAAAAAATGAAAAATATATTAAAATGTTATCAAATTTATTCATATGAACATTTTTACAGCCAACTGGTCTATAAAGTTGGGAGAAATAGCATTTTAATTCTAGATTATTTTAAATTAAATAAGGTATAAAAGAGCTAATAATTTGAAATTAAAACGTTTTTAATTTTAACATTCTTTTTTGTATTACTTACTTGCAGCTACTGCAAATGCTAGCCAATGCTTTGAGAAGTTTATCTTTGCCGTTCCAGGTTCTACCAGATAGTCCAGTCAGTAAGATACTAATCAAGGAATTTCTATGGTTGACATCCATGGAACTGCCGAGTTTGTTGGCGACAGTGGAAACACCATTTGCAGCCTTTAAATTAAAAAAAATTAATAATATCTAATCAGCCACAATACAGTTATTGAAAAGAGGCCATCTCTTTCAAAAGAATTTAATGAAAGATTATTAAATGTACAAAATATCTAATCTTTTTAAAAATTCATCATATATCCTAACTGAGAGCCAATTTCGCAATCCATCGTAAGCAAAATTGAGAAGAAATTTAGAGCAATGAGCCATGTTAGACCCCTCCATAAAAATAGTAGAGAAAACAAACCGCAAAAAACGAGAAACTAGATGTACTACTATTCGAGGATAATCTCCATATGTTTTAATAATAATCTTTAAAGTTTATGAAGTTCTATATATAAACTTTCCTCTCTGATAACCTGTTTAAATTTGTTTTATTTAAATTTATTGTAATAAAATTTGATTTTATAAAATTACCTGTGCTTTCATTGTCCACGAAGGAGATTCTAGACCAGTCTTAAGAATATCGCAGATATTTTTCAAATTTTGTCTGATACCAGTTTCGGTACCGGGGCTTTGCTCGGACCAGATTTCGTTCCAAGTTTCCAGAGTCCTTTCAGTTTCTGGCGTTTTATCCGCATGCATTGCAAAGAACACCAGTGGCAGAACCACATCCGCGTGACTTTTTAAGACTTCTTGATTGTGAATCCCGATGGCTTGAATGGTTTGTGCGCAAGCGGATCTCATCGTATCATCTAAAAAGATTATTTGATAGTAAAACGAATATAACTAGATACAATACCCTTGCTTCAAAAGTGACACAACTCAAAATTCACATTTTGTTTGGGTAATACCATGAATTTGAATATTAAAAACAACCTCACACATCAAAACCTCAAAAATGACAAAGGCGCCATCTAGAAGAGCGTGTTCTAAGTCCAGTTAGAACAATTTTGTTGATTGTAGGGTTGTTTACCAATCACATTCAAGTTATTAACTCAACAGATGTGAATTTTGAGTTGTATCACTTTTGAAGTAATGGAAATGTCAAATGTCCTATCATTAAAAAATTGTAAGACATCAGAAATGTTTGTTGTCAAAATTGAATGATGTGGGTGGTAAAGCTCATTGGTAAGTCAAATTGTTATTAAATCAAAGTGGTTGAAATGAGTTGTAGAAAGAAAAGTTTTCGAAATAAACAAATTGATTCGACAAGGTAATCAGATTTTGATTTTGAAATAAAATACAAAAAAGAAAAAAAGATATACAGGTGGAAACCAGCTAGTAGACAGGAGCACACAAGATGAGAAGGAGGTCCCATGGAAAGCCAGTAGGACAGGAGGATACCAAGAGAGAGTGACACAGGTGCAGAGACGGTAGACCAAACGCAGATAAGAAGATAATACTGTTTACTATTATTCTTCATACTACAATTTTTGGATTTTAATTTTAGACACCAAACTACCCACAGACAAAGAGTTTCATTAGGTTATTTGATTTGAAATTTAAAAGCAGCCAATTCAACTTTTCTATATCAATATATTAAAATATATACTAGGGTACCTTTATATATGTATAATTTTTTACCCTCAGTCCAGTTAATGTGTAAAAATTCTTACCTTCTCTTTCGAAATACCAATTCTGCAACTTGACCATCAGTTTTTCTAGACTAGAATCTTTAGCAGTAGCAACTAAATGGCCTATGGCAGTTGCATTATGTTTTCTAATAGCAGAATTTCTGTCTGTCAATCCATTAACAAGCACAGCCAAAAATTTTCCTGCAAGATGAATTATTTAAGACGATGAATAAACCTTTTTACATATTTTTATTTTATCGTTTACCTGTATAAGGTTGAACATCTTGACCCATTTGAACGACTAGAAGCGTTATAAAATGAGCGCAAGCTATTCTTGTACCCAAGCCAACGGTACCCTTCATCAATTCAATGATTTTCGGCACCAATTCTTCGAGTATGGTCGCATCTGCATATTGCAAACTCTAAAACCAAATTGTCAAAAGGTTACGACATATCAGGACAGATTACCGAGATCGGTGTTTTTCGTTTTATTTAGTTAAGTAACACTTTTATTTTGAAAGGTAGAAAAAATTTACTAAGCTTTTTTAAAGGTCAAATACTGCTTAACATAGCTTAGCCGCATTTTCAAAACATTTCATCTTCCATTTTTGTTTAAAATGAATTCTTCATGTCTCCATTTTTGTATTTATCCAACCATCTCACAAAAAACCTAATTCACAAAGATTCTTTAAATTTACAAACGTGTGAAACCTTAAAGATTAAAACGTCATTCTAATGAAGATCTACTAGAATTGGGCGTTATATTTCAGGAAATACTATACAATTAAAGGAAAAATCCAACTCAAATATGGCCAATTTAAAAATGAACGAAAATAAGAAAACTCACGAGACCGTGTCACAAAAATGTCGAATGTCTACTTCTTTGGCTAATGCCACAACAGGCATTTAATTATATCCAACGAAAAACAGCAGAGATAGAGAATTAGTTTCAAACATTCTTAAGCTTTGACTGTTTTTATTTTTCTTTAGATACAATTTAATGTCTGCTGTGGTATTAGATAAAAGATGGAAACGCTCGCCCGACATTTCTGTGACACGCTTTTTAAATTAAAATACTTTGTTCACAACATACGTAGTTAAACAATTTATAAACGATTTCAAATTCCTGCTAACTCGCCAATATACCTATAAAAAAAGTAAATGTAAATGTAAATACATGAAAGAAATGATATCAGGTCATCAACCACATAAATTTGGTAAACTACGAAAATTGAGCGACTCAGCATTATTTTTAAAGTCCATCGAACTAAGAATTTGTAAATAATGGTTAACTGGGCAGCCGAAAAGGTAGACTTGGTGTAAAAACGGGGCAGTAATAAAAACAATAATAGTCATTTGGTAGTAATAATAATAATAATTAGTAAACCTAAACGTTCTTTATGAGATTGTGATAATAATACTCCGCTAATTCACCCCCTTACGTGTGAATTATCTTCTGTGGCGCTCCGGGGCGACTTAAAGATGATTGATGGTGCCATTTGACTTACAGGTGAAGAAAACTCGGAAAACCTCACTCGCCATCATCGAAACGGTAACGCATGGCAATTTGTAATGCCATATCAACAAAAATTAAATTATTGCCAATTCGGCACACATCAAGTCCTATAACGAACCATGCAAATTAATTAAAAATGCACATGATGCTTTGTCTCTCTGTAACGAAGTTACTTTTTTTTTATTTTATTTAAGAAATATAGGATCCGTCGGAAAACCGAATTATTATTTTTATTTTATTTTTCGTATTCATCATTTAGCTTTAACGTTAAAAATTCGAGTTTTCAAACGTTTACTATATATTTAATCTTCCCATCAAAATTTTTTTATAAGTCAGCGGACGATCGCCTGCATTTCCCCACCTCAATCTTAATTAATTATAATCGAGTTTGCACGACGAGTGGCGAAAATCACCTGTAAAACAAGCTGCACCGGCCAGATCTCACTATCTTTTCGCCGACGCTTGAGTTAGTAAGCAGCAATCCTTAGCAGTACCAGCCGCCTCCGATTAAACAAAACCCGTTCTCCGAGTACAGGTAAAAAAAAACTGATTTCTTATCGCGTTATTTTTGGAAGTAAATAAAAGACACATTCCGATTTATACCGGCTTTATTTTCTATTGAATTTGAAATACCGAAATAATTAATATTAAAGCATTTTGCTCTGTTAAATATCTTTACATTTTTAGAAATATTTATTTTCATTTCTCGACTGAATTATTTTTTTAATTTTATTTTCCGATTTTGGATACGATTAAATTATTTAATAAGATAAATAGATTTAACGATTTAATTGCTGCCAGGTCTAGGTTAATTTTTTTTTTACAGTAGTTGGTTCTTTTATTTCAATTTTCTTTCCTTTAAAATAAATACAGGGTGGTACTCGTAATTGATTTAATGATTAAAAAAATAATGTCTGAAAACTAACTAGTGTTTTGTATGCGTGATTGTGTCGCTACACTACTAGTGATTAGACATTATCCGTGGATTTTTTTTTATTTTTATTTTTTATTTTATTAAAAAGGGGTCACGACCGAAAACACATTTTTTTTATTTTCCGTATCTAAAAGTAAATACTATCTGATACCTAGCCAGTGTTTTGTATGCGTGATTGTGTCGCTACACTGCTAGTGATTAGGTATTATGCGTGATAAAATTTAGTTTTATTTTCCTTTAATTTTTTTTTTTCGATTAAAGTTTAAAAGAAAAGAAAATATTGTCTGAAAACTAACTAGTGTTTTGTATGCGTGATTGTGTCGCTACACTACTAGTGATTAGACATTATCCGTGGATTTTTTTTTTAATTTTTTTTTTTAAAAGGGGGTCACGACCGAAAACACGTTTATTTGGTTTCCATACAGAAAAATAAATAGTATCTGATGTCTAGCTAGTGTTCTGTATGCGTGATTGTGTCGTTACACTGCTAGGAATTAGATATTATCCGTGGTTACATTTTTTTCTTTTACTTTGATTTAATTCCAAAAGGGTGGGATATTAGATGGGAAGTTAAACTAGTTACCTGGTACCGATTAATTTTATTTTTCATAATTGTTAATATTGAATTCTATTTCCGTATATATTCCCTGTTCATAAGTAAATGCTACCGTAATCCGATTTAATTCAGAACTCCGTGTTATTTGCTTTTATCTGTATATTTATCTAAATCACGTCTGATTGAGCTCCGACCTGTCAAGCCATCGTCCGCAACCGCTTATTTTTGTTATTTTTTGTTCAGGGTTATAACGACTCATAAGGGGGTGGGCTTTGAAATATTTTAATTTTTTATTATTGTTATTAGCTTTCGTAAGCAATAGATGTATTAATTTTCAAAAAAATTTGGCTTATAATTGTGTCGACCTTTCCCTTTTTCTTTTTCAGCTTCGACAATTCTTTAAACGTAACAATAACGATTAAAGCCCGTTATTGTTACCCTCTTATGTGTATAGTCTTACATCAACGAGACCCCTGGAGTTTTTCCGTCATCTCCACTAGAAGCTACCTGTGTTGTGGAGCAAACCACATTAATAAAACTGGCGCTCGAGTACTTCCGAGTCATAGGGTGTCACTAGTAAGGGTAATATTTTCTTAGAGGCAAGAAAACACCTTACATCTCAACCATAAAATTGCCTATAAGCACGTGAGACAACTACACTACCGAGCCAATATGCCCCTAGTAGATAAATAAGGTGGTAAGTTCTAATAAATGTTTGGTTTCAACGACGGAACTTCTTAAAGGAATACCGTTTTGTTGTAAGTTCTGAAGTTACGTAAGCGAATTAATTTTTACAACATCTAAGATTCCCCGATTCTCCTTCAGTACTCTGGCAATCAGTGAAATCTTTAATTCACTAACTTCCGTCGATCACGAGGTAACGTTACCCTTTTATCCGTCACTGCATCAACTGTAGTAAACCACATCCTTTTGACAATAATCCTTTAACAGGTAAATGTTCGTCACATTTAATTTTTTCAAAAATCCGACCATATTCACTGGGCTAACACCGCTTTACTTAGCGCCGTTTTTTTTTTTTTAATTTTTAAATATTGTTTTTTGATAGCGATGCAAAATGAAAACTTAGCTTTGTTCGCAGAGCCGATCCCGAACGTATTCTGAACGTTAGGGCAGATCATACACGCCTGTATAAACATTTAAACGGTACAAATCCAGTTATAATATGCAGTGTAATTTTTACCTCAGCGTTCGGAATCAGTACAGGATTCTTACTACGATTGAGGATGTTAGAATGACATTAGCCATATTCAACCTGTTCATTTTGAAAGCATATTATTAATAAGCTTTTATTTGGAATACCGTGGGGATAGCCGTTTTACATATCGTCCGTGAACCGGCAATACCTTCTAACTCAATGTGAAAAAAAATTACAGAAGGACGTTAAGGGCGGCGTCTGGCCATATTTCAAAAACTGTTTATCTGGTCAATTTCGCATTTTTTTTACAAAATCATTGAAAGAAAATAGTTAAAAATGATTTTACCTTTGTAACTTTTCGCTATATCACGTGATACACTACACAATTGTTTTTTCATAAAAAAATCTATGTAATTTTAAACCAAGCCTTCAAAAAAACTAAACCATATTTTGAAGTGTGATGTATTTCATTATTTTTCTGTATTGGTTGTACGGGATTTAACGGAAAGACAACATGTAAATATATTTAGTTTTAAAGAAAATTCTTAAGTAAGTCAACGCGATTATATGTGGTTTAGATACCAAAAGTCAAAGTCATTTTTCGAGTACTTTAGAACAACTTCGTTTCTTAAGAAGTCTTTACAACCTCTAGGCACACTTCATGAACGGTTTTCAATATTAAAATTAATGCCAAGAAGTATATTTTTCTCGAAAGCTTGGTTTAAAGTCAACCGCATACGGCAGATTTCTATGGGCGAACGCCAACCTTAAAACTAAATTAAATGTAATTGAAATTATTTTGTTTTGTAACTAAAAAAAAATAGTTATAAACATTTAACATGACAAGTTTTAGTAATTTCCTAATATTAGTTAGAAACTATTGACATTGGAATAAACTGGCATTTGATATTGTGTTGTCACTTAGAAGATTTTACACAATGATAGATAATAACTTTTTGTAATAGATGGCGCCTAGAACTCACAAATGTTAATCCAAATTATGCTCTAAACCTAAATTGTTCAAAATTGTTTATAAATATTCGGCGTGAAAATAAACAAGACTGTACTTTCGAAAATTCCTAAAATACAGTTCATTGTCAAATGGTAGTCAAAAATAATATAAAAAGTATGGGTACGTATTTAAAGAATTGTTGACAGTGGCCCCTTAATTCCGAAACGACGTTTTAAAAATTCGACTTTGCTATGTTTAGAGATATTTGACCTTTAACAAAAAAGTTTTTTTCTATCTATAAAAAACAAAGATCTTCATTAAATAAACCGAAATTCGTCGATTTGTCCAAATATCTCGGACACCGAACAAGGACATTTAAATTTTGAACAAACCAATAAACTCATCTTTTTTTCCTGTTTAATTAACGAAAACCTAGTGTTTAATTAAGTTTTCGCCATTCCGTATGATAAAATAGGCACACTGCAAAATTATCCAAAAATAAAACAGTTGTTCTATATCATTTATATATAAAAAGTTAAAAAGAAATTATGTTTAATTATTAAAAATTACTTTCGATTTTAAGTACCTTTGTTACAGTTTCCGTGGTGAAATGTGACTTAGCTATGGAAGCCCTAGCGCTATCCACGGCTTCTTGAGCTTCACTTTGGGCCCCTAACCTAGTACTTAAATACGATAATTTCGTTGACTCCATTTCCCCGGTCGCTTGAAGCAAGGCTGGGATTAATTTAGGCAAAAACGGTTTCAGTTGCGGACCGGCTGATGTTACTAATTCGGAAACGGTTTGTAAGCTAAAACATTAATTGTAGATACATTGCCGAATTATTATAAAATAATAACAAACCTGATAAGACGTATTTCTGCAACTGAATTCGTTATACCAGTGTTGAGCAAAACAGGTAATACCGCCTCAACCATTTTGACACCCGCCTTTCCCTGGCTAATGTCGCAACCTCGTATACATAACTGTAATTAATTGATTTAATTCAAATATTGGTGGTAGCGATTTTAAAAACTTTCGTTTATAATTCTGAGAAAAAATCGTGTATACTTACTTTACTTAAGATTCTGGTCGTTCTGGTAGCAGTTATCCTGGTCTGTTCGTGATGATCATCCATAACTCTAAACAATTTTGTCCACAATTCATCCATAGAATTTATAGCATCGTGAATAGACCGATTAGCAGAGCCCTTCAAAAAGTCTTGTAACGCTAAACAACACGACTGTCTTACCCTGTATTGACTCGAGTTAATATTTGCCAAAATATCTGCCAGAATTTCGTCATAGTATTCATCTAACTAAAAAAATATTTAAGTTAGTGCTCTTCTTTCTTATTCTTATTACAAAATCATAATAAAATCATAATGGGGAATTTTTCTGAGTAGGAAATATATAAATAATGCAAATATCAAAAATTATGGCAAAAGTCCTAGTGTCAGGCAGACATAAAAAGACAACATATTACTTTATATGACATCAGAATCTAAATAACTTCAATTAAAAAAAAATGAAAATGTAATGTTGATTTTGAGGCAAAAATTATTCAAAATGATTGCAATACATAATCAAAATACATAATGGTAAATTATCTTACTATTTTTCCTGGCTCTGGGACCAAAACCCTCCAAATGTTATGCATGGAATTCTGTATATTAGGCGTTGGATCATATTGATATCTATACAACTTCGGTATAATCGTTGGGAGGTACGCTTTCAGATCTTGTCCACATCTTTCTGCAATGGTGGAGAAACCGAAAGCAGCACCTTTTTTGGAGTTCCACATTGCATTGTGATTTGCCAATTGCATGAATTGGTAAATTAAGTCTGGCTTATTTAGATCTGATGCCAAAGAACAGAGTTCTTTGTAGGTTGTCAGGTTTCCTCTAAAAAGTAGATGTAAATAAGTATTATTTTCAAATTGTTTTAGTTTTTTTTAATGTAATAACCCCAAGGAAAAAACTCTTGCATACAGTATTAATCATTTAAAAAGTGTACACAAATAATCAACTATTTTAAAAACTAATTTAAAATAACATGTGACCAAATTTTGGTAGCAATTAATTTAAAAATGTATATTTCAATTAATTCCCGCCTGAGGACATGTGTTTCCCAGGAATTACCGTTTTTCAACAATTGCGCCCTCGTAGGTTAAAATATTCCTATATTTGCCGAAATCCGAATGGGCATTTCGTAAAGTCGATTTCGTTCCAATTATCTACTTTTATTTGTCAAGGTACTAGAAGGACATTTTTTTTATTTTTAAAATTGTAAACAGTCGGCTGTAGTGGTGGTATCCCCCACTCGGGCTTACCGGTGTTCCATCTTGCCCAGCGAAAAAGCATAAATTCGATCACATCTGGGAATTACGCTCTCTTGATTTCCGGCAACCGTAAGCTTCTTCTCTCTTCTCCACCGACTAGTGAATGACCGCGATATTGTTATACTGCTGAACAACCCCGTTTATTTTTCTAAGGTAGGAAACCGCATATTATTTTTTTTATCTACAATTAGTTTGGGACACCCGTCCGACAAGTGAAAAATTTTTGATTCATACCCAGGATATTTTATTTCATCCCTTAGTGGGACACCGTTGGCAATTTTTTATAAGAAGCGCCCAGTATTTTTCATATAAGTTTATCTTTTCTTTTATTTGTTCATTCAATTATATTTTAATCATTCCGTTTCCCGTCAACAATTAATTATTGAAAGAAGCCTGACGTTTTATATAAAACTAATTCAAACACCGTCTTGATCGACTTTTGGCAGATCTCAAAATAATTTTTACGTTAACCATCGCATTCTTGTTCCAAACACGCTGAAAATTATCTTTCTCGTTCAATGTAATGGCCAGAGCGCCGATCGGTCTGAACTAAGATACAGGGACGTTCCGAAAACTTTGATTTCATTTATTTGCTTACATTTGATTACTGTCATATTTAAATAGTTTTCAATTGTATTAATTTATTTTTAATAAATTTTCCGTATACAGGGAGTTTCATAATTCCCGGACCGCTGAGCCTCCTGTGCTAGCGAACCGTAAATATTTTCCCGTACTAGTAAAAGGTAATACGAACTTTTAATTTCCTTAGTACCTATCAGGGTAATAAAGTAAATTGGATTTAAATCCGGGGGCACAGGCGCCCTTCATCCATTTTCGCGTTAACCAGGGAGTGATAGCGGTATTCGCTTGCTTCCCCCGTCGATAATCAGAGCTGTTTCAGCCCCTAGTCTTTATAACAGCTCGTGGAAAGGGTGTCTCTCTTGTAGAAGCTATGGACTACCAGATGTCTACATGAGAGAGACTTTAAACCGTTAATATTTAATTAGTTTTCATTGGTAATAATTTATTTTTAATAAATTTTCCGCATATAGGGAACCGTTAGTATTTAATTAGTTTTCATTGGTAATAATTTATTTTTAATAAATTTTCCGAATATAGGGAGCCAGTAAGATTTGACTAGTTTTCAAATATAATAATTTATTTTTAGTAAATCTTCTGAATACCGGGAACCGTTAGTATTTAACTAGCTGCAATTGTAATAATTTACTTATAATTATTTTTTTCTTTTCTTCTGTATATAGGGATCCGTAATTACTTTCTTGTAATCTCGTTTAATTGTAATTATTCATTTTATTTAATTTTCTGTTTACCGCCGTACCAGAACCGTGCACCGGCACTGTTGTATTTTTTTTGTAAATATATATTTTATTACCTATTCCTGTGTTTCTCTTATTGCTGGTTCTTGACCGTTCTCTTTCAGGGTACCGTAGGGTACGAGGTGTAAAGGAGATAAGTGTTTTATTTTTATTTATTCTAGTATAGTGGCTACATAGCAGTGACCGCCTGGAATTATTTTTACCTCCACTGAGTTTACCTTGAGTACACTCTGGTGTACCACAGGATCGCAGAGCAAACTGCGATATCAAAACTGGCGCCTGAGCAACCCCTATTCGGGAATCACCATCATAGCGCCACACAGACTCGCTGATTTACTGTAGTGAACCAGAAGCCTGTCATAAACACATAGAAATTTGTTAGAAACACAGTTGAAACAAATCAATGATTAGCTTAAAAATGTAGGCTGCCGTCACTAACTGTTAATATTTTCCATAAATTAAAGTTTCTTATGGTCTCTTTCTTTTATTAACAGGTAATAAGTAGATATAGAACTGTACCAAAGGCAGCTGTACATCATTGCTAGTCATTCCAATCCATCTGTGACAGAAGTCCATGAAAAATATATGGAATATGAAACTATAGACATGTAGTAAGTGGCAGGAAGAATGGAAGGAATGTACTACAGATTCATGGATCCCTGATATAAGGCCATTGTTCCAGAACAAACATGAGCACCAACTTCTATATAATCTGGTCATGGATTTAAAAGGTACACATTGTATATAGGGAAAACTGAGAAAGACATGTGCATTTACTGCGGTCTCTACGACAAAGCCAAGAATACAGTATTGCAATGTATGAAATTTCAAGGTGAAAGAAATAGCCTGCATAAATGCATAATGCACTGGGAACGGACTTGTGTGTAGATAATTTTAGGGTGGTCTAACTAAAGAAGGACAAATACAATATCATTAAGAATACAATTTCGAATATAATGAAAATCAAAGAAACAGAAGAACGTATTCAGCAACAGCAATAGACAAAAACGACAGACCACTGCACAGGTAGTTGTAAACATTTTTCAAAATAGCTCCTGTGTGTGTTTCGAGTGGAGGTGAAAAGTTTTTGGTGGGTAGGCTATGTAATAGTCCCACATAAACATCTTGGTGACAAACATGAGTTTTTAAGCTTTCACACTTCCAAAATAAAAAATAAAATAACAATTGAATCATGGTGGAAAACATTCACTTTCCTCCCTATAACACAATAATGTATTAAAATTGTAAGTACTCACCCTGTAGGTGACTTTCCCAACTGGCCTTCTTCAAATAATTTTGTATCTTGAGTAACTTGTGTTACTTGACGAGTACCAGAGGTCAGTTGTTTTACTAAAGCTTCCAACAATTCCTCAGACTTGTATGTATCATATACTACACATAAACCTTTAGATGCCACATCTTGTATGATATCTAAAATAAGAACATTTTTAGTTTGTTTTGAAGTTATATATTGTTACCATAATTACCATTATTCTCGCTTAAGAACTCCATAAAAACATTCTGTAACTGTCTCAATCTTTTGGTAATTGGTTCTCTTTCTCCACAATATTTGATGACGGCCAGTAACCAAATACTGGAAGCTTGCTTCGAGTTAGGGTGGGTCGTGTTAGCCAAGCTTAGAAGTTCTCCAAGAAGCCATTCTAAGCTGTCATCTGCTTGAGGTTTGCTTACAAGAGGTACGTAATCTTTTGGAAGAGTGGTCCAAGGGTTTCTTGCTTCTGGCGACCAGACACCTTGGCAGCACATCACTAGAGATTCTCCAATGGTGAAGTGAACTTCAATATCTTTTGTCTAAAAATAAACATTGATATGTAAAAATATAAAGTTTTTATTTTCTGAACTAACCTCCTTTGCAGTATTCAACAATCCTTGCAAAACTTCCCTTGAATGTGGGAACTGCCCACCAACGCACAACAATCCTAAACTTCTAGCAGATTTTTCTCGAACCTTCGGCGACAATTTGGAATTGTTCATAACGTCTAATAACTGGTTAACAAGATCCATTTTGCTAACTGTATCAATTGCCATTCTTTTCGGATCTGGACTGCCATTTTTCATGGGCTTTCCATCTTCTAATGGCAATTCACCGGCCCTACCTATCAAACCGATACTGGTACACGCCGCACTTACTAAGAGTGGGCTCTGATGTTTTAAAAATGGAACTGGAATTAAGAAAACCGCTAAAAATAGTTAACAACAAAACAGTGTTATTTAATACCCACCTAAACTTTCAATGCTAGATTTAGTAATATCCAAATAGGTGGAATCTTTTTCCTTTTTACTACTTTCAATTTTCATTTCCAAACACCGACCGATAGCGAGTAGAGCTCCATGTTGAGCCTCTAAATTTTTTCCGTTAGATTGAGTTGTCAAATTTTTGACAGCTGTAATAAAATCGCCGTTGTTTGCAGATAAGGTCAAAATAATGGCGTAAAGTAAGGAACTACATTCTCTAACCTCTTCTTTAGTGTTTGACAATTGATCTTTTGACCATTGAAGATTTTTTAAAACATGCTCGTGAAGAGTTGGCAGGCACCCTATTAGTTCCACCATGCAACATAACGGTTCGGGAGCTGAAAATATTTGAATATAAGTGGAGTTCATGGATACAATAAATTGTAAGGTAATATTTTTTACCCGGATTGGCGACCATGAGGTCTCTAATTAAGTTGACATATTGAATTAAAGGGTTATCTTCCAACTTAACCCCACTTGAATTCAGTTTTGCTTGTAGATGTGTTGCTATTTTTGGTGTATGTTCACAAGGATGTTTTAGTATCTCCCTTGTGAGAGGCACATCTAAATCTTTTACTAGACATAGTCTTAAATACACCAAAATCTAAAAGAGTGGCATTAAATTATTAAAAATAGCTTAGGATATTAGTTATTTATATATTTTTTATTTTAATATTCCCACTAATTTTACCTCAGTATAAGTTTTTACACTAAATGGTAACATATGATTTCCAACAGAAAAACATTTAGTTTTGGCCTTCATGGTAGATTGAGCTTCGCTTGCCACATAATGGATAATCTCCTCAAATGTAGGCATTATTATTTTATCTTTTATAGATTCTTTAGCTAAATCAACATCATTTTTTCTGGTTGTGCCATAAAGGGATTTAAAAGCTTCTGCAGAAACTTCATCTTTACTAAAATTGTTCAAGTTGCTAAATAATTATGTCTCTCATTCAATAAAAATTTAAATTTAATGCAGAAGTGATCTCCTGTTGTTGATGCAAGATATGAAAGAAAAAAATGGAAGCAAAATTAAATTTATTAAAAAAAGTTCAATGAATAAATTCTTTTGGCACCAAAAATGAGATAAATGTCGGGCATTGAAGAAAATATAAGAGTATAAATGCACATTTAATACAAAGTAAAATAAAAATGAAATACAACGTCGAGGTAGTTACACTACGACACATACAGGTTAGGAAAAAGGAATATAAGCCATAGGGTATTATAGCCACTTCGAGTGCACGGCCAACGTCTACATACCTACTCAAAATTGTTTAGCAAGCATCTAAATATGTTATTAATGTATGAAAAAATAATAAAAAATAATTCTCAAAAACTTAAAAATTATTAAAATGAGAAACTACTAAACCTAACAAATAAATTACGAAGCTGTTCCACGAGATACTAATAATATTATACTGCATGTTACAATTAATAGAGATGGGCGTAACTACACCATACGACTCGTATAATTTTTTCCCTACCTGTATGACTTACTTTTAGATATAACTTACTTGTCTCCAGTAGCTATTAAAAGCAAATACTTCGATGGCACATGATCCGGAGGAAAAATTGTAGCCAAGGTCCTGACAGCAGCAAACCTGACCATTGGTTCATCAGAAAGGATTTTGCATTTGATCAACAAAAACAAAATATTTAACCTACCGTCCTTGTCGCACTCTTCCGGCAAATTGTCGTATTTGTAAGCTATGATCAAATTCAAAACGCCCTCTCTGATCTGCAGACGGAGTTCGGGATTTGCTGATTCCATATTGGTGAAAAATGTTTCCATTAAACCGACATCATGGTAAATGATTTTTGGGAAACGTTGTGCCAACATGCCAATGGTCGTGTAAGTTTGACCATGAAGGACTTCTTCACCTTCTTTGATGAGTTTTTGCAAACCTGATAAAAGAACCGGAGCTACTTTGCTTAAAGGGTCTTCAGAACCGCTAAAACGTTATTTTTAATCATTTATAATAAAATTAAAAATTGTTCTGGTTAGAAAAATTTACAAATACTACTTACGTCCGTATGATATTTCCAATGAAATTAAGAGCCAATGTTTTCAATTTTGTATTAGTATTGACCCCGTAGAGGGAATCGAAAATAATCTGTATGCTTTGAGGAAAAGCAAAACCTGAATCTGAAACTCTACAAAGCGACGTCAATAACTTTAGACGAATTCTCGTATTTGCAGGCGTTTTCTTCTGTTCTGGTTTAACAGATTTTCCTTGACTTCCCAAATATAAGTTATACAAAGGTAAAGATGTTTGAGATGATGACCAGTCAACGGACCTGAAAAATATACCTCCTGTTATTTATCGAGTATCCTAGACTAATTCTGAACATCAAATAATCTACAATACCAACTTGAAATATTAATAAAATATCAATATTTCTAATTTAGCTCTTACCCTATAACTCTCTTTAATTCAGTATCAGCCAAATTTGCAACACCAAATCTGGTGTCAGATGCTGCAACCACCAAATGTGGCAACATTTCTTCACTGGTAAAAACTCCATGAGCCAAAAATTTGACCACTCCTAATTTTATCTAAAAGGTAGGTAACTTATTTAAAAATGCTTTGTGAATAAGGTTAGTATTTTCTTAATACTCTTAGTAATAACTATGCTTGCTATTTTAAAGGAACATTTATAGATATATGTATATGTACAACAACTTCAGCAAATTCGCAACCATATTTCTGTATCTTTAATGTATATTAAATGGAAAAACTGCCAAGGGAACCCTTCAAGTAGCGAGCCAAATCTACTCCAAATGCATCCATATAAAAAAAAATTATAGTGAAAATTACCTCTTCAAGTTCCTCCGGTTTCATAGGATTATTACTGATAATCCTTTTATAAGATACTTCACTCATACATGGTGGAACAGGTAGCGACACGTTGTTACTTTGATTTTCATTGTCACTTTGTGGAGTTAATGCACTAAAATTCAGATATTTAAATATACTTTGGTAACAGAATTTTCCTTACTTATGTTGGAAGCAAAAATAATATTATCAGACTTGAAAACTTACCTGTATGGCAACAATATCATGTCCAACAAAATATCAAGCAAATGTTTCCTTATCTGTGGCTTTTCGTTTAAGCCAAACAAATGCACAATTTTTTCCGGTTCAGTAGGAACTTTAACTTTTCCAAGAATGGGAATAATGAGCAGAAGTAAACTGTCGATATGCGATTGAGGCTTGTTTTCTAAAGCATTAAGTACAATGGGAACCAATTCGGCTTGCTTTTCAGCTGGTAATCGTGGGTATCCAGCTTTTAGATATATAATTGTAAAATTCTGTAAATATTAAAACAAAATATCTACATTACTAATTAATTAGCGATATCAGTTCCTAATTATAGTATGATTTAAATTTTAAATACTGTTAATTATTTACTATTCAGGGTGTTTTTGAAATACATGTATATATTGTGGTATCCAAACTGTCAAATTAAATATTAGGAATATTTCCGTTTTCCATTACTCTACCTAAAAACAAACAAAAACCACTCAGGCATCTAAAGGTTAACATTTTGTATAAAAACACAGTAGTGAATATAACACCTTTCTTTACAGTTTACGTTACTTGATGAACTCTGCAAACTGGATGTTCTCATTGATTCTTGTAGAAGATTTAGAGGAAATTTCTTGATATAAGAATTTGAAAATATTTACAGAATTCTTTATTTGAATAGTAGCTGTACAGTTTGCTTACAACTCCTTTTAAGGTAGTTCACTCACGACAGACGTACATAAAAATATCGCCTAATGGTAAATACCAAAAGTTCGAGATTCTCCATGCTAAAAATTTTTATTTTTGTAAGAGACTATACACACATGTTAGCATCATTAATTATTATGATAAGAAAATACCAACCCGAAGGCAAAAGCTCTCAAGAGTGGGTGGTACGGCACAGCGAGCCACGTGCAGGTACCGCTCCGGGCCAGATCGACGGTATCAGCCTTGAGTGTCACTATACGCCTTACGGATTACTATTTTAAGTAAAATTATAACACACACTTATATATAAGGGTGTTATAATTTCAAGTAAAATCCATCCTTCAACGTTGCAAATATATGAATGGTGGGCTATAGAAATTTGTGACTTCCCCATACTAATCTTAAGGGCTTGTTTTGGTTCAAACAAAACCGTCAATTCCAGTTCTCAAATACAGTGGAAGAATTAATGTTTCAAGAACACGTCGCGAGGTTATAACAACCTCTTAGCTGATCGAGTGTAATTCGTTACCGCGCGTTAAGTGTAGCGATTACAATGTTGCCAAGTTGTAATGATTGTACGTAACTACGCATCGACTGCTTTAAAAATATTTTTATTTTAAAAATCTATATCTTTTTACCAAAACGGTCAAAAAATTCAGCGTTTTTTAGTTTCTTTTATAACTTGATTTACATGACCAGCTTCAAGAGTGTTAATTATGCCCATTTGATTGTTAATATCTCGTTTCACAGATGGTCAAAAAATTTCATTTTTTTTTTTTGTTACATAAAAGACACTTCCATTAACCTTATATTTCAATTTTATTGAATTCTTAAGAAAAGTCGTTTTACGAGTGAACTACCTTAATCTTGTCTTTTTTTTTTTCAGAAAATATTACACTGACTCCACTCTTTTAACTCATGGCATGGTGTATCGTTTAACAGATAAAGAATGAATAATGAAAAATGTATTTTTTTAATTCAATCATTTGTATCTTAAGTATTTTTAAACCACGCCCTCACAATCTTGCGAAGTTTTTGTCCAATGAAATTACATCATGTGACCGTGTTTTCTTGCAATATTTCATTTTTGTAAGCGCGTGTCTGCACAGACGCGTATTCAGATCCTATGTCATGTTAAAAATATGTATGTTTTTAATAAAGTGCTGATGACGTGTTTGGATGAAAACACACATTTTGATTGCACCGTACAAAACTATGGAATGCCGATCCGAATATGTGTACAAGAAAATTACGATTCTTCCGATGCTTCCATTGCGTCCGATACGAATAAATGCGCACTTACCTTGAGACTATTATACTGACTTAAATATAATTAAAATTAAAAAAGATAAAGTTTAATGTACTAACCAATCAAATAATCAAAATTTATCGATGTTTTAATGAGTTTTATAATTTTTTTATTTCCCAAATTCAAAATTTAACATTTGTTAAATTTGTTTTAACTTTGATGTTATTGACAGAGTTTAACTGACAATGAAAAATCTGTTCCTCCCAGGCCGCAAAAGTAAAGGAGCTCTGCTTAGGGATATTGTGACATCAGTATTGATACTTTAGTTCCGATACCCCTTTGATACCAGTATCGATACTTTAGTTCCGATACTCTTTTCATTACAGCTACTGATACTTTACTGGTATTGCATTGCAACATCCCTAGCTCTGCCATCTAACATTCCGTTTTATTTTCAGTTTTTACCTTTCATTCTCTTAACACTGCTGGTGATATTTTTTTATATAGTAGTCCATAATTCACATGTAAATTAAATTTGAATAGAAGCATTTTTAAGTGAATAAGAGAAACACAAACTATAATTAAATCATTTGACATATAAGAAAGCTGACATGAGAGCAATTGTTTAATTGTTATCAATAATATATCTAGCTATTCTTATCGATCACAGCCTTCTCAGTTATAAGAAAAATTGGAAATAATATCATTTTGGATTGATTTATTTTTTTAATATGTATGAGCACATTCGAATAAAAAATAATGTATAAAACACAGACGAAAAGTGTATTTTCGGACTCAAGAAAACTCGACTTTTCGTCCGTATAACATCAACTATACTATTTTTATCATTTATTAAATTCATGGTTTATTTAAAACTTTACATTGATCAGCATAGAATACTTACAGTTACAAAAGAAGTAGCTGCTGGATCTTGATATTGCGTTAACAAAGCTTCAACTGGTAACTGGACTTGAGGTCTAGTTTTGATTCTTCTATTAACATGGATCAATAACTCCATAACCTGATTTAAACAAAATACAATACATTCAAATAGTTTTTTTAAGGATTTATAATGTATTTACCTTCTTTCGAACTCCCTCTTGCTGCGAGGATAATTTTAGAAGTACAGGAGGTAAAAATTTACACAAAATATTTTGTAATTGTTCATCAGTTTCCGCAGAACCCAAACGAAGAAATACTCGCTCTAAGAGCACTAAAATTAAATTATCATTGTAGATCTGTATAGCAGTTTATTTGAAATAAATACTAAATTTTAGAGATATTTGAAAGTATTACTATTATTGTATATTTAGGTTTAAGACAATGACAATTCAAAATTTTTAAAATACTTACTTAATTCATCTGCCGCCATTCTTTTATTTAAAAATTATATGATGTTGTTAAATGTGAATTTAAAAAATATAAGTATTTATTCATCAAATACCTACAATCACTCTTAACTTCCAAAAATACATAAAAAAGAGACAGTTTTTAATTAAATACCAAAATGAAAATATTCCTAAATGTCAAAAATTGTCAAACGTCAGTATGAAGTTGGGTTAAGTTAAACTTCAGTTTTTAGTTTTAACGGTATTGTTTAAGTAAAAGACCAACACAAAAAAATTAAAGTTAATTTCCATAGTTAAAGGCCATTAATGATGATAGTCTTCCACCTGTCTTCTGTCATCATCATCTTTTTAGCTGAAATAATTTGTAAACAGAGGTCGAAAGTAGTCTTTTGTTATTATCAGAGCTATTATTTAAAATCAAGAGGTTTTTTTTATTTTAAATATAATCATGTCTACGAGACCAGATGATCATAGAAGAAAATGGGACAGGGAAGAGTACGAAAAATTAGCAGAGGAGCGGATAAAAGAGGAAAAATATCAAAAAGAGGAAGGTGACAACAAGAAAAAAGGGCCTCCAATTAAACGAGAACTACTCAAAACCCGAGAATATAAAGTAGACCTCGATTCTAAGTTGGGAAAAAGCATTGTAATCAACAAGAACACACCTACTTCACAATCTGGAGGATATTACTGCAATGTGTGTGACTGTGTTGTTAAAGATTCAATCAATTTCTTGGATCACATCAATGGAAAAAAGCACCAGAGGAATTTGGGGATGTCCATGAAAGTAGAAAGAAGTTCACTTGATTCTGTTAAAAAAAGATTTGAACAGAACAAGAAAAAAATTGAGGAAAAAAAGAAAGAATATGACATGAGTACTAGATTACAAGAACTAGCAGAGGAGGAAGAAAAGTTAAAAGAGTACAGGAAGGAAAAACGAAAAGAAAAGAGGAAGATTGAAGAGATTAATGATGATGAACCTCCTAGTGAACTAGCTAGCATAATGGGGTTTTCAGGATTCGGTGGATCTAAGAAAAGTAAATAAAATTAAATGGTTAATGTACAATTGATGTATATTTAACATAGAATAAAATTTAATACTATTTTACTTTGTGGTTCTTAACATTGGCAGATATAAAAAATTTTGCTCACATACAAAAACTAATTTAAAAAAAATTGTTTGTTGCCTGCCCTAAAGTATACAACAAATACTTATGAAGATATGTTAAAGCATTTGTTTTTAGTAACCATCGATTTATCAATACATTGTGAATATTTTAAAACTTGTAGAATATAAAATCATAACAATAGTTGATAAAATTAATCTTACCATTTTTTAAGTACTCTAGATAATAAAAATGGATGTTTATATAGTGTTTTATACCAGTTTTTTATTATCATTGTTAAATTTATTTCAGACACACATAAATCCTACTAAATTAATTTTTTCCTCTCCTCGTCTTCATGAGTAATTCAAATCTATTACTACTTACATTTTGCACAGTATTCCTTCTAGTCTCTATAAAATTCCTCACTCCTTTAGTTTTATTGGCAACAGCTTTAATTTGATCTTGTACAGCATTCGTTCTAATCTCCATAGAATTATTCACTACTTTAGTTTTATAGGTAATAGCTTTAATTTAATCTTGTTTCAATTTATTTTCTTCTGTAACTGATTTTAAACTTACTTTTGTTAATGCTTTTTTCTGATCTTTGTCAATTTTGGTATCTTGGACTTGTCAGTAATATTTAGGATTAGATTGCTAGTTTTTGTTGAAGAACTTGCTTGTTGTTCCTTTAATTTATAAAGTCATGTTCTCTTTGGAATAAACCTTAGCAGTTTCTTACTTTTGGTAGATAATCTTGGAGATTTTACTTCTAAATTTTCAATATTAGGATTTCTTCCAGAAAGAAAATGGTTAGTTCTTAAAGTTTTATGCTGTCACATCTTTAAAATTTTCTATTTATCATAAACTTTTTGATGGATTAGAGCAAAATTGGGCACTTTAGTTTTTTTATCTTGGAACATGAAGCTTTTCTGATAAGACTATTGGCCCATTTCAAAGTTTCGACATGAGTAGGTTGATTTTTATTGTTTCACTGAATCTACAATTATTGATGGATTTTTTCTTAAAGAATTTCTATTTGCACTTGATATATGATCCCATCTCTCTGTACTGGCTATTTTTATTGGTATTGAACAGTTTGCAGTTAATAAATTAATCCTTAACTCAAGTTAAAAGAGTGATTTTGATTCATCAATTTCCCATGGAGGTGAAATAGTATTAATATAAATGCACCTAACGATCGATTCCATTTTTTACCTTCAGTAATTTTTCAGTCCTACATTATTTAGTTTGGTTGCATAGAAGTTATTAACAAAACTTTACAGGTATAGAGCTAGTTTTAATACCTAATTCGTAACATTTCGCTTGTAGAAAATGAAAGTTTTATTTATAAATTAAAATTAAATAATGAAATATGTACAAAATGTTGAAGAACCACAAGGTTCTTTTAATTGTGTAAAATACATCATGTGGGGTTTGTTTAACCTTTTCAGGACGGATAACAACCAAAGTTGCATACATTTTTATTAACTCTTCAGTTGGGAAACAACTCGAGTTTAAAGCATGATAGATAAACAGTGATTATTATCACTGCCATTCTGAAAAGGTTAAAAATTGTACCAAGTCTCCAAGGCTCAAAATCTAATCTGTAAAATAATATAAAAGAAAGAACTACTCCTTAATTTTTAAATAAATATAATAAATTATTTCTTGTATAATGGTATAGTGATATAAGATAAAAGTGGCTATTATGGAAATAATATGAGCATTATTATGTTTCCTAACAATCCTATTTTCAGTACTAGAATGGTTGAAGATGTAATTCCCTGAAATAATTAAAAATTATTCTTGAAAAACAAATTACTATGGAAAAATTATAATCATCAAAGATTCCATTATATATAATTTTTCCATATTTATTTTTAGTTAATTATTCATACCTTTGCTGAACTGGTTCTTTCTATATATTTGTCGGGCATCATATCTTTAACAAGCGGAAAACTGTTAATGCCTTTACAGGAATGGCCTAGTACATTTTCAACCACATCCTCTATTAATAAACTCATTGCCATAGCTGCCTGTTGTCCACAAACTTTTGCAGATTTTATATAGTAGCAATCAAGAATAGTCTTGTATGTTCTACAATAATTAACACATTTTGTATAGTATTAATAAAACATCATTTTACTTGTAATATATTATTTCATTGTTAATTAGTCGAGAATTAA
Organism: Psylliodes chrysocephalus; assembly: GCA_927349885.1. NCBI lineage: Eukaryota > Metazoa > Arthropoda > Insecta > Coleoptera > Chrysomelidae > Psylliodes > Psylliodes chrysocephalus. The sequence goes on along the minus strand of OV651818.1, from coordinate 72,593,214 downwards.
TAAATTTACTTGCAAACTTTTCGATCGTCAGGTTCTTCATTCCAATCAGCAGGCCCATTGCAGCTTTCAAAATCTTGTCTCAGTTCGAATAAACATGGATGTACAACATAAAACTCTAAAAACGTGATCTGTTTAAAAGCACTTATTGAAGTTACTTTACAAACATACTTTTAATATATGGATTGTTATCAGCACAACAAATTCTATTATTGAAAGCTTGTACTCCTCTTATCAAAGAAATATACAGGCCTCTTGCATCTTTCGTTTTACAATCATTAAATGATTTTTCGATCACTTTCAAATTGTCTGTTAACTGACTAAAACATTTTACAGATAAACAATTAAAAATACGATATAAAAGTAGTTATAAGTTCATTAACTGACGGTATTATATATATATATAACCAATAACTAAACACCATATATACAATATGTTAAATCTTTAATCCTGACTCGAGGAGAACAGTATAGAAACAAAATGCTATTGAACAGAGAGAAATAGAATAATACGTCGTCGTGTATGCGGACCACAATAGTCCATGCTGGCCATCGAAAGGGCGTGAGTAAACCATTTACTCTATAGCTTTCACATCCAAATAATTAAGCATCTCATCTTTATTTTGCCTGGCACGTCTGTTAACGCGTACTGTAATAGTTATAGGAGTTAGCGCAGGGGACCATTGTGGAGAAATGAAAGAAATTGCTTAATAATTTCATAAATAACTGTTCATGAATAGGGTATAAAAGATATTAAAAGCAAACCGAACAGCTTGAAAATTTCTAATTCCTTCTGAGCCTTTACTTTTTAGTCCGATTTTGTGAAATTTTCAGAAAATACCAATAAAAAATTAGGGTGAAGAAACCTAGATTTTTTGTAAACCTTCTAAAGTAAATAATTTTTAAAAAGAATTAAAAGAAAACATTTACACACCATTCTGTATTAAATCTATGATTTGCTGCTTTTTGTTTTATACTTGTAAGCATTCTTGTAGTAAGACGAAATTGTCCTTTCTGTTCACGGTGAAAAGAAAGTAATTTGTCCACCTACATACACTACTTGAAAAAATTATACAGAAGGATGAAGAATTTAACCTAAAAATCTTGTTCTCTGAATCTTGTGTAGTTCGTTTATTTATTTTTTAGTTTTGATGAAATAAATGGGTATAATGGTGGACCTCTTGATTGTTTGAACTGTTCTGTTAAAAATGAGTAATTACATTTACATAGATGTATCGCTGTTTTTTCCTAAAACAAACAACATAGAAATATCACCAGTTTACTTTAAAAAAAATGTGATGGAACGTTTTGCTAAGTTATTCGGAGAAAGTGCTTATTATATAGATGTAGATTTGATTAAATTTAATATAGAAACCCAAAGAGGAATTTTAAGAGTGCCCAAATCTCATTATATAAAGTTAAGAAGCAGCCTGACTCTTTCTCACAAATATGAATATGAAGATTGTTACTATGTGATCCACAAAGTTTCTCCATTATTGTTGTCACTACAATCAGAGACTCGAAATTATGATTTTTAGTATAGTATCTGTGTTTTTTAGCTAAAAACATTAAAATTATGTTAACGCATCAGTATTCAAGGTATTTATTTCAACTCTTGTGCTGTAGAAAGTAGATAATTTAAAAATAAAACCTGCAAATGGATTCCAATTCATTAATTGCTAAATTAAATATGCTTTCTGGACTCAAGACTTCCATACTGGCTAAAAATGCTATTAGTTTGTCTTCATCACAGCTAACTTCGCAGGATTCTTGAGGTACCCCTGTACCTGGTTAAAAAATAAGTTAATTAATTATTTATATTAATGTTTGAATCAGATATTTACCTATTTCCAATAAATATACGAGGCAAATTAAAAAAGTCACTTCCCGCATATTTTTAAAATATGACATTTTCTCTAATGGTCTCTTACCTTGTGTGAATTTCTACATTAGTAGCTTCTGAAAAGAACTTGAAATACCAGCCACCTTGTTTTTGATCCTAGAAGTCAGTGGATCCATATAACTACGACTGCATGGTTTGAACAAGTAATTACATGAATTTTATTTCATTTCTCAATATATTATAGATATTTATTTTTCAAAAAAGTATCTGAAGACCAAGTTAGTAAAAAAAGAAGAGAAAAAGCGCATGACGCTTAGTTGCGCAATTGAACTTATTTGAAGCATTGCGCATTGCAAACATTTTATATTTTATCACTGTCAGTGTCAATCAGGGGTGGGAAACTGGTATGCGCAGGTCAAGGATCAATCAACCACGTCCGCGTGGCGCTGCAGTCGGGTGGTGGGGTAGGTGGTGGGAGTGTAAATGACAGGTGAATATTGATTTTGGGGGGGTGTCATGGCGTCTTGGCTTAAACCAAACGTGTTTATAATCCTTCCTCCATGGTGTTTATTTATATTGGTGACTTGGTTGTGTTCAGTTGTGTTTTCATTTCCAATTTGCTTGATTGATTTAGTTGACCACTGTTAGTGAGCTTGTTTTTCCATTATAAATTTGTGCGTTTTGAACTGTTATCTTGTGCTTTTTCCGCTGTTATTTCGTGCCCAAAAAAATTAGCAGTAGAAGTAGTATAATTAGAAGTAAAAGTACTAACAAAAAAAAAACAACAAAAAACAAAACCCAAAAAAATTAGCAGTAGAAGTAGTATAATTAGAAGTAAAAGTATTAAAAAAACAAAAAACAAAACCCAAAAAAATTAGTAGTAAAGTAGTATAATTAGAAGTAAAAGCACAAAAAAAAACAAAACCCAAAAAAAATTAGTAGTAGTGGTGGTGGTGGCAGTAGTAGTAATAGTATGGTGTTCGTTTTATGATTTTTTTTCAGTGAGAAACAGTTGTGACCTTTCTGGAATATGAAGCAGCTTAATCAGATATGTTGGACTTCTTTTCGAGAAGGAAAGTTAGTAATCTACTCATTTATTTTATACTTATACTGTGTATTTTCTGTTTCATGATGTTTGGGGTTGCAAAGCTGTATCGTCGAAGAAGAAGCAGACTAATAATACATGTTGGACTTCTTTTTGAGAAGGAAAGTTAGTAATCTACTCATTTATTTTATACTTATACTGTGTATTTTCTGTTTCATGACGTTTGGGGTTGCAAAGCTGTATCGTCGAAGAAGAAGCAGACTAATAATACATGTTGGACTTCTTTTTGAGAAGGAAAGTTAGTAATCTACTCATTTATTTTATACTTATACTGTGTATTTTCTGTTTCATGACGTTTGGGGTTGCCAAGCTGTATCGTCGAAGAAGAAGCAGACTAATAATATATGTTGGACTTCTTTTCGAGAAGGAAAGTTAGTACTCTACTCATTTATTTTATACTTGCCGCGTTTGAGAATCCATATCGGATGCATTTTTTACATCTCAAGCGTTTTTTATCCACATCGGACACATCTGTTCCATTACATTTATGTATACTGAATGACATGATCAAAGATTTATTACATCTCAGATGCATTCGATGTGGATTCTCAAACGCGACATATACTGTGTATTTTCTGTTTCATGACGTTGGGGGATTGCAAACCTGTATCGTAGATGTTGGACTTATTAAAAAATAAAGTATTCCTCGGACTTATAATTTTTTATTAATCCATTTATTTTAATGAGATTGTACTTATACTGTCTTTCTTTTTTCACAGATCAAGTTTTTCACAAAATGATGGACAGTGTTGTATCCTGGAATATGTAGCAGCCATCCAGCTACTTCATACATAATACAATTTTCATATACATTACATTTTTTAAATATTGGACTTGTATTATATATATTCTTTAATAAATTTATTTTTTGAATATTCTTGTTTTTTTTATCTAAAAACTGTTAGTCAAATTAAGATTTGTTCACACAAACTGCATTTTTGCTTTATTATAGCGATATTCGCTATAATAAAGCAAAAATGCAATTTGTGTGAACAAATCTTAATTTGGCTAACAGTTTTTAATGCGGATAATTTTTACTGTCAAATTTGAATAGCCCCGCGCTTTTCTTCTCTTCTTCTTTTTATTATTTTCTCTTCTTTCATATGGCCTCTTACTAGACAAGGACTTAATTGAAAAAAAATCAACCACGTCCACCAGGTGCCGCTAAAAACTCTATCATCCTTTTTTAACATGGGAGTTACCGTTCTAAGAGTAAGTGTTCTGTGGTGTCAATCAATGTAAAAAATTCCGAAAATTTATTTTTAACAAAATTTTATCAATATGACAATGAAAGATGTTACTTATTTAATATTCATTTTTGTTACAAATTACGTTACATCGGCACCTATTTTCGGCTCAGATCAATGTATAAGTATTTGCAAAAATGTAAAATTACCTACCTTGGATTTGGTAATAATTTATTTAATTTTTTTATCGTTATTCTACTTATTCTGTATTTTATCATTTTTAGGCTTTTTATGAGCAAGTAGTTTGTCAAAGAGGATGCAGATTCTTTAATATAATCAAATTTAAGGATATTCCTAATATTAATCAGACAAAAAAAGAATGTCACATTTGTGAGTATAGGCATGGACTTTTTTTACATATCTGTAATGGTTTTTTATGTTGTAGCGTGCGAAGAATCGTATATTATAAACGAAGAAAAAGATATATGTCAAACAGGATGTAATCTTATGGCTAAAGAACAAGAGGTACTTTATTTTTATCAACTATCTAAAGCCCTAAAACAATCTTAACAATACAAATTTTACTAAACACTAATTTAATAATCAGCATCTCTTACATTTTATAATTCTATCCTCTTATGTCTAAACTAAAATGGTTTTTTTTTTGTAGAGTTTCATTTCAACATTTTTGATCGAGACAGAAAACAGTATTGTGTTGGCAAGTCCAGACAGAGAAATCGAGTTAGATTTACTTTCAGATCCCAGTATCAAAAGTCAGTTGGAAATTGGATTTAATATTGATTATAAAATCCCAGCTACTAACATTAGAACCATGCCTATTGAAATAGAAGAAGAATTTAAGGTAAAAGTGGCTTTCCATTTTTTTGTTTCAGCAAACTTCTTAGGCTGTTTTTTGACTCTAGCAATTATTGTTTGGGTTACAGGGATTTGTTTTTATGCCAAATCAAAAATTTTGGAAGATATTTTCCTACAATTTAGATTTCAAGATGGGGAAACAAGTATATTTATAAATAATAATTTAATATTTACCCCACTTCTTGAAGCTTAACAACTTAAAATAAAATGCCCTTGATTTGATCAGTTTCTTCAAGTTTGCTTAGTATTTATGTTTATAATATATCTATACTAAATGTCCCATAGGTGCTAATGAAAAATGAATGTTAATGGTGGCATAGCCTCAGGGGGGGAGGGTTGAACCCAAACCACTCCCTAAAGGGTCATCACGTCAACATTTCAGCTATAGTATTGGCGCTGATCGCTATTGACTGTTTTTTATTCTCTTTCTTGATGGAACCCCCCCCATAGTTCTCAAAAACATAATATCGATCATTTTAAGTTCAGATCTCATCAGTTTAAAAAACATATTTCCAAAATTATGTAACTAAATTAAATTAGGTTGTTTTGGTATAAATGTGATATTGTTGTGTTAGTATCACTTATGAAATTTTGATATATTTTGTTATTCTACTAAAATTGTAAAAATGGAGTTTCCGTATAAATAAAAAAATAAAAACCCCTCTCATGAAAAATGGCTGTCTACGCCACTGTACTAAAGGATTGATTTGATTTCACCTTATAACATAATGTTTATCCGATATAGACTATACATATATTTTTAAAATTTATTTTGGTAATTAACTCTGAAACTGGCAAAAGCCTATGGGAAAACCTGACTATACATAGTATATACATTTTAAATAATTTAATGTTAATATTAGGTTAAAGAAACTGGTGACTGGTTGGATTGCGCCTCAAGGAACTCTGGCATACCAAGATGGATACTGCTTTCCGCCATTTTATCAGCTGTCTTAATTGCCCTATGGCTGAGTTTCTCCACAGAAAAACGAAACGGCTCAGAAGAAGAAATCCAAGAAATTGACATACCTGATGAAAAATTACTAATAGCTAGTGATGAACTGTCATTAATTAAAGATGAAACTATTTTAGAATCAGGACCTGTATTTCCTAATGCTGCTAACAAGGAGGCACCTCCTAAATATACTGCAAGAAGTGAGGAAGTCTAAATGCTGTAAACTTTGATTTTATTTAAAAAAAAAATAGCCAGTAGTTCTCTTTATTATAATCTGATATGGATGGTGTTATTTATTTTCTATATGAGTTGCAGGGGAAATATGTGTGCATGATGCCATTTCTGTACTAAAGTCAAATATTACACAATCATTTTTGTATTGGTATAATCTATTATTAAGCAAAGTATTTTGTATGTGTTTTATTATGTGCCCTCAAATTTATCTAACAGCTATTTTTAGATATTAAATGGGTTTAAAAAGAGATTTACATATTGTACACATAATTCTATTTCTGCAAATTTTACATTTTACAGGCAATGTGTGCCATCTAAAAAATTGATCTCGAAACCATTTCTTGGAATAAGGAATGGTTGAACTGTACTGATTGTTGTTATTGTGCTTGTTTATTGGGCTAGTATCAGTAAAGTAAACAAACAATTTGTTGATTTGCTCCATGATTGAAAACTGTCTTAATTCTGACGTTCAATACTCTCTGATTACTATTATATTATTGATTATAATCCTGTGGATTTTTGTTTATCCAATAAATCTTTCTAGATGTAATATTTACTATTATTGTGATTTTTGAATTTACCAAAGTAATAAAGGTAACTTGTAAGCAATGTAAAGTGAATGTTGTTTGTAACTGAAAATGCTCTGTGTAAGAACATGAAGTTTGTTGTTTTAAATTTAGACTTCAAATTAATAAATCAAGTAAATTATTTAAAATGATTTTTTTATTGCCACATCTTTTTTTGGAACGTGCATATTTTTGTCTTAAGTCGCACTACCTACTAGTGGGAAAAAGTTAAATACCTTTTCCGTGATAGTCAAATTCTAAGTGATAGCCCTGCACTCCAGTTTAAAGAGGCCTCATAGGTATCCGCTAAGTACTTATGTAATGAATCTCCGATGTAATTTTAGTGCTAGACTTATTTTTTTATTAAAAAAATGGAAAATTTTGGTAGTAAACAAAGAGGAATGTTCACATAAATATTTCGTACGTCTATGGTACTATAAATATTAGATACAACTACAATTCTACAAACATCCTGTAAGCAGGTGTATAGCATAAAACTTATGCATATTTTAATTTGTGATTCATTTGAGAGATGTATGGGAAGGTTGCTTCTAATGACAGCAATGTTCTATAAAAATATATTGAGCAAAATTAATGTAGTTCCAACTTCTTGTGGAAAGTTTATTGAATATGCTTGTATATTGTCTGTTCAATTAGGCGAGGGTATTCAAATATAAAATACAGACGAACCCTTTAAAAAAAACATAGTTTATTCCAGAATGAAGTTATTGAATCCTGTAAATATTCGAAATAATTTTAAAATATGGAGTTTTGTAATGTTTTTTATATCTCTAATAGTGCCGAAAATATTTTATTGCACTAATATTAAAATAACTACAATTAAAAAATCTATTTTTATATTTATTACAAAAATTAAAATTATTTTAAAAATATCACGCATGTACACATTAATATTATTTTATTAATAATCAGCAGCAGTGTTGGCCAAATAGTCTCTCCTTCCAATATTAGAAGCTTGTTTGTTTTGTAGGGCTTCCAATTTAGGACAGTCTGTAATTCTGTGTCCCAAACCACCACAATAACTGCATCCATGTTCGCCTACAACAATAATTCCACATTAAATATGGAAATAAAAATTATACATATTTCAACAAGTAAACAGAATAAACTTTGATTCATAATAAAGTAGCTAAAATTTAATTATTATTATTATAACAATTGGTGACTGAAGATTAATATTTAGAAATGTTTCAAATTTCTTACCCCCAAGAGCGAGGTATTTTTCACTTTCAGAGCACAGTTCTGCCAAGAACGTCGGGACCTTCTGTTTAGCTTCCATTAGTAAATGTTTCAAATCGAGTAGTACAGATTCATCATTGGATTTGTTTATAAATGTCGTTGCCAATCCTTTATTTCCTGATCTACCTGTACGACCAATTCTATGAACTAGAAATAAAAATTATTAATTGTCTTTTTCTCCCAAATATGTCAGATGTTAAAATGTGATATTTAAACCTGAAATAACTCAACTAAAGCAGGAAATAAAGTAATTCAAACTTCTCCTCGGAGGGCAAATAACTTACCATAATTTTCAACATCATCAGGCATATCGTAATTTATAACATGTTGAATATCAGGAAAATCTAATCCTTTAGAAGCTACATCAGTAGCTACTAATACGTCTTTTTCTTGTTTTCTAAACGCTTCTACAGATCTGGAACGCTCTTCTTGGTCTAAACAGTTAAACATTGATTAGACAAATTATCCTTTTGATGGTATTTATCTAGATCATGAAAAAGCATTTGACAAAGTTTAACACAAGATTGATTATGAAATTAAACACTTTGGATTTAGAGATAAATTGTTGTCCTGGATTGACAGCTTTACAGACTGGGGTCTTTTGTTGATATAATATATATTAGTTGGTTGTCTTTGTATGGAATTATGTGATAAGAGCTGCGATATAGATTACTAAGGTAAAATACCTTTTCCACCATGAATGGCAACAGCTTCAACACCTTTTAAAAGCAAATACTCATGTATAGCATCCACATCCTGTTTTTTCTCTGCAAAAATTAATACAGGCGGTGGAGTTTTTTGTAAACACTCCAACAAATATACAATTTTGGCTTCTTGTTTAACATATTCCACTTCCTAAAAGTTAATAAATAGTAATTAAGATATTTAAAAAAATTAATTATCTTGCTATGTGAATTACCTGTTCAACATTTATGGAAGCAGCTCCTGCTCTACCTACGTTAATTGTTATTGGTTTTACCAATGCCGATCTTGCAAAATTTTGGATTTTCTTTGGCATAGTTGCAGAAAAAAGTAACGTCTGTCTTTGACCCTTTAAACAAAAAAAAAAAAACAAAGTTATGTGCAAAAATTAAGAAGTAGAAGAACTGTTTGTCTCAAATTCCATATTAAAAAAATGCAACTTATATAATTTTATAAATACATAAAAAGGATAATTAATCTGATGTTTCATAATTAATTTCTAATAATCAAAACTGTTTACTAAATAAGTGATTAAAATTAATGTTTTTAAAATTTTTGCAGTAGTTATGTTACTTTAAAAGTATGTTTTATTTTATTAATTTATGTTAATCACTTACATTAAAATAGGAAAAAATTGTTCTGACATCCTCTTCAAAACCTAAATCTATCATTCTGTCTGCTTCATCCATACATAAATATCTACAAACTGTCAATTTTACAATTTTCTTTTCTAACATGTCCATTAAACGCCCAGGGGTTGCAACCATTATATGAATACCCCTAAAAATGCATAATTATTAAAAAAATATTGTATAAAAAATGCTGTATAAAATACAGAACCAAAATAAATAAAAATAATTAAGTATGAAAAACTGATAAAAATGTGTGACAATAAAGTTGGTAGGTATCCTGAATTTATTTGCAGTAATACTTACTTCTGAATAACTTCAATAGCTTCTGTTACAGGAACACCCCCAATAGCTAAACAACTTCTTATCAAGGGCATGCCATGTTTACTTAAACTAATGGAATAATGTTGTATAATATCATAAGTTTGTTTAGCCAATTCTCTAGATGGGCAAATAATCAATCCATATGGGCCTTCATTTTTAATAAATGGTAGTTTGATTTCTTGTTCCGTGCAGAACATTATTAAAGGTAAGACAAAAACAAGGGTTTTACCAGAACCTGTGAAAGCTATGCCTATCATATCTCTTCCTGATAATCTATATTAAAAAAAAAAGTTGTTTTATTTTTTTGTTCTGGCCATTTTTATCTAAGCACCAGAATTTGAAACACCTTATATAAACAATAATTTTAAGAAAAGCCTTACACTGTAGGTATTCCTTGAATTTGTATGGGAGTTGGCTTCTTTATGTTTCTTTCTTTGAGACCAGCAATTATACCATCATGCAACTTCATTTCTTTAAAAGACTTTAGAGGTGGGGGAATTTCTTCTCCTTCAACTAATATTCTAAGACTGTTTCTTAAATTTTCATGTCGACTAGGAGGCATTTGTAGAACATAACGAGGTGGACGCCAACTGAAAATGTTTATCTTAATATAATAGCAATTTCTATAACATAAGTAATGTATGATATATTACCTTGTTTTTATAGGATCTATATATTGTATTCCTTTAGCTAATTCTGAAACACCCATCAAAGCTTTCTTTTCAGCTACAATTTCCAAAATTTCCTCTTCCTTCTTGAGTTGTTTCTCCACTGCACTTACCTTTTTGGCTACAGAAATATAGTACAATAAAATTAGTGATTAAAGATTAAACAAATATTGGTACTTTTATTAATTTGAAACTAAACTCACCTTCAGCCAACTTCCTGAGCTCAGTATGTTGATCAAGTAAAGGGATATTGTTTTTCCTTCCCCAAACCTCATCTTCTTCTTCATCTTCATTCGTTTCATTTTCACTTGAAGATTTTGGTTTTGATTGTTCAGCTTCTTTAAGCTAAAATAAATTAATTATTATGGTTAACGAATAATTGTCTATTGTAAGTCCTTATTTTAATTGTATACCTGCCCTAGGCGGCCTAATTTTAATAACTGCTGCTTCTTTCTTTCTTTAACAGGTACATAAGGAACATAATCATCATCTGATTCTGAATTACTATTTTCTTCACGCCTATACCTCTAAAAATATTTTTTTAATAGAGATATTATTTACAATAAAATAAAGCTTACCTTTGAAGATGGACCACTATCATCCATTTTTTAATTTGTAAATATTAATTATAAACTAACTTATTTATTATTATTATTGACAAATAAAATGTAGTAATTATAGGTTATACTGGAACGTTCGAACTAATCATCTTCTTCTAGAGAAAATAAACTCTTATTTTTAGAAATACAGTCAGGGACAAAAGTTGTCTTCATTTAGGGTGCAATTTGGCAAAAAATAAATAGTGGAATAGCAAAGAAAACAAAAATAATTTAAAAAAAGAAGAAGAGTGGCAGAGTAAAAAAAAGGTGTGATCTGTGAAAAGAAGATATAAATAAGTGAGGTTATGATACTTGTCCAAAATCAAATTCACATTTCTCATTTAAATTAATTTAAGAAAAAACCATGCCATCTTGTTCTGCAAAATGTGGCAGAAATGCCATATTAAAAGTAAGTGTGACTACTAATTTTATACCGTTAAAACACTTTTTTTTTAGAGACCCAAAACGTCAGATGTGTTGTGCAAGGAATGTTTTTTTGAGGCTTTCGAAAACGAAGTGCACTTCACAATAACTAGAGCAAAACTATTCACACCAAATACAACAGTAGCTATAGCTGCTTCAGGTGGCAAGGACTCCACAGTTTTAGCCTATGTTTTAAAATTACTCAATGAAAAATATGATTATAGGTTGAAATTACTTCTTTTATCAATTGATGAAGGAATAACTGGATATAGAGATGATAGTTTAGATACTGTTAAGCAAAATAGGGACGATTATGAAATGTCTTTGAAAATTTTGTCATATAAGGATCTGTATGGATGGACAATGGATGAAATAGTTGCAGAAGTTCGTAAATACACTTTTAACTATACCTACTCATGTATTGATCAGTAAAAATTTAAGGGGATCCTATTTGTTGATTAGTTATTATTTTCTAAAGGGGTATTAATTTGTAGGTTGTATTTCACAAAATTGAACTACTAAAAAATAATTTTTCCTTGGCCTAAAATTCTTTAAATTATCTTATTAGATTGGAAGAAAGAATAACTGTACATTTTGTGGAGTATTTAGAAGACAAGCCTTGGACAGAGGAGCAAATCTTCTAAAAGTAGACTACTTAGCAACAGGACATAATGCTGATGACATTGCAGAAACTGTTTTAATGAATATTTTAAGAGGAGATTTAGCAAGATTAAGTCGATGTACTTCCATAATAACAGTAAGTAAAATAATAAGGGTACCTTAAATATGCTATAGAAAGTATTTGTGAATCCAAATTTATTTTAGGATAGTGGAGATGGAATACCTAGAGTAAAACCTTTGAAATACTGTTATGAAAAAGAGATTGTAATGTATGCTTATTTTAGAAAGTTGGTATATTTCTCAACTGAATGTGTCTTTGCACCAAATGCTTATAGAGGTCATGCTAGGGTACTTTTGAAAGATCTGGAAAAAATAGACCCTACTGTGATAATGAACATAATACATTCAGGTAGTTTTTTAATAATTTCTAAAGCGAAATAGAATTGTTTTCTCAAGAACTGACTTAAGATGAAATTTGTATTTTAGGTGAAACAATGAAAGTAAGTGAAACATCTAAAATGCCAAAATTGACGAACTGCACTAGATGTGGTTATGTTTCATCCCAAGAAATTTGCAAAGCTTGTGTTTTACTAGAAGGTTTAAATAAAGGTTTGCCTAGGTTAGGTATTGGAAAATCCAGTAAAGTCAAAAGGCTATTAAAGGAAAATGAAGAGAAAAATAAATCATCGGGTATCTGTAGAGGTGAAGAAGATAAAACATGTTTATGTTCTGGAACAGATAGCATGAAACCAGTTAAAATTAATGAACTTGTTTTAAAAGAATTAAGGATTTAATTTGAATTGAAACCCTGTAATTTAAATAGATTTTATTTTTATAACTATAACAATAAAACTTAACAAAATATGAACAGGTTTTATTTGATCAAATATAATAAAACCATTTGTTTGGAGTACTGTTTTTATCATCATACCTAGTTTTACTACACTGAAATTAATAAAATTTACTGTACATGATGACAGGTAGTCAATAAATACATATTTAAATAAATTAATTTAAAACCATTGAAATGTCAAAACTGCACCAAACTTAAATGAATTTGAATCAATTTAATTTTACAATTTTATTATAAAATTCTATATTCCATAAGCCACATGTTTATAATTTATTTCTGATCTACATATGGGACAGTTCTCTGTGATATCTGCTGAACAGTCTTCACATAGACATACATGGCCACATGGAATTAATATCATCTGAAAAAAATATCAATTTTAATAAACAAATAAAATAGAAATAACTACTAATTAATTCAGAATGTTAAAAATAGGTGTGTGCCTTTAGATTATAATTTATCTGGAAAGATGCATGTAGATAACTTTTGTTATAAGCTAGTAAAGGGGCATTATATTCTGAAAATCACATCAACTTATTGAAGTACATTTTTATAACTGATTAGAAATGCTAGGACTTTTGTTCTTTTAAATGTTATAATTCAGAATAATTGCTACATGATATTATGGTATGCAGTGTCTCAAGTTGATTTGTATGTCTGTATTTAATTAAATAAATCAATGATTGCATCACTTATGTACCTCCGACTTATTGAAATAAAGGTAATTCTTAGCAAAACAATTTACCTCTTTTGGATTTGTCTTGCAAACAACACACAGCTGATTTTCATCAAGATCTTCATCTCTAATTCGTCTCCTCCTTTCTCTTCTTGATAATTCTAATTGCATTCTTTGTTTTTCTGCATCACCTTTTTCTTTTCTTATCCTCAAGTATTTCCTTACAATAAGTCCACCTAGTACTACAGCAATCGAGCCAAACACTATACACAATATTTTATAATTTCTTTTAGAACCATCAAGTTTTTTTAATAAAGATGTTACTCTCATATTAGTTAGGTAGAAAGGGCCATCATTTGAAGGGGGTTGTAACTTTAGATTTCCATCTTTGCCTGCCACCAGTTCTCCAATACCTAATAGTGGAAAAGTAATATTGTGATGTAAACAGTACATTTTAAAGTTTTTTAGAAATGGGAAAAATTAAGATGACTATAAATATTAACTTATTAAAAATCACCTGTTATAACAGTTCCTGTCCTAAGCATTTTTTCTGTAGATTGTACACCTCTCTGTCTTACCCCAGCAAAAAAACTCCATATATGATCAATTACACTAGGGACAGTTGGTTGGAAATTATCGGCTATTACATCCATATCTATAAAAAGTATAATGTAGTAGCAGCATCACTTTAATTGATTCTTACTCACCTAATACATCGGCAGCTAGAGCATCACATACTTCAATTTGAATTCCTTTATTTTCAAGTGCAAAAGGCATGACATTGTGTACTTCCTGTATTACTCTTTCAGAATCAGCCCAAAATCCTGCCGTGCTTCGTTGAATAACATGCTCTTTTATCCTTAACAACTGTATAACGCCCTTTACATTAGGATTAGTATTACTAAATATAGGGTTCCCTAAGGGTTTTACAGTCCCCCTAATTGATACATAGGTTAATTTTTTTTCTGGATGTGTGCCTACAATTTCTTTTAAATCTTTATTTATGTCTAGGTAAGGAGCACCTTGAATCATTGCCATTGCATTTTTATTTTTGTAAAACTGTTTAATACATGCTGCTAGAATAAGAGAATCTATACTTAAAGCGATAGTTTCTGCAATATAATCCATTGTTATTATTTAAATTTGTCCTTTTTACAATTATTTTTCTAAATTTATATAACATCAGATATTGATACTAGTTATATTTTTAGTTTTAGGAAAAATTTGACTAGAAAAATTTTTTTTGAAAACATTACATCAAAATCAAATGATGACAACTGTCACTGTCTAAATTTCATCTTCTTATTCTGGAATCCGGTTGGATGTCTTTCGACCTACTCCTGCATACAGCCGTCATCTTTTATTACATGGTAATATGTAAACTGTGCTTTAGCGTTTTAAAAAATTTAATGTTGGCAAAATTGGTTTTTGACATTTTATTTATAAACAACTTTACTCGCGCTATAATACAAATTATAAAATTAAAACCTTTGAATATAATTTTATTTAAATAAATAGTTATTTAAAACATCAAAATGGCAGATGACGAGAAGAAAGGAGATGATTCCAAAAGAGTAGTAAATACGTATCCTCTAATAAGGGTGAGTCATAAATTATTGATTAAATTTTACTAAAAATAGTTTGAAAATATGTTTAGAATAATGAATAAAATCTTAGAGTCAAGTAATAAAATAAGCGCAGAACTTTTAAGTTTTTTTTTTTAAATTTGCCATGCACTTTGTCAATGAGGCTTTTTTAATAAAGTAAACTCCTTTAAAATATAAATGTGTATTAAATGACATACAATGAAAAAATTATATTGACATCAGAGAGTGTTAACTAGATAAAATTATACATAGTATTTATAGTACATATAGTACAGACTAGTAGGGAGCTTACACTATCAACACACTTTACATCCTTTGCATGAGAGCGACAAAAATGATTTTTAATAAATTTCAAAATTTGCATGCATACAAAATCTAACATTATTTTCATATAAGCTTATTGATTAATTAATAAACAAGTTAATGAATGCGTGACGTCTTTAGAAATTGATAAAACGGCTTTTGTTCCCATGGATTTTTCGATTGAAATAGAGAAACCCATGATTTCATAAAATTGTAAATTTCACTTCTTACAAAATGGAGATTATATTTATTTACCCAGGGTTCAGAGCATTAAGATGGAGAAACTTTTAAAAAAATGATATATTTATCTACAAATGTATGAAAATAATTTTATATATTAATTACATATTATGTAATTGAATTCTAGCGCCTCTTTAAAAAGGGCACCACCCCGCCCGTTTGCAAAATATATTTGAATTTGCCCAAATTTTTTCAGGTATATGATATTTGAGACTTCTAGCATTAATATTTTTTTTTTCAGCATTCTGATATGTCCGACGAAACTCAAAATGAAGCTGCTGAAATAGTAACTACAGCTTGTGAAAAATTTGCAGCCAATAATGAGGTATATAGTCCTCTTAAAATATATTCACATGAAATTGAATAGAAAAAGGTCTATTTTTCACAAATATGACTATATTAATTATCATTAATCACCATGCAGCAGATTAATACATATCTATTCATTATTTTTATTTCAACTCATCTTGAAAGGAGAAATGACTAATATGCCACTTTGGCCAAAATTGAGATATTTATAACATCAAGACACTGCTGATTTTTCTGTGTGAATTTATGTATATGTTTGATCTTAATCAGCCAGTTTTATGGCATTTTAAACATTTTTAATTTTGGATAGGTCATGAGAAACTATGTATTTATATAAGCCAAAAATATCCAAACTTTAAACAGCTCTCCTGTGAAGTCACAATATAATGGCGTATTAACAGTTTCTCCTTACAACTGTCGATTTGATTATTAAATAAAATTATCTCAGGTTTCCAGGAACGAAAAATTTATATAACTAATACTTTTTATATTGTTGATTTGGTTGTAGGAAGCTGCAAAAATGATAAAACTGCAAATGGACAAAAAGTTTGGTCCTCCATATAACGTAGTTGTTGGCGAAGCATATGGATTTGAAATTTCTTATGAAATCGGAAATGTGTGTTACTTGTTTTTTGGTGGAAATATAGCAGCAGTCATTTGGAAATAAATTGAAGTTATTTTTTAATTTTTTAACCACTTACTTGAAAAAATTATTGATTAAATCGTTTATATACAATATTGTTGAACATTTTTTTTACATACTAGAGAAAGTTTTAACACATCAATATAAATAATGTGGTTTTATAACACCTTATAGCTGCCAGCATTTTATTATTCAATTGATACGTGCTTATTAAGTTTTTGTTTAGCTTAGAATAAAATAACTAAATAAGTATATTTCTGTAAAATTAATAAGAAATCAAACGACATCAATTACTTGATAAAATGCAAACGATGTATCACAAGTAATAAAATAAAATTCAACATAAAAGGCGAATACTGGTTATTAAAAAAACAATAATTTTGGATGTATTATTTTATTATTTTTCAACAATTTTATGGAACAATTTTATATTTATCATAGCCAGGAAATTAAAATAATAATTTTTTACTGTTACTGTGAGATTTATATTTTCTTAACTTGTGGATCACAATCTTATTGCAAAACAAATCGGCAGGTCCGTATTTGAGACAAAATGACAACTTACAAACGCCCTGTGTGTGTAACGAAATTATGATATTTTTTTAATATGTTAAATTTTAAACAAATAAATGATAAAAAGAAGAAAACATTTGTATCCCGAAAAAAGCGCAACTTTATTATGAGACACATTTTAACGCTGCAACAATTTTGCAAAATATTATGTGTTAAAAGAAAGGAACCTGAAACCAAAAATATATTAAACTTCAAAATAAAATAGTAAAAAATTTAATACAAAATAAATGATTGTTTTGAATTGTGTTTTTAGTAGGTATTCCTGCTTATTATTTTCTTTTCTTCCTACTTTCATATATTTTGTTTTATGTTATGATTTATTTCCATTCGAAGTTGTCTAGCTTCTATAATTTTTCTCGAGTTTGCCAGTATTGTAAGGTCATCTACCCGATAATTTGAATGTCATCTGGAATTATGTCTTTTTTTGTACAGTTCTATTTTACTTATGATAATTTTTAATACTAGGTCAAACAGGGTTGGGGAGATGGAGCCAACTTGTTTCACTCCCGTTTTATATGGAATTCGTCTGTATATATGCCGCGTTTGAGAATCCACATCGGATGCATCTGAGATGTAGTAAATCTTTGATCACGTGATTCAGTATACGTAAATGTAATGGGACATATGTGTCCGATGTGGATAAAAAAACGCTCGAGATGTAAAAAATGCATCCGATGTGGATTCTCAAACGCGGCCATAGTTATACCCTAAAATAGCTCTTTTGTCTGGGAGTTGTCTAATGTAATTTTCAATTTAGTTTTAGTTTCATTTTTAGTTTTGCCCCAGTTTTTCTCTGTTTAAGGAGTCATGCCTCAAAGTGTATTATAATAATATACTTCTTATATTCCTATTACCTGTCTTCTGGTAGATTTATTCTAGAATATGTGTTCCATTGATATTTGATCTGCCGGGACTGTAGCTGTTTTGGTGCTCTCCCAAATTTTTTCTATCCATAGCCTTTTGTTGATCAGATCTGCCAGGATTTTATAGATGTATTCAATAGTTATTCTTCTATAATTTTAGCAGTATTCCTTGTTTTCTTTTTTATCTTCTGGTATTCTTCTTGTTCCTGCAGTGCGGTGTGTTATCTTCCTCTGGTTGTTCTGCTTTTTCAATATCTGTATTCTTTTTTTGTAGTAGCAATTTATACTGTAAAATACAAGATGAACTAACCTTCCAAATATATTTTCAAAAATGTTCCAAATATGGAATAGAACCAGAAACAGTAAAACTTATAAAAAACTAGATATAAAAAAATCGATTTGACTTTTTTTTATTGAAAAGATACTTCTAAAACATATATCATATTGACAAATATAATTAAAGCAATCAAGTTAACAAAATACACACTGAATGTTACAAAATTAAAATGTGATTCAGTTTTAACATTACAACTATTTCCATTTTGTGGCTTGTATTCCGTTTTTCCAGTGTGTTTTTAGTCTAGGTCGCTTCGTATTTCTTTCTCGTCTTCTCGAGCTCGAGGGCATTTATATTTATTCATCTTGCTTTTGCTCCGACGTGTCCATGTTCTTTAGTTTTGATATCACCAAATGCGTTTTGGCTTGTGTGCCTCTGTACTATCATCTGTTGCCTTTTTACTTATTCCTTGTGTAGATCAATTTGATTTGTTCATTCCGAATATTATTATTACTTGAACTGCTGTTATGTCTATGTCATACCTGCCTACCTTAGCACTAGAAGTTAAAAATTAAAACATATACCTACATTGTCATCTTCTTTCATATGCCCATAAGTCTTTTTTTAAATAGATGTAACAAATGTTTAAGAGTCGCTTTCAATGGTTAAAAGCATGTAACTCACATTTTGTAAAGTTAAGATTGCAGGACTCTCGAACAATGTCGGGAAACCTGGAATGGAACAAGTATAATTTTATTACTAATATACATGAATATATATTTAAGCATCGTTGAGTGGTTATTTATGTCTCCAATAAAATTATAACTAATGGGGTTGGAACATGTTAGAATATAATTATCCATATAATTTATGGAATTTGAAGATGAAAATAGAAATAAATTTCAAAAGTAACAAAATTTGGGACATTTTTAAAGCGATAAAATTGATTATTTTTCATCGGAAAACTATTTCGATTGATTTTTTTTTGTTTCCTCGTTGAAAACCCAAAATTTTTGTGTTGACGTAAAAGTTACTAGCTATTCTTTTATTTTTTATCAGTGTAAAAGTTTGAACTTCGCAAAAAAATTATAGAATAAAAAATTTCCTAGTCGTTCAAGATTCTCAGTTTAAGATTAAAACAAAAAATTCAATCGGAATAGTAGTAATGTTCCGCTGTAAATCAACAGCAATGCCAAGACAATTTTGTATTTTATTGTAATTTTTAGGGAGCAGCAAAATTGATAAAGGACGAAATGGACAAGAAATTTGGTCCTCCACATCATGTAGTTGTTGGTGAAGCTTTTGGGTTTGAAGTATCGTATGAATGCGGGAATATATTGTATATGTTTTTTGGTGTAAATTTAGCAGTTGTAATTTGGAAATGTTAACACTACACATTCTAAAAACCATTTATTGTGACGTATTGTCCAAGTATGTTTTGATTGTGAGTTACCTTATGAGACAAAATGCTTTTTTCAATTTTAATCTGATATAAACCAGTATACAGGGTGGGCTAGGATTTAAGAAAGTTGCTTTTTAGAATAATTTTAGAAAGACTGTTTCGATGTAACTTATTACTATTTCAAAATGTTTGTGATATATATTAGGTGTAGAATAATATAGTGCGCTCGTTTATTAAGTTACCAATATTATAGGTAGGTACTTAAAGTTAATTTACAAGGTACTATCTAAATATAATTAGCTCAAATACCACTTAGTTACCGATATGATTTTAAGCGTCACCTTCATTGTACACATATTTAGGTGCGCAAATTCGAGATGTAGAAACTCTTCTCTTTCTCTATTCCATAAATTTGCATCATACTTTAGAATACAGTTCATTGCAGCATTGAGAATGACATCCCTTCTGTTTTTAACGACCTTCTTCATGTTCATACTCCCTAAGTAAAATTGGGATCGTCATAGACAATTCATATCGTCTACCTTTCATCAAATGCCCAAAATATTCAAATTTGTGCAAGATGTTGATTCACCAAAGCGTTATGTCCGAGTGTTTGACATATTCCATAAATTCTCGAACGGTGAAACAGTTCAAATGCTTCATCTTGTTATTTTTTCACATTTCCTGCACCCTAGTTCGTCTCAATGACACATAAGACAAGCGTGGCAGCACTGTAGTCATCAAGGCTTATTGTACCACCATTTGAGGATCCTACTGTCATATGCATTCATTCCAAATATTAAATGGTCAAATACCAGTGCAATATAATCAAAATGCCAGTTGGTACGTTAGAGATCTATTAAGAAACGCTGTTGAACGTATTATCTCACGTGATATATAGCGATACAAGTTCGTACTCAGACTATTTTCAGATGGATTTTCCAATTCTCAGAAAGTACCTTGTAAATATGTACTTGTATAAAATAAATATATGTAGATTATTTTTTCTTAGAATAAGTTGTAATATCTCTATTTATTTGTTAGAAATAGGAAGGTTTGAACTTAATATAAGCTAAATCACACCAATTTATGTTCCTACTAGTCTAAATAAATTTGTATTCGTTGATTGTAAATATTGTATATAAAAAACAGGAAAGCGTTAAAATTTGGCAACTTCCATTTCAGGAACTAAACTTGTAAGTACTTAAGTATTTTTTCTAATTTTTGTGATATGTATTATTAATAGTCATTATTTATATTAGCTTTTAGGAAAAATATGTATTTCATAATAATTGCCTTTATGATTAAAGTAAAACAAACTAGTCATTAGATTAACAATATATTTATTTTTTTGTATAACTACAGAGTATATAAAACATAATTAAATTAATAAATTTGTAAAGCTTCTTTTATTTCTATTAGTGTAAATTCAGTCGGTAAGTAATAGATTCAATGTCTGGTCCGTAAATTTACAGGAAATACTCAATGTTTAATGCAACGGAAATATTTATTCTGAAAAAGGTTGCTAGTTCATATTAAATCGGAAAAACACCTCGCACATTATTCTCATGAAAAATGGCGATTGTAAAATGTTATACATTTTTAATATATTGTAGTTCTTGGCTTTATTATGAAAGCTCCCAAAATAATTGAAAAATAAATATAACCTAATTGAACAAGCAAATACAATAATAAAAATTCAATAAACTGTCCATAAGAAAGTTAAATATTAAATAATTTTATTTTGATATCTTTGCAGATATTTTGTTCACATAAAGCAAAACGGTGGTCGTCATATATCGGTCAAGTGAGCGAAACAAGAATAGTCTGTATGAATTAAGTTTTGGTCTACATTTTTTACCTTCTGTTGGCCGACACGGTAATCTTGGATTCCGGTCTGGAATTTGAAAGGATCGATACTCCATGGACGTACGGAATTTTTATAAATATATCACATTCAACGACGTTTGATGTCAAAATATACAAATTTTATTAATAAAAATAAGTCTAGCACTAAACAAATAAAACCACAGAGGCTCAATCAATTAATACTAGTTGACACGTACAGCGAAACTGTATTAAAATTACCTGAGGACAACATATTACTTAAATAATTAGCCGCCGGCTACGGCATCCTTTAAAATCCCTTTAAATTGGAATGTCCTCAGCTATTATTTTTATACTCTAAGCAATCCATCAGTTTCAATACATGGTTTTTTCCGATTAAATGTGACAACTGGATTAAAAGGAATCGAGGAGTAATTTATTTGTTCTCTTGTAGAAAAAAAAAAAATGCTGTAGGAAAAACAAATGGAAAAATGACACATGGTTAGCTTGCAACAAATAAGTGATATTTCTTAAGTTTAACAATCTTTATCTTAAAAACCAGTCATAGCATTTGAATGGTTCCATGGACACTATTCCTCAAAATTTTTATAACATTTGCCAGGTCACCACTTATTCCTATTAAGATGTGTGTGGTATCTTTTGTAAGAAGCAAAATTAAACAGCATTTAAAACGCCATTTTCTCTAAAAGTCATTAATAAACATTGTCACTTATCATTTAAGCACTTAAGTTGAGTGCATTTACCATTATTTTAAAAGAAATTCAAACTTTTCAAAAGCAATTTTGAGTGTATTGCAAAGTAGGTCAAATGTCCGGTATCATATCTACAATCAAATTCCAAAATATACTCCTCAATTTATTAATTTTCCATTAACTTCGACATTAAAAACAAAACCTTTTCTTACAAAGGAGGTGTTTAGATTATATGCAGTGTCCCCCAGGATAGATGAAACGACTCTTGAAAAAGGTACAAAATTATCGATTTAAATTTTCAGTTTTTTGCAGTTCAACTCTGCTTGGTTAAAGACTAATTTTCAACATAATTTTAGTTTTGAGAAATAAAGAACGTCCCGTTCCACTCTCATCAAAAATGAATTGTTTCTGATGCTAGAGTGAAAGGTAGAATACTTTTAGGACCTCGTATGTATTAACTACATATGTTATGTCTCTGGAAAAGAAACGTGTACAGTCGGAAAGGGAAGAGACCATTATGTTAGATTTACTTCGGGAACAAAAGTATATCCGGACATGATAATGTGCGTTTTAGAGACAGAGAAAGAAACGGCCCCCCAACCGTCAGGCATAGGTCGGATGTTTTCATTCCTAAATTTAGCAGTTGATATTTAAAGGTTATCGAAGCTCTAAATATTCTTCAAGAACTACTTAAAAACGCTAATTACTTTTCTAGCTTTCGTTAATTCTGTAAATAATCATTACTTTCAAAAATGAAGAAAAAACTATACCCTGTTACTACAATTTCTATTTTTTGGAATTTTCAGCTTTTATGACTGTTTTTCAATTAGTATATTTTAATTTTTGCGGATATTGGTCAAACATTATTTAACTTTCCTTATTTTTTGATTAAGAAATTTTATAATATAAAACTTTGATATACTAAAAACAATGTAACATTCTACAGTGTGAGAATAAGTCTTACCCCCCTTGGCAACTCGTTAATTTTATGTAGTAGAAGTAGAGAATACGTCAATTATCTTAATTAAGGCTCATTTTCTAACATAAAAAAAATGTCTGCTCTTTCATCCCCTCCTCGTGACAACCAACTCCTCAATTTTACCTCCCTGACGATCATAAAAAAAGTGACAGATCATGTAATAAAGAGGAAAATCTTTTAATAGCAATGTTAGCAGACGACAGAAAATTCAGTTGGATATACCCCTATTAAAATGTTCTTGAAGGGAGGGTTAGGGTGGAACTCGACTCGACATGCAGCCACCACCACGGGATGAATTGTAGGTTCTTTTCTATTTGCAAAAAAATGCAGATCTGCATTTTTAAGATCATTTCGCAAGCCAAAGTAATTGTCGTAGGACACTCAGATTTTTTCCGTTGCTAAGTATTCTATTGGGGATGCGGGAGACTTCATTTTCTAAAAAAAATTGTTTTTCGTCTATTTTCGCTCCGCCCTAGTGCCCAAGCATTTTTCTCTACTCTGAAATAAACGAGTTGACAAGGGGGTCACACTTTATCTTCTCACTGTTAAAATAACACTGATATTTAAACAGCAATTTTTACCTAAAAAGGCAAACGTATAACTACTCAAAAAAATATTAGTTTCAGTCAATCCGAATTTAACAAATTATATATTGATTATCAAAACAACCGAAATATATAAAAATACAGGGTAGTCCGTTATGTAGCAAACTTATTAGTTTTTTTTATTGTACAGGGTGAAGATATTAGCACCTTTCCAATTACGTAAATTTTGTACAAAACATCTTATCAAAATATTTTTTTTAATGAACTACCGTATACATAATTTTTTTAATTTAGTGTTACAAAGAATTAAGATGTACAACATAAGAAACAAATATTTCGAGATCAAAATATTGATAACAATTGTAAACCACTTGTGTCTCAAATTGTATATCTTTCTATCTAAAAAAAATGCATTTCATTTATACAGTATTGTTTGACATTAAGAATTGCTCAGTATTTTTTACCAATTTTAGAGGAATTGTTTAATTTTAGAAATGACAATATTTGTATGCATAAATAAATAAATATGTTAACTAGTTAAGTAAGAAAACACTAATTTATAGTCTTGAATACTGTATAAACATAATACTTATAAACATATTTTTATATTTTCTAATAAATCTATTTTTATACCGTAACAAAATACATATATAAATTTAATTTCAAAAATACCAGAAAAAAGATACCAGGGTCAATCAAATATAAACTGGAATTTCTTTTAGTCATTGTAAGTAGGGTTCTTATCATCAATGACCTCACTCTACAGTTTCGTTAGTCAGCAAGAGAAGCCCTTCTGCATCTGCAAAACCATCCGAAATTTAAAAAAAAAAATTAAGGCACAATTCGGAGGTTACACCTTTAAGGCTCTACACCAGTACGTGTAACAAAAGAAAGGAGAACTTACAGCCATCATTATAATTTTATTTTAAAGAAGTTGGGCACATCTATTTTTTAGACTCTAGACCAGAGGTCGGCAATCTTTTTCAAAAGGTCTTTAAGAGGGCCCCACAGTAAAAAAAACATATTTTGGCAATATTATTATAATTTTATTTGGTTCGTTTTATGAAATATTGTTTTAATGACATTAAGGCCAAGGGCCATTAGAAGGACAAGCAAGAATAGTCACGTGATCACAGACCATTTTTTTTATTATTATTTTTAGTTGGATGTATGACACAATACTTGGTAGCAGGCTTTTTAGTAGCATTCACGCCACCACCAATAAATTCGAAAAAGCCTAATCCTGAAAATTATATTGTCCCAATATATAGATAGGATCTATATTTGTTGATAATTCATTCAAGTCGGCATCAGTTTACGATACAAATATCCTTAGAATGTTTTGTAGAACAGAAGTAAAAGTTGGAAAGGCTTTTGCCAGTTCTCCCACTTTATACACATAAATTGACAGGTTTGCTGCGGATCTCACCGAAGTGGACGCGATACATTGGTGTACAAAATTATTTTATAGATGTTAATAACAAATTCGAGTAAATAGTTTAATAAATTGTAAATAGCTGTTGAAATTTTGTAAAATTATGATTTGAATATTATAATACATGTTTAATAATTATTTATAGTCCATAAATACATGCGATTGTCCCGTTCCGCCGATAACAATTTAAAATTACTTATTCTATGAAACGACACTGGCAGGTAAACATTACTGCGAAATTCTCGAAGCCGTCCGACGTGGTTTGACGTTTACCCTCTCTCTACCTACCAAAAGCCTTTCCAACTTTTACTTTCCCTATAAATTCTAAACTCACACAATGTGCCAAACGAACTTCTCCAAGTTACTTGGATCAGTACGTTCATGAACTAAAATCGAAGTTTACTTACATTTGCTTTAGAATTCCAAGTGATTCCAACGTTTTGCAGATCCTAACTTAGTGTAATTCGTTATTGCTAGTAACCGACACCTGCTCTAAAAGAACATCGTGCGTCAAGAGATTGTGTGATTTAATATAAAAATATAATTCCGGTTTATATTTGATTCTACCTCGTATATTTCATATTTGTTTACATTTACAGTTCATAAATTCGTACTCTTTAATTTTTAAAAGTGATAATGTTCACGTTTTTTAAAAATAAATATTCAATAAAGTGAAAAAGGTTTTATAAAAATAATTGTAAACTATCTGTAAAAGAAAAAATTGCACATTATTTGTGTTGTCTTTCTAACAAAACCTGGGCGTCACCACTACTAGGTAAAGTGTGTGTTGCCCCCTAAAGCAATAAAAGCAAAATTAACGCGGTTTGAATAATAAATATACAGTATGTTTCAAATTTGTATTGCTAAACTTAAAACCACAGATTGATTTCTTTGAAAAAATATTAAATATTTCGTTAAAAAACATATGCCAGGAAAGTCACTATTTTTTACATAGACGTCATTCTATTTACGGAAACTTGGCAAAACCAATAACTAGAATAACGTCATTTTTAGGAACATAATTGACTTAAGTGATTTATAAAGTAATTATAACTGAGTATTGGATTATAACCATTAAATAGTAATAATTAGAAGGTCTAAATTAAGATCCTGTCGAGGATAGATACATTTCTGTATTTCATCAGTTTATTCAGACATAGGTTTATTATTTTAAGTAAATACGGTAAAAAAATTAACAATTTTAGAATTTGGAAGCCCTATTCTATGCATCTTTGGAAAAATCGACTATCACCTGAATAGGCTAAATTTTCGCAATTTCTTTTAGACTATTTTAAACCCTCTCACACATTTCTGAATACAGTTTTTACACTGGCAACACATGTTTTTTACCTTAAAACATCCAAATGTTTAATTTCAATCATAAAAAATGACAATTACATAATTTTGCTTGTATTCTCGTTATATAAATTGCTATTAGACCAACCATAAAGCAATAATCCTCAAAAATTTTGACGTAAATGTTTATAGTACATTAGTTTTACATCTTCAAAGTTTTTAAAACTTTTACATTTTACTTGATGTTTTTAAGGAATATCTAAAAATATAAATTTGCCAGATCAATGTTTTTTAACATCAATGATCATGTATTGCAAATGCGACTTCCGGTATCAGAAAAATTGCATAAACTAATGATTTTTAAACATTCTCTAGCTTTCCTATGAATTTATTAAAGCACGAAGAGATTGAGTAAAAGTAAGGTAAAAACCAAACTATCTAACATTACCAAAAAAATATTCATAAAATGAGAAAAATTACTTTTTCAAACATCCTCCGGCTCCACTCTGAACTCTCTTTCCTGTCAAATACATTTTCTTAATATATGTGGCAACACCTCATTTATAAAAATGTCAATTGTTATATTATCAATAAATAAACAAATATCTTGGTTCAGATTTTATTTGTGACCGAGTGGCTAAAACTAAAGCTATGATTTGCATAATATTATATCCCAAGCTAAGTAAGCACTAGTAAGACCAATTCTAACGTATGGATGTCCAGTCTTCTGCTCATTGAAGGAAGAGTACTTCGACGCATTGCAAATCACACAAAACAGGTGCCTTTGGCTTATTCTGGTGCGCGGAAGTGAGCAATTCATAATGAAACTTTCTGAAAAATTCTACAATAATTTTCTCCTCACTGGAGCTGAAAGCGAACATTCTCGGTATAACAGCGGGTAACAACTTTAATAGGTAGCATATTTGATTTCTTGAAGAATTAACAATGTACAGATGCTAACATGGGACAAAAAATAAGTGAAAATAACAAACAAGATCCTTGCAGCGACTAGTTGCTAACTAGTGCACTACTCGATTACACTAGCGTCTATTTCTTGTGCTCTACAAATGAACCTGCTTCTGTGGCGACATCTAGTGAAGTAAGGTGAAGTGATAACGACAGCTGTTCAGTTCGTTCGGGCTTTTTAATTTGTTATGTGTCCTGTCAAATTTGGAAAATATAATTGCAACGTTGCCGGATTGTGATAAAATTAGTAGTTAATGGAAAATTGTGATTGCCCATACCGGTCCATAAATATGCATAAGCGCCGCCACCAAAAAACATCAACCCATACCTGGCTACGCCGACCGGCAGACTCCAACGGCTTGGACATAGCTCAAATTGAATAATTGAAATGAAAAGTTTCAAATAAACACATTTATATTCTGGTTTTATCATTTTTGTCAACTCCACATTTATAGAAATAAAAATATCAGTTGTCATATTATTCATAAACAAAAAATAATATAGAACGGTATTATCATGAATATATTTATTTAGAACAAATAACAAAAATCAATTAGCAACATCGCTGAAATCACGCACAGGCGCTCTTAGTGTGACTGTCAAATCGAAAAAATTAAAAACAATATGGCTACGTGAGAATGTCGTGAATAAATGCATGTTCTTAATTTTTTAGCTTACAAATGTGTTTTAATAATATTTGTTGCTTTAATTAGGTTAGTGCAGACTTATAGAAGATTAAAAAGTGTAAAAATATTATGGTTTTACTTAATCTTTATGGAAAAAGTGACAAAATTACTGTCCCTAATATCGTCCTTAGCCACGTTTATATATTTCTCTATGCATTTCATAATTTTTTATTATTATTACCTACGTATATTGGCAGTTTTATGTGCAAACAAACATGTCATAATGATTTAGTGATGAAGTCTTCAGTATAATTCAGTCGGCCACTTTTACACGCGCTAAATCATTTGAAGGTGAATGCTGGGTTCATTTGTAGAGCACAAGAAATAGACGCTATTCTCGATTACGCCTACGGTCACTGATTCTGGTCGGTGGGTGGATTGAACGGGGCGGGGCGTCAGATCTCCGATCGGACGACTGGCTTATCAATGCTGTTTGCGAGTAGTGTACACTACTAATTCGTAGAACATAACAGGCAACCACACACGTAAAAGAAAACCCTGTTTTTTCTTTCACCTTTTCAGGGAAAACAAAATTAAATTCATATAAAACCTACAAATTCACTTACTGCTCGCCAGTATCTCGGTCGGAATAGTCAATTAATGCTACTACGAAAGTAATTGCCTCCTGAAGGTTAAATAATGAACATCCTGCTTTTTGGAGTCTGGCATGAACATCTGCCATGGCCCCTTGTTAAACAAGAAGACCAAATAAAGATCTCTTTATTCTTCAAACTGAAAATGTAGATATATGATATATTGTAAATACAGTAGAACTCCAATTATCCGAATTAATGGGGACCGGGACCCATTCGGATAATCAAATATTCGGATAATCGGATTTTTTTTTAAAAAAATTGCCATTGGAGAGAATAAAAGCTACGTTTTGATATTGCACTATTTTTTTATTGAATTAAATGAAAGAAACATTAAATTTTCACATGTTTTAAATATAAATAAAATGTACTTATGTACAAGTTTAGAAATAAAAATCATCAAGTTAAGACAAGTCAAGTCAAGACTTGACGCGCATTTGTGATTCGGATAATCGGCGATTCGGATAGTCGGAGTTCGGATAATTGGAGTTCTACTGTAGTATAAAGATTATTATTAATAAACAATACTTTCTATTTTTTTTTAAACTTTGAAGAATAAAAACTAAGCAATTATAAACGTTTAAAAAGAAAATTTGTATGGTTAATTACTTTATGGATAATCTGATATTATTAATGATTTAATTGACTTTTTTGCCTGTCGAGACTGGACAACACATTTTAAAGATCTTAGGACTTGAAATTATTACGTATACTTTACTTTAAAGTGAAGCTTTCTGTAAGATTTCAAAAGTGATGGCGTATTTTACCGCATCTTTTATTTATTTTTGCTGGTGACGCCCCTTATCTGTAAAACGTTTTACAAACGAAATAAGACGGAATAAAAAAAATACTTTTTAACTAACGTTAACGAGCAATATTAATGGAACAATTATATCATTATCAAATTAAATAATAAAAACTAAAAAAAGAAAAATATACAAAATACTAGTGGTTAGACGAATATTTGGTCACTATATCTTTTGTGAATTTGGCAAGATGGAAGGCAATGTCTCTGATGTTGCCGAAATGTTGTTCTACGGATTTCATATCGCTAGTTTGGTTCGAAATTTGTAAGGCCGAACATTCCGGTTGTAACCTTGAGACGAGTTCTACCATCAGCTTGAGTCGATCCGCTTCTGTTTCCTGCGGATTAAAAAAATTACAATTATAGATGGTATGAAAACAATAGAATAGAAAAATTGAACATTTACCAGTACCTTTGGCAAGACAGAGGCCAGCCTTACAACAGATACTTTGACCTTCTCTGCACTAGTAACACATTCTTCTTTGTCGGGTTCTTGAATTGCTTTACATAACTCTTGAATGGTTCTCGTGATTTGTTCCGTGCACTGTAAAATAGTTTCCCTGTTTTGTGGTGAAGAGTAAAGACTTTGGGTGCCCCTTGAATCGTTTTGTTTCATCTAAAAACAAGTTACTGAAACATCATAATGCAATTTTTTTATAGACAAATATTTACTTGATTTTTCATGGCGTGCCAGTAAGGAACTTTGCTAATTCCTTCCCGTGTCTCGTACATACTAGATGGTCTTTGCGTCTTTTTATTTTTTCTGAAATCTATTTCATCAGCTGAGATACCATTAGTTAAACCTTCATCACTTCCATGATTCTGCAATAGCGGACATAAAAATGTGATTCAACTACAACAACTTTCAGTTATATTGAGATGCTATAATGTTTAAAATTTGGGAAGTTCAAGGTGTTATTGAGATCGTGTATATATTAAAGCAGATTAATATTTAGGATCTTCTAGAATGTGCAAAAATATTATTTCAGTCTCTGTCTGCAATTTTAATCTTAATAGTCTAATCGTGAACCACCCAATAACTTACCTTTTGGTACAGGAGGAGTACCAAAAGCTGTTTATTAATTTTATATACAGGGTGAACCTAAGTTGATACTTGTCTTTAACTGTATAAAATAAACAACTTTTTCAAAAAAATTCAAAAGTAATAAACATACATTAATTTATTCCAAAAAGTATCCAATTCGGTCCTATCTAACTTAAATAATGTGTTCAAAGTTGTCACCATTCACTGAAGCATTGAAACCAAGGTAAAGCGTTCTCTATATCTTCTGTACAATACTGATGCAACACAACACTTTGAAGAAGACATTCGCCATAAATAAGCAACACATTCACAAGTTCACTGTCATATAAACACGCTACTGATCACACCCGAGTGAATTTAATAAACAAGTGAAGCGTGATTCATGAAAAGAACCTTAACAAAAGGTAAAAAAGATAAAAACGTAAACAGATTTCTCATTCAGATTAATTTTTGA
Source organism: Psylliodes chrysocephalus (assembly GCA_927349885.1). Lineage (NCBI taxonomy): Eukaryota > Metazoa > Arthropoda > Insecta > Coleoptera > Chrysomelidae > Psylliodes > Psylliodes chrysocephalus. The sequence continues at coordinate 72,562,135 of OV651818.1, read as the reverse complement.
TATAAAAGTCCAGACCCGGATTTAGATTTTTAATTTTGTATCTTTCTTATTTTTGAATTTTTTTTAAAAACATATTTATTTTAATGACATCTATACAATTAAAAAAAGTATCAACTTAAGATTCACTCTTTTTACAACAAGTATTAAAAAATTTAAAAAACCGACTTCAAAAACTTGCAGATGCCATCACCACATCTTAACCAAATTTATATGGGACCACCCTTGAGGTACCCCCTTACTAACAAAAAAAGAATCATATAAATCGGACAAGGTGGTAAAGCATTATCGCCAAATACATAAAAAATGAAGAGGTTGAGGATTTTCTCATGGACCCAATTATTAGATTTCGACCAAATTTATATGGGACCACCTCTGAAGTACCCCCTTTCGAACAAATAAAGAATCATTGAAATCGGACACCGTGTTAAAGAATTATCGCTGAACATACATAAAAAAAATAATATTGCGATGAATTGAGAACCTCCTCCTTTTTTGAAGTCGGTTAAAAATAAATAGTAGACCATGATTGCAGAACATTTTAACCTATAATCTCACATTCTTGGACCAGTTTCGTCCTTATTAGGATTCCGCATCAAAAGTACATTCATTTGGGTGTTGTTTTGTGGTGTTGTTGTCAAATTGGGGTTCTTGTGTTTTTTTTCATATTTTAATGAAGTGTTTTTTTACAAAGCAATTTACTAATATTAATAAGGTTTTAGTGTATGGAGCTGCTGAAGAAAATGCTCGGCAAGCAGATTCTTTATAACAGTCATACATTTATAGTAAAAGAATGGATACATACAATTATTGAACAGTTAACAGAGGAGATAAACAATGTGGCCGCGGAAATCCGACAATTAAGACCAGAACTTAATGTACTAAAACAGTACGAAAAAGATGGCTGATACTGACGCATGCGCACAAAAAAAATGTGATGAAAAGACCTGTTATTCAGAATGTGGCTGGTTTCAATTTCGTATTAAATCAAAACCTTATGGGTAGTACGATATTAGGCATTATTATTATTGTCAGAAAATGTTTTGACTCAGTACTAGTTAACTAACCAAAATCTCCCGATGTAATTTTGACATTAAAATTCTCAATATGTATGAAATGTAATATTAGTTATATTTCTTACTTCTGCAATATATTCTAGCGAATCAAATCCGCTATCTCCGTTTGCCCTCGATGAAAATTTACTATGCGATAATCTGCCCTTCAATTCCGTATTTTCCGTTTGCAGCTGTTTCACGCAATGCCTCAATTTCAACACTTCTTGTCTCAGATCCGTGATGGTGTTGTCGGAATTTTTCAACTGTTTCGTGAGTTGTTCCAAAATTTGATTAGTCTTGTTGATGCTGTCTATAGAGATGATGCTGTCCTTGTCGTTGGACGGAGATTTTTCGGTTTGTGGGGAGGTAGGGGGCTAGAAAAACGGATTAGTTGGAGAAGCAAAAAACAAACGAAATAAATGTTAGTAATAATTGTACCTCGTCATCGGGAACTACTGCGTAATCATCGTCCGAGGCAACCGAATCGTATAATGGGTCCTCATCTAAAGTTGATACTTCTCGCAATTGCATATTACCTGAAAAAAATAAAAAAGTAAGTTTTGTCGAATTTTTAATAGTATTACACTATTTTCCAAAATGAGTGATAATCAAATATCACTGGGATAAAATATGGAATATTGTATCTTAAGTTTTGTTGTGATAATTCCATTGAGGTAGTATGGATAGGACGTTAATAAAGTGGTACTTAGACTTCTGTCAGTTGTTTGAGTCAATAAATATTTTATGTTAAATCGTCTGTGACTGTTTTTATTTACTATTTTAATAAAAAAACATGGCGTCTTGTGATATACATGTTTGTGTAGCAGAGTGGGTGTAGATAAAAGCAAACACGAAGAATAACTTACAACGGACATAAGAAATGTTAGCCAATTTTGCCCAAGCTTAATAACTTTTTATTAGCATGGTTTGTTAAGGTTTTCAAAGAGGAAGAAGTTTTTTGATTTTTTTAAATATTATAATTTTCATTAAAATGGGCTTCTTTTCTTATAGGGGTATTAACACGAAAAAAATATTTTTTCTAAACCCACGTGGATATTAGCTTATCTACGCACATACTACAAAACGAAAAAGTATGCTATTGCATTCAACTGAACAAATATATTTCATATCCATTCTAGGTAGTGAGAACACTGCAAAAACCTGAAATCCACCAATTACAGTTCATATTCATATGCAAAAAATGTGTCTCACTCCAGTTTTAACAAAATAACTTTTAGATTTCCTTACGATCTGGTATAATTGCAGCTCTACATGAAATTGGTGGGTAGACCTAATTGGTAGCCAACAAAGTATAGTGTACTTTGTTAAAAATATTCGATAAAAAATATATTGATAGAACACATTATGTCCGATTGAGGACTGAATGCTCTAAAGAACAATACATGTACCTAAGTGTTCTATTATAAATAGATTTATTACAAAAGTAGTCGTTTTATTTTTAATTTATTTTCTGTTTATGTGTAAACTGAAAGTTTATATACATATATAAGAAGACCCACAAATATACCGGGAAAAGAAGCCTGATTTTAAAAACTACCTAATATAGATGCAATAGCCATTAAACTAATACTTGTTTGGTTAAAACGGAAATTAGTAGATTTCATGACTAGCAACCAATGCAAACAATTTTTTTTATATTCATTATTGTTACATGCAAGTTTAATGATAATAAATATGATTTTCATTATTTCAAAAAAACAACTACAGTAATTATTTAGAAAATATTCAATATGTAAAACATACGCCAAATATAAACATGGAAAATGAAGTTTATGTATTTTGATTTACAAGAAAAGAAAATATTATTAAGGAGATTAAATTATTGAATCAAAAAAGGTCACCTACATCTAACAACCTTCAATCTATACATATAATTATTGTATATATAATAAAACACTATAATTTAGAAAATGTTAGTTCGGTTGGTCAATTAGCCTACAAATAATTTTAAATACAACCCTGGTAATTCCGCCATATTGTTATTACAATAAAAACCTCGCCCACTCGTCCGATTTTCTGTTGACGTTGAAAACAACAAATGTGCCTCACCCTACTATACTACCTCAATGAGTATATGTTAACAAAAAAAAAAAAATAACGTAAAAACCTTACTCTTGTCAGAAACCATTTGCCGCCTTTGAGTATCTATCAAGATATCGTATACGAGACTTTTAAGTTCTGGAGTAGAAAATCTAGCCAACTTTTGCCTTCCTTGATTTCTTGTTGTGGATAATGTGTTATCGACAGGAAGAAAAGGAACATCATTTAGTTCCGTGGTATCAGCACAACTCAGCCAAACTAAAAATAAATAAATAAATGCATATTAAAAAAAAATGTATATTTAGGTTTTATTATTATTATCAATAAAGATCAGTAAGCGGTAAAACTGATGAGACAGATCTAACATTGAAAAGTCACATTCCTTAACTACATAGTACATAACATTAAGACATAAAACAGCAATTATCACAATTCATTAACTGATATCACAGTTTATCACAAAAGATCAATTGAAGCATTTTTAAATTCTTTATCTAGACGATTCTTGAACTGGTTAACTGAACTAGATATGGTAGTGTCCTCTTTTTTTTTTAATATACTTGGATGTACCAGATAAGTATAAATAAAAACTGTTTTTAAAATACTTACTGGCTTCCGTTTCTCTTCTATCGACTTCATCATAGACATCCATTGCGAGTTCCTCAAATACATGGTTACTTAACTAAAATATTTTTGAAGAAAATTTGATCAAAATTCATATTAATTATTCATCGTTTATAAATAAAACAACCTATGGTCTAAATATAATTATAAACCTTTCTTACCTTTTGTAGTTTGGTCAGTGAGAGTGCATTTGATTTGAAACCAGTTTGTGGGATGTAAAAATGATTGCCATTTATATGATCTGGTTTTCTGAGTGATAAATAATAACTAAAAGTATCAGTTACTTCGTATTGGCTTTCTACCAGGCGATTGGCTAAATCTTTGTTAGGAAGGGCCCTAAATAAAAAAATAAGAGTTGGATTATCGATTTTTTACCCAAAGAACAAAAATCTATATCTAAATTATTGCTCTTCTATATGGTTCCAACATCATGTAACGTATAAATGAAAAATTGATCGTGTTCAGAACAATTTCCTTAGGTACATAGACTTTAAATTACAAACGTTTTATGATTATACTACAATGGAACAGTTTTTAAAAATACCCTCTCTGGAAACCAGAAGAAAACAGAGGCCTGATTTTACTTTTTAATATTGTTCCTACTATTAATACCAGGCAATCACAAATCTATATCAATATATACAAAATTGTTTGTCCTGACTGACTGACCTATCAGCGTACAGCCAAAACTACTGAGCCTAGAAAGCTGAAATTTGGAACATAGGTTTACTTTATAACGTAAGCATCCGCTAAGGAAGGATTTTCGGAAATTTTAACTTTAAAGGGGGGAAATGGGGGAGGGAGCTTTTACTGAAACTCTTTGTTCTTTAAAGTTAGAAACATGAAAATTTAAATTGCATCTACTGAGCATAAATAAATAATGACGTGTTTCAGGGTTTTTGGATTTTTTACATTTTAAGGGGGGAAAACGGGGAAAATTGGAATTGCAGCTACTGACTACAAATTATTAATGACGTGTTTCAGGGTTTTTGGATTTTCACGTTTTAAGGGGGGAAATGAGGGGGTGAAAATTTATTTGGGAGTATCCATGTTTTTGGTTCTCATTAAAGTTAAAAACATGAAAATTTAATAAAAATTAATAAAATTAATAAAATTAACAAAAATTAACAAAAATTATTAAAAATTATTAAAAATTATTAAAAATTATTAAAAATTATTAAAAATTATTAAAAATTATTAAAAATTATTAAAAATTATTAAAAATTATTAAAAATTAATATAAATTAATAAAAATAAATAAAATTTAATAAAAATTAAATTAATAAAAATTAATAAAAAATTAATAAAAATTAATAAAAATTAATAAAAATTAATAAAAATTAATAAAAATTATTAATAAAAGTTAATAAAAAATAAATAAAATTGTACAAAAATGTATAAAAATGAATAAAAATTATTAAAAATGAATAAAAAATTATTAAACATGAATAAAAATTAATAAAAGTGAATAAAAATAATTAAAAAAATGAGTAAAAATAAATAAAAATGGATTATTATGAATAAATATGAAAAAATTAATAAAAACGAATGAAAATCAATAAAACTAATAAAAATAATAAAAAAAGAGGAAGTCATTTATTTTTTTACATTAATAACACGACTACATGCGAGCAAAGTCGCGAGCAAAGCCGCGGACAATAGCTAGTATTTTATATTCCTTTTTATAGACCTGATAGTACTTTTAACAGTTCCCAGGCAGCACACATTAGTATAACTAACGTATTTTATACGTAATACTCGTTTAATTTTGGTATTGGTTGATTCCGTATACGTTTACAGTTTACGATTATTATACATACCCTGTTTTAAACGATATATTATACGTTTTTTATATACATCCTATGGTATATATTTGTAAATTTTTCTACGTTTAAATATAGTTAACAATATACGACTATTTTTAGTTTGCGATGAACTATTTATATACAGTGGGCTTAAATATACGTTTAGGTTTATTTAAATTAAATTCGTATAAATTTACATTATATTACAATATATTTTCTTCGTTTATAATTCCCGTTTAAATTTCGTATTGGTTGATTTTTTAAACATTTACCATCTACCATTTTTATTCTTAACGTTTTTTAACAGATAAATTAAACGCTTCTGTTTGTCGATACTAGTTAATATACCTATATTATTCTACGTTTAAATATAAGTCACCTTAAACGCATAATACCAGTTTACGATGAACTAGTAGACAGAAGTAAATAATATGTATATATTTAGGTTTATTTAAATTAAAAGCTTATAGATACATTTATTTACATTACATCCATATTTTTTTAATTATATTACCTGTAATATTTATAACAAATTCCCCATACACATGGAACTATTTTTAGATAACGGATGGAGGATGACTTACTAGTGGTACGATCTTTTCTCATTTCTACTCATGCGTATGTGTAGTATTATTGTTCAGTGTAGGGAATGGTTTGTGGGAGCAGGTTCACCGGTTCGTCCATTTTCATTTGTGTACACGTTTTGTTGCATGTTGCTTTGGCGTCCTGGCTTTTACGATATTGATTAAAAGCATAGGTAAGTTTCTATTAATGTTTTAATTTAGCTACTCCTTTAATAATTGTTGCATTTTACAACAACTACTGTTTTATAGGTACGTACAGTGTGTTAAATGCTTCAAAACATAACCTTTTGTTTCTTTTATTTTTATACGTATTTTTTAGGTTACCTAGTTATTCCAAGCATACTTATTTTCCTTTTTTTTTTGTCATTGTTTTTTATTTAATAAAATGTCTAAAATAACCCTGTCGCTGCGTCATCTACGTAGAAAAATAGCGCAAAATGTTCAAAATGCTTTAAAGTCAAATCATTTTTTTTTTATTCCCAATGAAGATAACATTAATAAAGCTTCGGACATTAATATATCATCTGATTCTATTATTTATAATAATTTCCGAAAAAATAATACAAATTTAACTTCGGAGCTTTTAGAAAATATTTCACCTGAAATTAAGTTACATTTTGGTTATAGGAATGGGGGTGAACCAAGCGACTTAACCGACCCAACAATTAGGTGTGCCATGCAAGATTAGCTTAAGTTAGCTAAGGCCCGTCTAGGACACAACACATCCAAATAAGATTTTTATTTTCATATATATTTTTTGTTAGTTAAAGAAAAGTTTCGTTTAGTTTGTTATTCAGTATTTTAGTGTTTATTTTTTTGTATTTATTTATTTTTAGTATTTTATTGTTTATTTTTTTTTTAATTAAATATTGTTCTGTACATATAACAAGTGATCAAAAAAAATTTCTAAATATTTAGGCCAATTACAACCAAAATAGAAACACGAGTAATGCCTATTTCTGGTGTATACACACCTGCTATGGATAAAATCCAAACTATCATTTAAGAAATATTAACATTTTTCCATTGGCCTCTTTTAGAAATTTTGTTTTGATCACTTTATTTAATTTGTGCTTAAAATACATTTAAAACAATATCAGGTAGACGCATTTTACACAATAATAAAAATCATACAAATATATCTAATATAGACATATAGTAAAACAGGATAATTAAAGGTAGATAAAGTAGTAATGTTAGACGTATAAAAAATAAAAAAAATATACGTTTATAGGGCGGACATTTTCACGTATATATTGGGTAGCATATCAACAGTATCCATACGTATATTGTAGTACATAAAAAAACGTATTTTATACCAAAGTGAATTCGTATAAATATACTACAACTATAAATCTAATATAGACGTATAGTAAAAACGTTTAATTATAGGTGGATAAATTCTTAGTAATCGACGTTTATAAGGCGGACATTTTCACGAATATATTTGGTAGTACATCAACCTAATTCATACGTATGGTAGTACCTAAAAAAATACGTAATTTATATCAAAGTGTGCTACCTGGGTTGTATTCCTCGGATACTTAGACTGGCCAATTCTCTGGATAATATTATATTTGACTCTTCTGTAAATAGATTTAGGCACAACATTCAAAATACACCAATGTAATTTTTAATAATTTATTGTAACTTAAATGGGCTTGCCCGTAAATAAATAAATAAATAAATAAATAAATGAGTTTCAATTCAGAAAAACCAATCACATGCCAGAACATTTCTTAAACGTTTTAATAATTTTTTGGTAAATAAAACAGGTTTAAACTCGTAATGTTATAAAACAAAACATTTTGGTCTCACCTTGCATACTCTATAGGCGTTTTGCCATGATTATCTGGACATGAAGGATCTGCCCCATATACTAATAATAACTCAACTTGTAATTTTTGATCAGATTTAGTTGCAACATGCAATGGAGTTGAACCTTTTTCCTGGAATGACAATAACAGAGTTAAGTATTAAATTTTTAATTCAATAATGTACTGTTAAAATTGAGAATCAAAAACCAATTTCCGTAAATTAGAAAATTAATTTAAAAACTGAATAAATATATCCTTGCGTTATTCTGGAATAATGGTACACCCGATATGTTTCTAATTGACTTGTACTTATAACTTCATTTATTTCATAAAACTTTTATCAAAAACCTTTTTTGTAAACATATCACTAATTGATTATTTTTTGCACACACTGTATATTATATTTTATTTATGATGTAACCAAAGTTTTCTTTCGTTAGAAGAGATTATTTATACAGAGTGTTCCGTAATGATGTTCCAATATTTCAACAGGGTGTTCTATCAACTATTAAAGAAGTAATTTTTCAATTTGGACTTTCTGTGGAAATATTTAAATTTTAAACTCTTTTGAAAACGGTTAGACATACCAAAGAAGGCAGCAGAGCACCTACGGAATTTTGACTTTTACCAAAAAAAATTACTATTTTTTTTTTCGAAATATTTTATAATATATCAAGAGCCTAAAAATAGCTTAAAAATGTGGCATGTTTCAGAAAAAAAAATTACTAAACCGATGCACTCTGCTGACTTTGTAAATAGCAGTTTTTTTAGTAAAGTGTTATAATATTTCAAGAGCCTAAAAATAGCCTAAAAGTGTGGTGTGGTTGTTTTTAGAAAAAAGCTTTAAAAAACTGTGGTGCTCTGATGAATTTGTTCAAAGCTAGCTAATTTTTAGAAAATACTAATTTTTTCCAAAAAAATTATATTTTAAGAGCCTAAAAATATGGTGTTGTTTTTGTTCAATATCTGAAAAAATCTAAGGTGCTCTGCTGACTTCGTTCGAAGCTAGCAGAGCACCTTCATTTTAGCAAAAAAACGAGGAGCATAAAATGTTTGAATAGAATATAAAAATATGGCATAGGTATCAACTCAAAATTCCCTAGGTTCTCTGCTGCCTTCTTTAACATTGGTTAGACTTATAAATTCTAATTTTGTTACACATTATCCACTAGTGGAACCCAAATTTTGTCTAAGTTCATGTTTCTGAAGGGTAGAGATTAGCAACAGTTTATGTATGAAAAATAAAAATAATTTATCTCAATCTGCCCATAAATTGTGTCTAACCAAGAAATAGTTATTCATTATAGAAGGGAAAAAGTATTAGATTTTGGCTTGAGGTTGTATTGTCTCCCGACGCGAAGAGGAGGGAGTCAAAAAACCGAGAGCTAAAATCTAATATTTTAACCATGTATAATACACTATTTTTATCTGTGACTGGAAAAACAACGATTTAATATTGAAAAAAATATTCTGAAGTACTTACCTTTACTTCTACTACTTCTTTCCCGGAAAACAAGGAAAAAAGTAATTTCATAAAAAGTGACATTTTGTTACCTGACAAGAGAGATAAAATGTCAAACTTTTTTTCCCATCACAGAAAAAAATATTTTTTTTTATTTGCCATTTTGAGACTTAAATATCTCAACAGAGGGGACCCAAATTGCTAAATGTTATAAGAAAACCCCACCTCCTAAATGGTTGGTAGAACACCCTTTTACAATATTCGGGCATCATTATTTACTGTATATTTTTTATTTAAAATGTCATCACAATTTTTGCAAAAATCTTACCAAACGACAACTTATTTTTGCTACTTACATCATGAAAATAGTTAGGATCTGCTCCCAAAGCAAGTAAACGGAAAGAGGTTTCCAAATTAGGTGTCCTTACACTGGCATGAAGTTGTTTTCCTAATTCATTTTCGACACTCATAAGACCATCTTCATAGTTTTCTCTAAATGCGTAAGCGCATTGGAGGTGTTTTTGCTTGATATATTCATGTTTCACGCTGTATATATATAAAAAAAAGGAAGTTCATTTGAAAAAGGAATGAAAGATATTCATCATCCACCTCTGTGATTTGAGATTAAATATGAAGCACATTGTTTTAACAACTCGGGATTGACTGGTGATGGTTTCTATAGAGATTTCCATTCGATGAATGTAGAGGAAGTGACAAATTTTCTTTCCCAGTTTAATTGGGATGTTTTATTTATTTATTTGTATCCAAACAGGCCAACGGCCTTATTACATGGATAAAAGTATCATAATACATAAATAATAATAATATTAATAATAAACAGTAGGTAATTCAACTAATATTACAACTTATTCAGTAAAATAATAATTAATCGAGAATAATGTAATAATTAAATACAAGTTTTTTCGGAACATATTAAATGGTAGTGTCCAATCTACATCAATACAAGTGAATATTATTTGCCAATCGGAGCATGGTCACAAGAGGTGACCTGGCAGTGGTAAGAACTAAAGGAATATTAACCATACATGGATGTCTCATTTTCCTCGGAGGTACATTAAATCGTATTAAGTATAGTAGCTCAGGTGAGTTAATTTTATAGTTAATAATTTTATATAAAAAAATCAACATTATCATATTCCTTCTGGTGTGAAGCGAAGGTATTTTAAATTCTTTTCTTAAGTTTGCAGTTCTAACAACATTGTAGTCTGGGTATATATGGAGTTTTTTGAAATAAAGATATCTAAGAAATTTATTCTGTATTTTTTCAATCTCATATAGATTAGTTGGATGTTCTCCTATCCATACCTCAGCTCCAAATTCAAGTGTTTGTCCAACTAGAGCATAATAAAGAATTTTTATAGATTCTATGTCAGTAAAACTTCTAGTTTGCCTAATTATGAACCCCAGCATTCTATTTGCAGCCTTAACTATATTTTTTACATGATTAGAAAAAGATAGAACACAATCGTAGGTTATACAGAGAACAAGAGTCTTGTGGATATGATTAATATCTTTTACGACATTGTGTACCTGACAATTGATATTTTTGTTCCATTAAAAAATACTCAGCAAAGAAGTTTCCTGTTTGGTTTTCCCCAGAGCTAAAGCAAGCGATAATTTAAAAAAATAAAATAGATAAAAAATACTTGGACAGTAGATCACTAAATGATTATAATGAATTTTCTTTATTAAGGGCTAACTGTAAACACTTAGAAAAACAATGTTATCGAAGTTATGTTACATTAACGGAACCGACTCTTAGGGTCAATGTTAAAATTTTTTGAAATTTGTAAACAGTAGAAAAGGCAAAAGTAATGTACCTTTGGTAATGCATTATGATAATATCACTAGTTCCTCTGGCATGGAGATTGTCAATTTGTTTGCTGAGTATTTTTCTAAAACTTATAGTGATAAGAATTATAATTTGCAGGATACTTTGCCTTCTAATGACATCAACCTATCACAATTTTGTATATCTATGTCATAAATCTATGAAAAACTATCAAAATTGGATATTAACAAAGGGCCAGGCCCTGATGGTCTTCCACTATCCCTTATTAAACACTGTAGCTTTTGTTCTCCAGACCCCTTTTTCATATCTTCAATATTTCTTCAAAAAGCGGGACATTCCCAGCGTATTGGAAAACAAGCTTTATTACTCCTATACTGAAATCCGGAGATAACTCACAGGTTGATAACTATCGATCTATTAGTATATTGAGTTGTATACCTAAAGTATTTGAGAGCCTTGTTTGTGATTATTTATCAGCTAGTTTAAAAAGCTGATTTATTAATAAACAGTTTGGATTTATTTCTCATCATTCAGCAGAGCTTAACCTTTTAACATTTACTGACTATCTATTGGAATCCCTAGAGGACAGTTATCAAGTACATGCTGTGTACACAGATTTTAAAAAAGCCTTCGATAGAGTTAACCATAAAGTTTTAATTATTAAGATGCAGTGTTTGGGAATTCAGGGGGAACTGCTTGAAGGGCTATCTTCTTACCTTACTGAAAAAATACAGATAGTGCATATTCATGGCTTCCAATCAATAGGAATTTAAGTATCATTAGGTGTACCTCAAGGTTCACACTTGGGCCCTCTTCTATTTAATTTATATGTGAATGATATTGCATCCTGTTTTATCTTTGCCCTATTCCTAATGTTTGCAGATGATTTAAAATTGTATATGAGAATAAAGAACGAATCTGATTACATAAAACTGCAAGCTGATTTAGGTCATCCCAGCAACTGGAGTAAAATCATTGGAATGGAACTTAATGTTAAAAAGTGCTATCAAATGGTCTTCAGTTGCAACAGATGTCCCACAGAACAAATAATCTACAATATTAATGGTTGCCCTTTGGAATCAGTATCTCAAGTTAAAGATTTGGGTGTAGTCCTCGATTCCAACTTATCTTACGTACCCCATATATCAATGGCAGTCTCAAAATCACTTCAAATGCTAGGCTTTATTAAACGTTGCGCTAAGGATTTTTTAGAGTTATATTCCATTAAAATATTGTTTTGTTCACTTGTGAGGCCCCATTTAGATTACTGTTCATGTGTCTGGTCCCCCCACTACAATGTTCATATTCAAGCCATTGAAAGAGTTCAGCATACATTTTTAAGATTTATTTCATTTAAGGATCACTGTGGAGTTGAGGATATTAATTACTCAAATATTGAGAGTTCCCTTAATATTACCACTCTTCAGATCAGACGCATGCACAAGGATCTTACCACATTCTACAATATACTGCACTCATATAGCTTTAGTCCAGAGCTATTGGGAAAAATCAATATTCATGTTCCTTCTAGACAAACAAGGCTTATTCAGCCCTTTAATATTATACAACATCGGACTAACTATGAACATAATTCTTTTCTATCAAGATCAGGTAGATTTGCTAATCAATATTCTGATAGATTGGACTGCTTTGATAATAAAAAAGTCTTTAAATCCCAGCTTAAATCATGCATGTGATATTTTGATGTCTAGATAATCTAAGATAATTTAATTTATTTGCAATTGTTATCTTGTTTTTTTTTTTTAATATTTAATTTTTTCTTGTTTATGTTAATTTTATGGTAATGTGTGTTTCTTTGTTTCAACATTCTCTAAGTGTAGGTTAGGTTTTAAATTATCCCTTTTATTAAACTTGTATTTTAATTGGGCAATTGCTCGTTGATAAATAAAATTTTGTAGGTAATATTGATACTTTTTACTTCTTAAAATGAGTAAGTTAAAAATAATTGTACTAGATTAGGATATGGCCAATATAGACAGATATTAAGGTCAGACATAGGTGATTTATTCCCTGGATAAATCTAGAATTAAATTTTGTGTTTACTAATTATTTATATTATACAAAATAAAATAGTTAAAACAGCATCAACAGGAGACAATAATTGTAAAACTTGGTTATTGATTTATACTATGCAAATTAAACAAGTTTTTTTTAATAGGCAATAAAAATTTTAGTAAACAATCCAATTTAATTTATTAGTATTAGTAATTTTCTCATTAATGATGATGACAATTGTTCCTTAAATGATTACTTTAAAGTGACTCATGTTCACGATAACCATTATTAATCTATCTTTGTATTTAGAATTAAACTTTACATTAAATGAAATCCAATTTTTCATAAAGCATTTTAATTAACAAAAGTTGAATTGTAACTGAAATAGATTTGAATATTGTGATATAATTCAAGAATAATCAGCATTCAATCAAAACTAGCATTATAACCAAACAATTAGCTATAGTAATAATACTTTTTACAAATTACTTTAGGCAAATCTTATCTATTTTTGTATTGTGGGAAGAGTGAAATAGAAAAATAATTCGGCATCTATTCTTTAACTGTTTAAATAAAAAGGGTAGTGATTAAAATTTAATAATATACTTTTAAATTTTTGAATATAAAATGATATATTTGAAGACTGTGATTTTTATTTGACAAATAATGTCCCCTAATAATACCCGTTTAATGATTTTATTTCAAGTTTAGGAAAATTAGGAAAATTTCTAATATATTACTAGACAAATTATACATAGAAAAAAAAATCATGTAAAATTGTAAGAATTTCATTCAACACTAATAATTACCTAATTGGATCTTTAGCATTAGGTTTCTTTTTCATCAATTTAGCCCCATTTTCAAGTAAAGCATGCTCCCAAATATTATTAGCACCATTATTATTCAAAGTACACACCATCTGAAATAAATGATTAATAAATACACAGGCACTCCTTAAAATCGAGAACGAATTACATTTAGTTGGTTTGGATGCCATGTACTCTTCAACAGAGATTTCACGTGCGAGATGTGTCTTCCTAAGCTGCGGTGAATACTGCAACATTGAGTACATAATAATATTCCCTTGTTTACTGAAGCCCAGGTGGCATCTAAAAGATAATTAAAGATTTGTTTTTGTAGGCGGATTCAACAATAACACTTACCCAAAGCCCCGCAGTCTCCGCACACTTCTATATTATGTTTTGATTTCGTTCGTGACATTGTAGAATTGGTAAGTAAATGATAATTATCAATAAATACGCTTGAAATTAAATAAAAACTTAAAATAAACACAATAAAAATAAACCAAAATAAGATCTTTCTATCTACACCATTTTCAAGATTATGTCAGCTGTCATGTTAATTTTATCCAAGAACAATCATAGAACTTGTATGACTAGACGAATAAGGAAACAAGGAAATCATGAGGAAACAATAATCTTTTTTTCCACTCGTCATCGGCATTAACTACTCTGGTTATTAACCCCGTGTTGTATTCAGAGTTTGTTATTGTTTTCCAGCGTCACTTTAAGATTAAAGGCTATTCCATTATTTTTTATTAAATATTATAAAACAAGTTAGCACCACAAAAAAAAAGAGAATTGAAAACCCAAAGTTTATTTTTAATACATTAGTCCGTGAGCCGACTAGTTCGATAAATTAAATAATTGCTGTTTACTTTTCACAAAGATGTTTTCAATTTTGTTTAATATATACTAGTCCTCCTCTTATCGAGAGGATACGTGCTTTTTCGTTAGCTACATCCTTACCCAGATATTTTGCTAAACCTTCTGATGCTTCAAATCAGAGATATGACTCGAAAGGCACATAGTTCGGGATCTACGGTTTTATATCCAAAAGATAATATTATCCCCACACAATCTCATGTTTACTGATTATGCGATTATTATATCGATGGCTTAGGACCGATTCCACCGTTGTGTTAAACGAAAATTAAAATGACATTTTTACATTAACAATGCATTTTAATCTCCGTTTAACACAGCGGTGGAATCGACCCTTAGCGAACACAGGTGTTAACTGCAATTTTGGTAACAATTTAAAATTACCTATTCTATAAAACACCACTGGCAGATAAACATTACCGCGAATTCTCGAAATAGTCCGACGTGGTTTGACGTTTACCCCTTCTCTTTACCTACTAAAAGCCTTTCCAACTTCTGCTCCTATTATTCTTACTTATATTTGTGCAAATAATTTATCTTTATTTCGCTTTATTATGTAATTAGAAACAACGAAGAAGTGTTGAAAGGGTTTGCTAGATACATATTTCATCTGAAATAACAGAGAGGTAGAGTTTCAAACCTTTAAACTTAAATTGTGAAATATTAGCAAAATACTACTTAATCGATATGCAGTTTTTCGTAGTTACTATGACAAAACAGTATAATTTTCCGACCTATTCAATTTACTACCCTCATTTTCTCTATCCATACCCATCAAATTTAGAACCGATTCCACTGTTGTTTGTTAAACGGAGATTAAAATGATATCGTTAATGTAAAAATGTCATTTTAAACTTCGTTTAACACAACGGTGGAATCGATCCTTAGTCCAATAAAATAAGTCAGCATTTGAAATTTGTAACTGAAACTGACTTACCTCACCCAGGTACCTTCATAATTTAATAATTTTATTTTAATAAAGAGAAGTTGCATTCTTATTAAATTCAAATTCCTACATATAACGAAAAATCTTCGTTATAAATAAAAGCAATATTTCTGTTCGCGGTGTCTCTAATATTACAGAAAAGATAAAAGTTAATACCTCCTATCCCCCGAACGCTGTTAATGTGCCACGCCGTATTTCCCAACGCTTGCTGTCCCTAAATATTTCCCTTTGTCTCGCAGCAGCACCATCAAGTATTTTCTACCGTATATCTGTCCCGACGCAGTACCGTAATAAATACCTTTCTCCCCACCACGGCGTTAGAGGCGCCTCGACGCAAGGCGGCGCTCAACGCAAGGCGGCGCTCAACGAAAGGCGGCGCTCAACGCAAGGCGACGCTCAATGCAAGGCGACGCTCAACGCTGCGACTTACCTAAATCGACGCCGTCACAGCGCTAGATACGTAATATCTAGTATAGACGAATCTAATGTCTGTATTTTCAATGGTGAGTCAAAAAATTTATGTAACTTTCTTTATGAGATACCGCACCGGGGTTTCGTTTGAATAAGGGCCTGACATTTGTTTCAAAATATTATCAATGTAACCAATAAACCATATGGCTTTCGGGCATTCACCTCGAAAGACAGCTACGTTAGACATCTGTTTTTCGATGGGTGAATTTAAGTATTTTAATAGAAATTATAAAAATCAATATTTAAGGAATACAAGGTTGTATTAAGTCATTTTAATAGAAATGACAAAAATCAATATTTAGGAATATACAGGGTCGTATTAAGTCATTTTAATAGAACTTATAAAATCAATATTTTAGAAATATACAAGGCGATGTATTATCTTGGATAAATTATACAAACCGAGATAGTAAAATGTAACAGTAAGTTATTCAACTGGTAAATACACTGTTCGTTAGCTCTATGCTAAGCCACCCATTCTACTAGGTTTGAAACAAAGTATATGTGAAATCAACATAGTAAGGTAAACAACTGGCGAATTGACGCTGTTTGTTAACTCTGTTGGTGATCAAGCTAAATAAGAATATAAACATCAACACAGTAGTAAACCAACTGGCCAATTGACGCTGTTCGTTAACTCCGTTGGACATCAACCTAAATAAAATATATCTGGATAGGAAATGAACGTGGTCTGCGTTTTGCGTTTGAACGGTACTCAAGTGAGATCTCAGTAAATATAGTTCATATTAATTGTACCTAATATACTTTGCAAATTATTACATCACATTTAAAGTATGAAAAATAAAAAAGTTTAAATATTTTAGTTCAAGTACGACTTACCCAAGTCCGACTCAGGTAAGTTTTGTTTATAAATACAGACCTTATTAGTCGTATGATTTATAGCATTCGCATGCAACTCATGTTGCAAAAGTTGTAATAAAAATAAAATAGCCTTGCTTGTAAACATTTCACTAAAAGTACACAATAAACCAATTTTTTTCAATTCCGGTTTCTCATCTAGTTACAGACTGTCTCTATGGAAAACTTCTTCTGCTTTTTGAATGTCTATTGTCTATTACTTATGTACATATTAGGGCCGAAAAAATTGTTTTGTAAAAGTAATTTACAAACGTTCACATTTATTTAATAATACGAAGAATTTGACATTTACATTATAGGTTATTTTATTTTGGCGGTGTTTTTCTTAACCTGTTTGTCGTTGTCAAAGATAAATTAATGTCGTTGTTTGTTTTTGAATAATTGTTAAATTTATACGAAAATAGGAAGTGTTAAAATGTAATTGTGTGTGGATCCACTATATAAAACAGTAAAAATGAGTGCAAGCGACCTTGATAACTGTGCTAGTTTCCTAGAAAGTGACAAAGTTAAAGAACGTGGAAATAGTTGCATAAAGTTAAGCACACATTTGGAAAACAAGAGTATCGTTAAAATACTCAGCAACAATGGAGTATGCAAGATACTTATCCGTTCCTTACAAACCTGCATGAAAAAAGTAATGTATTTATTTATTTTATTAGAAACTAGTAAACTTAAAAGGAAAATCAGATATTCTAAACAGTTTCCGCCAATACAATTATTTCACGAAAAACTCATGTTAACAGTTGCGAAACGAAAACAAATAAAAATAAACCTTTTTTATATTATTAAATTATTATTGAAAGTTTATACGAAAAAAGGACAGGCTGATAAAAATAGAATTTGGTCAAACTTACAACCTAGTAATAATGTTGTTTTGGTCCTTATTTTCCATTATAAACCAGAACAAAATAATTAAAACACAATAGTTAGGTACATAAAAAAACCCACTTTCTTGAAAACTAAATAAATTTAAAAAGTATTTATGGACTCCAAATAATTATTAAACATGTATTATAATATCCAAATCATAATTCTACAAAATTTCAACAGCTATTTACAATTTGTCAAACTATTTACTCGAAATTGTTATTAACATCTAGTGTTAGATAACCAAAGCTGTACTGTATTCAGTCATAAAAATACATAAGTCAACTACTAAAAAATTATTGTTGACACAATACTAGCAGAAGATGGAATAGTAACACTACGTTTGCCACTGCATCACCCAGAGCTGAACCCAAGAGAGAAAATATGGGCACAGGTGAAGAATGAAGTGCCTGCCTGTAACAACTCCTTCAACCTGAGCAATGTGTGGAAATTAACAGAAGAAAAATTTTGATGGCATGTCAATTACGCAATGAAAAAATATTTGTGCTCACATAGAAAAAATTGAAAAAGGGAGCATATTATAGATAAGGTAGAAGATCTAATAATACATTTGGGAGAAGATAGCAATGACTGGGAGCTACATCGTCAGAAAATGCACTGGATAAATATGAAGATGATTTGGCCTATTTGAGTTGCCAACTATTAGAATAATTTAATAATAATTACAAGTACTTTTGGATGCCATGTTGGCAAATGGAAAAATAAAATATTAATTTCTTTATTTTTATAATAAATAAAATAATATAAATTTTCCTATTTTTAGTTTTCGTTATTTTAAAAATCAAGATAGTTTACTCTTGAGACAAAATAGTATTTTTCAATCTCTCTTGTAAAAGAGGAACAGATTTTTTTAATCGTACTTTTGTGTGTCATTTACATAGAGTTTTTGTACAGTGTTGCATTTTTCAAGAGATATTCCACTTTACAAGTCGTTGAGGATAAATTAATATGATTTTCTATTTGTCAATAAAATGATTTAAGTTATTCATATACAACTATCAATACAAGAAAGTAATATTGGTTGCCTAGATGTCAGTAATTTTTTATCAAAACACAATTTTACAAATAATAAGTCAAAATTAGAAAAAATATTGTATGTAACACGTTACAAAATGCAGTTTTATGTAACTCGTTCCTCTTTATTTTTTTACATAAAACAATGCATTTTGTTACTGGTTGCATAAAAATTAATTAAAATCTTTCTACACTGGAATGCCTTCCTCTTTAATTCTTCTATTTTCTATTGTCTCTTCAGATATAGGTGTTGTATTTGTAGTTCAACTGTCCCATAGTTTTTAAGTTGTTGAAAACCAGATCAAATAGAGTCCAGAATGATGAAGATAATTGACTGGATTCTATTTAAGTGAAAGTTGTTTAATTATCATTGTACATATTAAGAGACCATAGAAAATAAAAAAAGAAGAAATATAGTAATTTTAATTTGAATTTTAAAAGTTTAAAAAGTTCAGTTTATTAGGAAATACATATTAAAATAGTTATTTTCCACCTGAGATAAGTTCCACTCTTTGTTTTAAGTCACTTAAGATGAGTGTCAACGACTTTGAGACATGCATATATTATTTGGAGAGCAATATACATTCACAAAGAAGGAAATTCTGTGTAGAATTAAATAAATATAGTGAGAAAAAAACTGCAATTCAAAGAATATGCAGTGATAAAACTTGGAAGAAACTCTTACCTTCATTAATAATTTGCATGAAAAAAGTAATTGCCAAGTATTTCTCTAAAATTCCTATACCTACCTTTTTTTTTTTAATTAAAGGACTATTTGCATTGAAAATATAATTCTTCAATTTGATAAGGTATTAGGTAATATTATTTATATTACCTTAGGTCATTGATTCTTGAGTATCAATTTGAATATTTGCTTATTATCTGGTAAGATTATGCCATAATGTTAACCAAGTTTACTAAGTAGAGCTGTGGAAGTAGCAACTAAATGTATACCCTTAACAATTTTGTACGCATGGTTGGACTATTTTAAAATGTATTCGTTACTCTTTACTTTCGTTACTTGATATTTCATTTCAAAGATTGTTTTATTCTAGTATCATTACCGAATATTGGCATTTGCGCCGACAATTTTTTAAAGAAATATTGTTCATTTTATACTTTTTATGGACTGAAGTTATTTTAGTTACTTTAGTTAAAAATATTTAAAACACACCTGCCTAATAAGAAGGCATATTTTGTAAATTATAACAACATACAACATACAAGATAAATTATTATTTATTTTACATTTAAGAGAGATACAAAAATATAAGAATATAATGTTTTTTTTTTTTAATTTGAAAGTGAACATTACCTACATATCGCATTTAGATGAAATAAAATTACTAGTGCTGAAATTTTAAATACTTAAAAAAGGTCCTACCTAAAGTTAACAACTCTATTACATTTTTTCATCTCTAAGGGAAATTTGTTGAATTCAAGCAGACCATTATTAAATAGGGATTTCTCTGTGAGTTATTAGTTAGTATGAGTGACATAAAAGTTTGTGTTGCTTCTAGTGGGCTATGTGTGAATGTCATTGTTGTAAGTAATAAATTGATTAAAGTAAGTTGGGCTGTGAGAGTGTGTCATTTTAAAGATGAATACCATCACTGAATAAAAATTTGATCTTCTATTGATAGCCAATTTCAAGTATCCAACATTAACTAAATCGGAATATGCTGATGACATTTTAATAGTAAGCACATTCTTCTGTTTTGTTATTTCTGCAAAGAGGCAAGCTACTGCAGAATTCTAGATGTGGTTGGATAATAGATTTATCTAACTAATATTGCTGTATTAATGTCACATTCCTTCATAATCTACTGAAAAAATACCGCTTTTTTGAGATTTTGCCGAAAATATAATTAAAATGTTTTTTCATACTCAATGCGTTATCTATTTGAAATCAGAGGCACTTTAACTCTGTAATAATTTCAATTTGCTCTCCAAATATTTCCTGATTAATAAGTCTTGGTATCTGTTTGCCTATACTTATATTCAGTAGTGATAATCATCCCCTTTGTTTTATTTATATTAAGTTTGAGGCGATTTGTATCTAAAAACCTAAACAGATTTTGTAGTGCATTGTTAATTTTGAGAACCACTCTTTCTAATATTTAATCTGCAGCTGCAATCATACTATCACCCTCAAATACATTATGAGACTCACAACTTTACACATACCTATGAAGACTAGATATAAGGAGGCGAATCGGCAATGCTCAAAATTTAAAATTTCTGTCCTTTTTAAAAAAGTTCGCTAAATTGACTGTAGTTGGAAGGGCAAACGTCACTAACGTTCATTTTCTATATAAGTCAGTGTAAAATTAAGTGATTTTTTAAAAAATTGGTGAAAAGAATCAAAATAATATGAAAAAAGTATCTTGAGTACAAGTACCACGAGTGACAAAAAAACGTTAAAGCAAGATTCACTTCGTTCCACTTTGTAAAACAGAATTCAAATCACATGTAAAACTAAAGAAAACACAAGGAGAAATCAATTCAATGTCTTTTTAAAGCTTCTAATGTAAGTAAAATAATGTATTTATGTCTAAATATAATATTTATTGAAAACTAGTCACAACACGTATCACAGAGTCTAGTATATTTCATTACAAGTTTCTATAAAATAAGATTTTACAGTCATAGATCCTGACTTACAAACAGCAATAATTATACATTAAATTTAACTTACTAGAAAAGAAAATTTGTTTTTTTAGAGTTTTAATGTTAGATAGAGTTGCTACTGTTATTTTTTTGTTGAACCCCAATTTTGTCATTGTAAATGTTTTTTATAGGATCCAAAACGCTTACAACAGTGGCAGCATATATAGTTCCTAGGGCCGATAAAGCACTTTCTAGAGATGATGCTGTTCTACAGTTTTTAGAAGAGATTCTTAGTATGAGATTCTTTTTACTGATGGTACTGTTAGCAAAATAAAAAGGGGATGTGGCAATATCATATACATTCCCAAATCTCCCTTTATGCTTGTATTAAAACAAAAAAAAAATTGTTAACTGTGTTTTATTTTGCTCTTAACTACTATATTTAGGTATAATTCAAAAAAAATTAGACACAAAATTGTACTTACAAAATTTTACCATTTAACAAACTTTTTGAATTGAGTCATACCTACCTAAATTGCATTTTATATAGATAAAATTAAATAATTTATTAATTAAAACATGCGAGACATTTAGAAATAAATACAACAGTATATGCTGTGCTTTATTTGGCACTAAACAAGTTTATTTTTGTTATTTTGACAAAATTATGTAAAATTTCCATAAGAAGCCATGTATTTTGAACAGCGGTACTAGCACCAGCGCCCTTACGGTGAATTAAAAAAAGCTCAATTAGCGTTCGTTTTTGGGACCGTATTTTGAGTATGCTGATTCGCCTCCTTATCTCTAGTCTTCATACACATACCTAATGTCATTGAGGTACATCTTTTTATAGCACTAATTAGGTATTTTTCTTACTCATTCACCTCTGTAGATCCAAATGTTTAATCAATTTTATTTGTTCTTTTGGCGTCTGTTCCGGAATTTTATAAGCATCAAATGTGATAAATGAACGTGATAAATGATAAAAATGCCATTCTTTTTTTTTCTGAATTTTTTATATATCTGATTTCAACTAGTGAAAAATAATTGACTAATGAAATTCTATCTCATCTCGTCCTTTGTTGTCATAAATTTCTTGTAGGTAACTTGTTTTAAATTAAACAGACATTATTTAATTTTCACACTTTTACTAATTTATATATTTTAGGATGCAGATAAAATTATAGAAGACGAGAAGAAAAAGTCCGGACCTCCTGCTAAGTCTATGGCACCTGAACTTTTGAATCAACTTCTTAATATTGCTATAAAGGAAGGTACAAACTAATAATACAAAAACTATTTTTGAGGGTTCTATGTTTATTATTAGAATTTTAATACAAATATGTACAATTATTTTTAGATATTGACATAAAGATTCGAGAAATCCTTGGATATACACTTGGTTGCTTGAACGATTTTAAAATGAAAAAATGTTATGAAGTAGAGCTTTTGGAAATTTTACGAAAAGTTATACTTTCTCACCCAAAATCTAGGGGAAAATTAAAGCAAGAAGAATGGATAGGTAGCTAATAATTACTCAAAAGTACCTTGTTTGTAAAGTTTTATTTACTGTTTTAGATATATTTAATTTAATAAAAAACTTAATTGAAGAAAACAATTACCAATTGGTAAATTCTAACACAAATCAGTCTGTGAAAAAATGGGGGCCTATTTCTAACTGTTTCATGCTTTTAATTAAATGGGGCCCTGTATGTGGATTATCTCCTAAAATTTTAAGAGAAAACTTTGATTTTATGACAAAATTTTGTCAAAAAGTTACTCAAAATTCGCCTCGATTTATGCAAGAAGACACTTTGGAAGTTGCTATTAATTTTTGTGAACACGTAAGTTATATTTTAAGAATTTTATTTTATTAAATATAAAAATTATTCTCTTTATAGACAGCCAAAGATAATCGCGTTTCGTGTTGTAAATTTGGTGAAGATATCATTGTAAGTTTGACTGGTTTATATGAACCAAATGAAACGCCCGTTAGAGTCATGGTAAGATCACAATTATTGCTTTTAAAAAATATCCTCGAACTCTTGATTTGTGTATTTAGGAACTTTTAATTGAGTTTTTCCTGTTGCAAACCGTAATACACCATCCCAATGGTGTGACGGAAGGAGAAAGTGCTGCATATGCCAACAATTGGGGTACTTGGAAAAAGGTATTAAAAACTATGGATGGGCTGTTGAAAAGAGAAATAAATTTATATTTTAAACGAACACGGAAGAATTGTTCCTTTTTTAAAAATACCTCATTCACAAAATTGTTCATTGAAGTCAGTCGACAGGTAAGAATGACTATTCATAAACGAAAATTAAATCTTATAAATATGTAATTTCTAGTTATTTTGTTTAAATTTGGATGTCGTCTCCGAGGTAGAGGAGTATAGTCAACCTTCACAAAAAAGGACGAAGCGCGAATTAGTCACAATTAAAAATTATATAGAGTATGTAAAGACAACTAAAAATTGGTTATGGTGAGTTCTTTTTGTTTTTAATCTGTTTTAAACTATACTGTTTAAGTAATATTGACTGATTTATTTACTGTGGTGGGATAAACCCATTAGTGTTACAGTTTTACAAATAAAAATACTTATAATAATGGCAAACAAAGAAACCCTGATTCAGCAACTCTCACATCACACCTGAAAAACATTTTAGTCATATAAATTTAGGTGTCAAATTATTCCACAAGAATAAAATTTAAAAAATGTATCTGGGAAAAGGACAAATTCATTTGTCTCTTCTTGGGATTCATACACAGTAAATAGTCTTAGTACCACTGTGTTATAATTTTAAGAGATACTTACATTCTGTCACATCATATATTCTCAAAATTCCCCATTTTTAGAATGACCAAGTCATTGCATATGCTATTGTTATCATTGAAACGGTTGATGAGGATGTCGAGGACAATGTTCCACAGTAGATGTGATAGTACCCTTTCCTGTGTACATCCCATCGCAATAGACATATCCCATATTTCATTTTTCTCTATAATTAGTATTGGATCTTGGTACCTAGAATCATGAATTATTCGACCATCTAAATTTAGATTTATTTAATAATATAAATGTACAATATTTGTTTAACAGAATCATTACACATTTGTGATATATTCACAATTTTCATACTCAGGTTTACGTCACTTAACATACATTGAAAACTTAACACACGCAGACGAACATATGGGTTAAGTCTGCATCAATGCATTTCTCATATATGCTGATGCTGTATAGAGGTATTTGAAGATTTGAGAATGAGCCTGAAACGGCGTCTGGACCGAACTAGTACATCAAATTGCTCTCTAGGAATCTCGACAGTGAATGTCGTCATGGTCTTGCGGTAAGGGCATTTGTGTACAGAACAAAGATGTCTGGGTTCGAATATCGGCGGCAACAGTCTTTTTTTCAAATCTCCAAGTATTTTTTTTACCTTTGGGGTTCAGGGATGGTATTAATAATTCGTAGTGGGATTTTTGAGATTTGTTTCCGAATTTTCAAAATATTCTAAATCTTATTTCAGATAATCCTGGCCTATCGGATTTCGATTTGTGATCTAGGATATATTAAATTAACAATTTTCATTTACACATTTATTGGATTGGATCGTTAATTTCTCATTATGATGATTTTCTTTAATAAAAAATAATAATTTTGTTTTAACACTTTTTTTAGGGTACATCTTGTGAATTCAATTATAAAAACTTATCCTAATTTAATTGATATTGATGATTACATTTATCTGTTACAAATTTTATCATCCATTCAAATAGAAAGTAACGAACACGATGTTATTGAATACCTTTATATTTGTTTATCAACAATGTTAAATCTGGAAAAAACTTTGGATATGAGTCAGAATCAAAACAAAATTAAAGAATTGTGGAAACTGATAGGCGATAACACTACCAAGTAAGATATTTAGAATATTATCATTGCAAAATAACTATTATCAAAAATATTAGTGTGGTCTTAAAGAATTTGAAAATCCATTATATTAATAATATTTTCATGTTGACCATTTTGAATACCCTTTAATTCAAATATTTTTAGAGCTTTTGGACTGAATCAACACAAACATGTGACAGAAAGACTATTAGAACAACTTATTTCGAGAGGCATAGTCAATTTTGAAGATGTTCTTCAAACATACCAATCCGGCTTAATATCATTATCCTTACAAACGATAAGAACGTTTAATTCAGGTTTAAGGTTTATGATTTTGAACGATTTACAAAAAAAGGAATGTGTCATGAAATGCATTTTACCACAAAATTGTATAGAATATAAATATTTGTGCAGCAAAGAAACGGCGAAATTTTTGGTTAAACTCACTTTCAAACTGTACAAATCTGAAGAAATCAGGGACGATATTGTAAAACAAAGTGATAAATATGATAAGTTAAACCGTATATATTTAAAAACTCTTTTGGCTGAAGAAGCGCTGACAATCAAGAAAACCGAAACAACAGAGGAGATATTTTTTAAACCTGATACAGACGTCGATTCTTGCGGTTTGCTTCTGAATGTTGTTGAAGATTTTGTAAACAGTGGTGAAGAAACTGAAGAACTACTGCTCTCCAAAGTAACTCTTTTGGCAAATATTTGCAGCTGGTTAAGCGAATACAATGTACAGCGCGAAGCAGATCTCAAACAATCACAGTTTATCATACTATTAGAAAGTATTATCAACAAGGATATTATCAAAAATTTTCCATTGGCTAAGTCAGAAAATGAGAGGGACCTTAGACGATTGGCTGAATGTCTTGATATCATAAACGTTCTATTTTCTTTGAACGTCTCAAAATGGGTAATGGATAAGCTTAAAGAAAGTATTCCTCTTGATTTTTTGCGTAAACTTTCTACATTTCTAAATGCACTTCAAGAAAAAGGTAAGTTCTAAAAAAATGCATTTTTTATAAATTAGCGTTCATAAAGTTTAATTCTAAAGAAGAATAGGCTGGTTCATCTTTAGTTTCTAAAAACATTTTGTTATATTATTTGCTACTTCCAAACACATAAAAGTTTCCAGAAATTTAACACGAAAAAAAATAGCGACCTGCCAGAATTAACTGGTATCAAATACTGTCCTTTGTACTGCTGTTTTGGGTTTCAATATAATTAGTGTGTAATTCACAACCACATACTTCTCTGCTTGGAAGTTAGTTAACTAATGTTGTCCTGCCTTTCACGCGTTGTATAAAATCATGATTGTTTTTTTTATGCAGTCCCAACTTCTTTATAGACACTAAATCCTGATAAATAAAGGTGCTTACCCACTATGGGTGTCAAAATGTCAATTGTACCTGTTATATCAAAGTAAATATACTTTGGTCATATTTACAAATATTTGAAAAGATGTCTGTTCCTGTATCTTAAAGTATCATCTATTTAATTTATATGAAGACTGTTTAAGTTTGTTATTTTTATGGCGTCATCTCCTATATAGTCATTACAGTTTTGCATTTTTGTCACTATATATTTTACAAATAAAAATTTAAAAAGCTATTATTTAAGAGCAAATGCGTTATTTTCTAAATTTTTTGTTTATTCTTTTAAATACAATTCTTTGAAAGAAGTTTTTCAAAGTATTTTTGTAATTTAGATGACTTAAGGTCTGTATGTATTCAGGTAATATATTAAATTAAAGCTAATTGAATTATGTTCTGATTTTGATAACCTGTATCTTGGACCTCTAACGTAAGTACCAATTCGTGTATTATGTGAATGGCCATCACCTTGCATTAGTAGTAGACATAAAGTTTATGTATTTCAATCAAATTTGCAAATATAAATAATGAAGGTAACATCGGCAAAAAACACAGTTATGTGGATTCATCTACTGAGCAAAATCATTTATATTACAAATAAAAGCGGTCCCAAAACCGATCCCTGTGGGAATCTTATATTAATTGACTCTGGATTTGAGAGGTTGCCTTTATAAAAAACTGACCGAATACGTTCTTTTTTAATCAATATTTATTTTGTAGGTAAAAAATACCTCTCATTTTACAATCTAAAAGTGCCTGTTACCCAAGCTTTATCGAATTTTGCTTGCATTTGTGGGCGTGCATTAAACAAAAACCAAGGATATTTGTTAGAAATTTTATCAAAACCAAGTTACAATTATAATATGGACGATGATTATATTTTGGTGAGTATTACCGAGAAAAATGCCGTTTTAATTTTGTCATTTCTTTTAAAACTTTTAAAGCAGGTGTTAAAAAGTAAAAACTCAAAATTAAGAAAAATAAATATTTCTATTTTTGTGAATAATATATGATTTTTAATACCAGCTTTAATTATTTTGTTTAATGGTCTCCAAATTAATAAAAAAAACTATCTGCCCAGTGAGCAATACATAATTAAGTTTTCGTCTGTTTCGAGAAGTTATTTCAAAGATTTAAGAAATTAAGGATTTTTTTTACAAAATCGTGTATACGAAAAACTTTTTAACTGGCCACTATGTCGCGCGGTATATCATTTACAAAATACGATTGTGTTTTCATAAAAAAATCTATAATATTTTAAACATAGCTTTCAGGAAAACTAAGATTATTTTGAAGTGTAATATATTTCATTATTTTCCTGTCAGTCATACGGGTGGTAAGTTTTGAAGGAAATTCGTAGGTAAATCAATGTCGTTTTTAAAAACTTTTCACTTCATGAACGGTTTCAATATTATAATTAATACCGGAAAGTATATTTTTGCCTAAAGCTAGGTACATTTAAAATTAAAGTAACGTGTGCATATGACAAATTTGTATTGGCGAATGCCCACCTTAAATGAAATTAAAAACCAAATTATTTTTTAGTGCACAGTTTTCCTAAAAACTCTCAAACTCTCAGAACCATCTGTTTTACCTGATCCAATTCTATATAACATTTTATCCTGTATCAAAAGCTTAGCAGAACAACGCTACCAGGATAAAGCTGAAGATATTTTGGATATTTTAAGCGGTAAATTATTTAATATTCACGTTGGTTGCTTCTTAATAAAATCAGTTGTATGGATATTTAACAGTTTCATATTTTTTCAGGAATGTACCCTCATATTGCTGCATCTAAAAATAATGAAAACAAATCATTTTCTGTATGCCTTTTAAAACCATTCTATAACGGTGTTCAAGACAGTGGTCCCGAAACTTCCATACGATTGCTGGAATGTTTCCAAGTTCTCTGCGAGGTAAATAGATTTTCTTATTGGTTTTATTATTTTTAATTTTGATTTGTTTTTTTATAGTTGGATCCTAAAAACTCTTTTTCTCGTTGGTCTGATAGAGAAGTTATTAAGTGTGTACCAGAATTTTTGAATAGCGACTACCATGAAGTTAGACTTAAAGCCATAGACGTTTTAGTTACTTATTATAAGGCTAACTCGAATTGTAACATAATTACAGATATCCATAGACAAGAAGAAATATTTGACAAAATATACAATATGGTATTTAAAACTTTTCATTTTATTTAAACACAAGACATATAATTAGCTAATTATTTTTTTTAGAGTCTGGCAGTGTTCGAGGTTTCAGGAGAAATTACTCAACAAAGAAGAACCGATGAAGTAATGTGTAGAGCAGCAAGTGTTTTACTTACATTTGTTAACATTATTACTAGCTCTGATAATTGGATAAAAGATAGTTTATATAATTTGCTTAAAATATCCTGTCTTAGGGGTATTGGTAAGTAACTACATATAGTGTGAACCAATCATTTTCCCTTGGACCATAGTAGCTAAACTAAAACTCGCTGTACTAATTGACGGTAGAATTTTCAGGAGACTAAAACTCTTTGTTTATGTTTTTAGAACAAATCGATAGGGCACTTAACATTATCAACAAACGAAAGTATGGGGAAGAAGATTTCAATATATTGGAAAAATACGTTCTTTATTTAGTTAAAAAATGGCTCGACGAGGGGCACAGTTTTAATGATTTTCCATTTAAGCTCTTTAAGTGCGAAACGAAGTTCGACTTTTATCGGACATATTTTGAAGACTGCGCATATTTTTTAATTATGAGAGAACAAGACGATTTTAAAAAACTTTGCGAAAAACTTGAACTGACGGAAGAACAAGTTATTGAGGTAATTTATTAAAGCATTTTTAAATACGTTTAAAGAACGTTTGTGAATTAGGCGGAGAGAATGCCCAATACTATAGATGTTAAACGTTAATTAAGAATCAGTGGTGTACAAAATTGAAGATATTTTTAAGAAAGAATTCTAATAGTGTCGATTCACAAGATCTCGGTGGCCAATTAACTTTGCTTTTGAGAGATTATGTGCCCGGGAAACTTCTCATGTAGTAGAGTCATTGTGGCGTCATCTTGTTGAAACCACATGTCATCTATGTCATAATCATCTAATATTGCTCATCGTTTTCAAAGAAAAATGGTCCAATGATTCCTCCAGCACAAAATGCACATCACACAATGACTTTTTGTGGATGGTGTTTCTACAATAATTAAAAGATGGGGAAGAATTAATGTATTATAAATGATATTTTTTGAAAAAAAAAAAATGAAAAATTATTGTACAAAGTTCTTCAGGTACTCATTTTACATGTAGTTTTTGATAAAATAAAAATAAATTATGGTCACGATTAAAAAACAAGCTCCAAAGTGGATAAAAACAAAAAATAACAATAGCAACAATGAATTATTCCTTGATTATTGATATAATTTGTTTAAATTTAAAAAAGATTAAAAAACTGATTGAACCATTCATTTGTAATGGAAAAAATATAAGAGAAACTTTTATTTTTTGACCAAAATTCTTATTTTTGTTTATAATATTGCTACAAACATTTAAGTCGAATGATTTAGATTTAGACAAATAATTTTTTTTATGTTTTTAAATTGCAGATTTTTGATATCATGGATGGAAGATAGAAATTTACTAGGTCAATCTTCCTCTTTTTGCCAAAGTCATTTGATCTTCATTGTCCGACCCTCGATTAAAATTGTTTTTCTTGCTCATCTTTTTCAATCATTTTCTCACAGTTATTAAAGACCTCTGGTAATTGGTTTTCTGGGTTGAAGGACTTGGCTGCTTGATTTCAATTGTGTCACTACAATCCCGAAATTTTGTCAAAGTTCAAACAATTGTCTGAGCCTTAACACTGTACCACAGTTTATAGCTAAAGAATCAGTTCGGTCATTCTGCGTCGGCACTTTTGATCTCAATGTTCCAGTTTATACATTGCGCAACTCGGATTTGTATCCCTGGCGCATAGAGAATCAAATTATAATAGCCCAAGAGCCCACTGCAAATTTTTACCCTCATCTGATACCGATATGAAATATACCCCAAAAGCATGTAAAAACATTGTACTTTACCAAATCCCAATCCTGAGCAAAGCGATTAAAAAAATCACATAAGGCATGACCACTAATTTTATTTGCCCTTAAAGTTTTCCAGAAAATAATGTTAAAAGGAAACATTTTCTTCCTCTTAACATCGCACAAAAACATCTAGCCACGATTAGTAGGTAAAAATCATTAAAAATATGAATCAATTTTTGCTGATTTAAAGTTTATTTGTATGCCTATTGTTGTGATTCATTTTTACAGATTGCCATATAAACGACATAAAAAACTACTATGATTATGGTTTAAAAGAATTGTCTAAAAGAGTTTATAATTTTTATTGACAATGGGGTCTATTCTGTAAAAATTCCTTTATATTTAACGGCCTTTAAAAATATTTTCTTCTTTAATTCGGTCACTATTTAAACGGATCTTTAAAATACATTAGAGGACTATCTTAAAGAAATCTGTTTAAATAATGATAGAAGTAAATTAACGAATACGAACATATTTTTATAGGCCGCCAATATTTTTAAAGGCCGTTAAATATAAAGGAATTGTTACAGAATAGACCCCTATCTCTGTAAACGGTTTATACAATGCCACCCTTCTTCCTTTCACACATACACATTGTTTAAAAGGTAGGTAAACATATTGTTACGCTGGTTTTTGGTATCACAATTTATTTGAACTCAACTTTTACAATAATAACTCAATTCAACTGACACAATAACTTGAACTGATAACATTAACGTTTAACGTCTATCATAAAACTAACTCTCTGACGTCAGGTCGTCGCCTTATATAGCTTGCCTCCCCTTCTGGAACCTTCTCGAACAATCTAGACAAGGAATGACATTTCGAGACTTTTCGGAAATATTCTATCTTCTTCATTTACTCGTACCTTATGATGACCGCAGCACGCTACAGGGTGCTGCGTAACAATATTAATAATTTAGGTTTAAAAGCTAGGTTCACAATGAATTAGGATTGTAATTTTCAGGGAAAATACAATTGTCTCTGTCATGTCTTGTGATTTTTTGAACATAACATATTTTTTTTTACCACTTTGCTCAGGATAGGGATTGGCACAGGTGTAATTTGGTAAAGTACAATATTGTTACATGTCTTTGGAGCATATTTCATTTCGATATAAGCAATACAATATTATGACAACCGCCTATATTCAAACACCAGTCTTCTGCGCATCCTAAATTTGTATCCCTGGAGTGGATTTTATTTTGGAACATTCAATTGGTCCAAGTGAGCTAACTGATTCTTTAGCTATAAACTGTGACTGTACATAACTGGGTACATCACTTCTGTTAAATTCACAACTGGTTTCGCAGCAGCACAAGATTGTTTTAAACGATTCTTCAGGGATGACTGACGCTTCTGTAAAGCGAGACATTTGTATTTTTGAAGTATTTGCAATAACTTCTTTCCAACCCCACTTGGTTGCAGTTATTTTGTTTCCAAGCCACGTTTGAAGCTGAAAATATGTTCTGTAGGAGTGTTGCGCAGCTGCTCCCAACAGTTTGGTAACTTTTCTAATTTAAAAGTAAACTTTGTTGTTAAATACTTTGAATTGTTAAAATTTCAAATCAACAGAGATAATTCCTGATTTGTGCATTTGTAAATAGATGTAATTAATTTACAGCTATTTTGAGCAATGATGGTTGGCTCTGTATTATTCTGAAAAAAAGGTTTTACCAACTCTTTCAACTCGGGAGTTTTAATCGGCGAATTAAATGTCGTTTTTCCTTTGCCTGTAAACACGGATGTTGTATCACAGCCAGTAAAATAATGTAGAAAACCAACAATAATAATACTCTCCCACAATAGAAGGATACTCTTCATATTTAAAACTATTTGACAAATACATTGAGTCACTTATATTACCTGCATCTGGTTTTGGGAAATAAATTTTGCATTAATTGATTAAGGGCCAATATTTTCATCTCTCATTATAGTTACATGTAGAGTTACTTGGCAGATCAACCAACTACAGCCTATAGTCCAATCAGCAAATAGTTACTTTCAACTTTACTCAGAGGTAAAAAGTCTGACTTGCGTGGAAGAGCGCTGTTTACTTGCTGGCTCAATGTTTGAGCTTGCCAGTAAGTGCGAACGTCGCCTCTTGTCTTTCAGTATCTATGTAATTTCGTGTAATAACTTATATGTATTGAAAGCAATAATGTAATTATTATTAATGGAACCAAAAGATCAATGTCTTGGCCAACGACATTTTTTAATATTCGATGATTCCTGTTACTGCAGTTATAATCTTATTTTTTCGATGATTTCTATTGCTGCATTAATAATAAATCGGCATCTTCTTCTGGTTATTTAATTGTGTATCCTTTAATTTTAAATGCTCTTTCCAACTTTTATTAATTCATTTTTATTTTTATCATTTGACAAAAACTTATCTTGTAAAATGTTATTTTTGTGTGGGGTTCAAAATTAAAAAAAAAAAAAACGAACAGTCGAAGAATTTTTTCGCCTTGAGCGTTCTGCTGTTTTTGTTGAAGATGCGGTGAGTTTTTATTATCACTTTTGTTGCACAAGTTTTAGCCCTTTTAGATCATTGATTTGAATGCGGTTGTCACCAATGTTATTTAAAACTATAGGAGATAGTGACAAAGTAGATAAAAAAAAGTTTTTTAATGTAATAATAATTTTTTTTTAAGAACTTTGCCACTTGCGCAGAAATGAAATAGACATTTTTTTATATAATTTTTTTTTTTTCGATATGTCTAGGAAATCTGTAGAATAGAGATTCCATAAAAAATTTACAAAAATGTGTATATTTAACGAAATGTAATATATATTGCCTACATTTAGGAGTTTTTTGAATATGGCAACCTTGAACTGCTAAATAGTTAAAAAATTATAACATTATTGCATCATGAAGGATTTATTATTTGTTATCTTCGTACTTTAGGAGGTTATTCGCGGTTGCCAAACTTCAATATTCACAGATTCAAACTTGACATGTCTTCTTCAAGCTATCCTTTGCTTTTACATCTGCAGTTACTAATAACGTATGTCTTGATGAAACAGAAAATGAATAGTTAGGATGCACATTCTTTTGGTAGATCACGAAGTTGTCAGTGACTCATTCATCCTCTTAAATGTTTATATGATTAATGTATACAAAAAAGGTTCTGGTCAAAAAATAAAATACAATTACTTTTATATTTTTTCACCTACAATTGAATAGTGCAATCAGTTTTTTTTTTTTTTTATTTAAACAAATATCGATAATTGAGGAATAATTCATTGTTGCTATTCATTTTTTGTTTTTATGCATTTTTGAGAAGGTTTTTTAATCGTGGTCCTATTTTTTTTTATTTTATCAAAAACATTTTAAAACGAAAAAAATGAGTACCTAAAGGACTTTGTACGATAATTTCTCACCGTATAATTTATTTTTTAAAAAAAGTGTTTTGGACCGAAAAAAATTAATATCTCGAAATATTTTAGATTTTTTTTATCTAAAAAAAAATTGTGCTTATTTAAGAAATATAAGATACCAGATTTTATCAAAATTAAATTATTTTTAGATAAATTAAAAAGAAAAGACGTAAAACGTTTTATAGTTCAGTGATTTTTATCGAAATTTTGAGGTTGTTAAAAAGTGACCTCTACAAAAACTGAAGATTTTTGCTTGTTTTACAACTTTTGCATTATACATTTTTAACGTCAAATTTCGCCAGAAATCGCGATAATATCATTTTTCACCACTTTTCAATTCTCTAAAACCTTACTTAAACCTCCCAGGTTGCATTTTTTTTAAATTATAAACCCTCTACCATTTACACTTATCAAATGCTTTTTAACAATTTTTTTTCTCAAAGTTTAATTTGATTGGACTAATAGTCACATTTTGTAATAGCTTTTAGGGCCGATCTTTTCACCTCTGAGTAAAGTTACATGTAGGTTTACTTGACAGATTAACGAACAACAGCCCTATAGTTTAATCAGCAAGTAGTTTACTTTTTTCAGAGGTGAAAAGATTGGCCCTTAGAGTGGTAATAAATAATAATATAACGTTAATATAAAATTATAAGAAAAAATATAAATTTAGATTATAATTTTATATGTACATTTTAGAAAACATCAGCAAAAATTCTTACAAGTGCCATATGCAGTGACATCGATAACTTTAATTCGGATATTATAAATGAAAATAAAATTCTATCCAATTACTTGCAAATAGTTGGAACGGTTCGGCTTAGAGAAATGTTGAAAGACAATTTGGAACAGGTCGTGATCGGGATATTAGAATTTTTGACGGACGAAAAATACATACAATCCCAATTAGGCGAATCTGTCATATTTATTAATAAATATTTAGAAGCTAGCCAGGTCCGTCAGTGTTTCCAGTTCATTGAGGTAAGATTTTATATTAAAATATTCTAAAAGGAATAGATAACTCCAAGGTCTTAACCACAAATATATTTTTTTATTTTCAATGGCAACTAGTTTCGGTCAACTTGGCCATCTTCAGGCTTTTAAGAAAAGTACAAATTATATAAAAACAAAATTAAAGTTATTATAACAAATAATAATAATATCTTCATTGCCCAGTTTGACTCATTTACAGGACAATACAAATAAATCACAATAATTTATAAAGAAATAATAAATAGATAATTAAAATAAAATATTTAATAAAAACAATACCAAAAATAGTTATCCTAATAAAATGACAAATAATTAAAAAGAAGGAAACTTTTACATACAAAATATCTACCACCTACCTAAGATTACAATCCTAATCTAGCTATTCTCATCAATAGAAAAAAAAAAAAAGAATGTCGCAGTAGTTGGAAATTTTATTAAAATTCTTGCACATTACGTAATACGTATATTAATTCTAGCTCTGATTGTTCTGAAAGAAGATACCAGACATCTACTATTAAAAGAAGGTACATCAAGATTGATTTGGTCGAACAATTCTATATTGTTTATTCTATTGTGCAATAATTTATGTAGAAAAACAATAGATACATATTTGTTTTTTCAAATATAAACTAGAAAATTATAGTCTGTCACAAAACTATATTTTCATTAATCCATTGTTTTGTATGTTTCTGTTCTCTTCTTTTAATAAATCGTGTCCTCGTTCTTCATTTGGTTGACTTTTTTTTGCAAGATAATCTGCAAAGATGTCGGCTTTTTATTTGTTTGATCTTGCCCAGTTTCCGTTCTCTTCTTTTATTGGTGGCATGTGGACGTTTCGTTTCCTAGTCGCTTTTCACAGAGAGTAATCAGTATTTTTGTCGTTCTTTAATTTTCTGAGATGTCCATTCATTTAAAAAAAAATTGTTGAACTTATTCGATTAAATATTTCTATGCATCATAATATGAAAACCATATTTTAAAATGCACATATGAGATATATGGAACTAACTTTTAATGCTTCTAAATTTATGAAATGTCTACAGTTTCGAAAAGTAAAACCATATATTTTCATTGCTTTAGAGGCTTTTAGTAGAAATATAATTTTTAAAAGTTAACATTGAATCAAAGATAACACCGAAATCTTTTATAATGTCACATCTGTCTAAATCGGACGCGTGAACATAATTCATGTGTAGCTTACAACTTTACATTTATTTGCATTTAAGTTATATTTATTATTATCGCACTAATGTAAGTTGATCTTATAATATATTACAATATATTACAATCACTTAAATTATTGATTGAAGCAAACATTTTTAAATCATAAGCTAAACAAGGTTGTCTACATTTAATAGTCTCACTTATAAAAATAGAATTTGATTAAACTTACAACCTAGTAATAATGTTGTTTTGGTACTTATTTTCCGTTCTAAATCAGCACAAAATAATTAAATCATAATACACGACAAAATAACCTACTTTCTTCCAAACTGAATAACATTAACAAGCAATATAAACACATTATAACAAGTCGTTGAGAATAAATTAATATGATTTTCTATTTATCATTAAAATAATTGAAGTTATGCATATGCAACTAACAATACAAGAAAGTAAAATTGGTTGCCTAGATGTCAGTCATTTTTTACCAAAACACAATTTTATAAATAATTAGACAAAATTGGAAAAAATATTGTATGTAACACGTTACGAAATTCTGTTTTATGTAACTCGATCATGTTGCGGGACCTTGCAAAAAATGTCACTCTTTATGTCAAAATTAGAAAATATGTATTTACTTATTTTATGTACTTATGTCATTACAATATTATAATTTTCATTATTGTTAAGGACTTTTGTTTTTATTATTATAATTTTTTTATGTAAAATGCGATTTCTCTTAAACGACAAAAATTGTTTCTACGTTTGTCTATAAAATTAAATATTTTACTTAACTGTCAAATTTATACTCTACCCTCATTGTAAATTGTACTTTTCTTACCGACCGGTTGATAGTAAATTTGACCGAAACTAGTCGCCTTTGAAAATAAAAAATGTATTTTTAATTTTTTCCTCATTATGTTTATATTATTTTTTAGTCAATGTTTCGGCATTTTATTTGTTACCTTCTTCAGATTCCTTAATAAGTTGGATCT
This sequence comes from Psylliodes chrysocephalus, assembly GCA_927349885.1. NCBI lineage: Eukaryota > Metazoa > Arthropoda > Insecta > Coleoptera > Chrysomelidae > Psylliodes > Psylliodes chrysocephalus. The sequence goes on along the minus strand of OV651818.1, from coordinate 72,524,518 downwards.
GAAATTGAGTTTACCATCTGTTTTTGACATCACAATTACTCCAAAATAAATATGTTTAAATAGTTTTCTAATCAGTCTTGTATATTTTATTTTATAAGAACACTATATAATTTAATCGAAAAATCAAGATGTGGTTGGGTCTAGATTAGTTTTTATATGCCTCATTGAATAATTTTTAAGGTGTTTTGTAGAAATTAAAAATATTGTGATTCAATTTACAAACACTTTCATAGGTTTAAATAATATTAGGTACAACAAATATTAGAATACAATAATATTTTACATTAGTTGATTTTTTTTTTTCATACAACAAATAAGATAAATAACAAGATGAACTTTTTTATTAGATGGTATCTACTTTCCTACTTACAGTTTTAAAAATAGTACAAAATAAATAGTGAAAAAAATTACAAATAAATAAAATCAATTTAAAATAAAAAAAATATTGCTTTTATCTGGGATTGATAAAATTGAACGCTTTACACCCTGGACCATGAAGTCTTATGTTAAATGAATTATCTAATCAAATGTGTGTATTAACTAGAAAAAAAAAACAACATAAAAATACGTAGTTACTTTTAAATTATTTTAATTATTGATCAAAATAAATATTTAGAATCTAGGTACAATAATCAATGTTAACAATTAAAGTCATCAAATAGATTTTACTTTTAATATGGACAAAATAGAAATGATGCGGCTGATAGCTGATGCGAAAAGTGGATTCATATTAACACACGGGCGGAAAGTAGATTCTTGTCCACGCGCGTGTGATATAGAGCACTTCCCATAAGAAAAAATAGTGCTATATGTGTCGCTTTCATAAATGGTTATATAGGAGACAATGTTATTTTTGTTTTTTTTTTATTTTAAATTTTTTGGAACTAAAATGCCTAAATGAAAAATATCCTGTATATCAAATGGGGTAAATGTAAAGGTACCTTTCAAGTAATGCCAATATAAACAAAAAATTTACCACTACTTCGATTTTTATGATAAAATTGTTTTCATTATGTTTTAGAACATGCTTTACGATGGCCAACCTCTAGAATTGCTACTGACAGACATCCATTTGCCGAAATTAGAAAAGATTTTATTTCAACTGAAACAAAATTTTTACAAAAACATTGTTGTCAAAGATCAATTGAAATATTTCCACAGATACACGTTTTTCATTAATTTTATATCGGAATACTTGAACTCAAATAGATTTTGGAGACATTTTTTCATTCGGGACGTTGTTCATACTTTACTAAACGTGATTGAAATTAATGAAAATTGTACAAGCGTGATTTCAGCTGCATGTACATTTTTGGCTTTATTTTTGGAAAAAATATTACCGAATTTATCAGAAACTTTCAAACATTTTCTACATGATACTGTGAATTATTTGAAGAAATTCTATTTCACAAGGAAAACTATATCTTCGAAATGTAGAGACATCTTAAAATTTTTAATAATAACGAATAAACATACATTCGAGGAGGAGATTAAAAAACTAGACACCTTCCCTGACGTTGCCGATTTCGGTGATATAATATTTGTTCAAAAAGAAGTCAGATATGGCAGTAAAGAACCCAAACTTGAAGACGAAATCGTGCAGTTTTTGAATAATCAAGATATGGTTACCAAAGAGGATAGCTTGATTAACTTAAGGAAGCTTTTGGCTAGTCAGAAAGATACATTGTTAGATATGTATGATAAACTTCAAGAAATTAGAGGATTCTCTGAAGATAGTGAGAAGAGTGTGTTACATAGACTAGTTTGTGTGTTATCTCAGTTAAGTTACTCATCAAATCAAAAGGTAAGAATGAAGTATGTTTCAATTGGGTAATTTATGTGTCTTCCCTTTCTAATTTCAATAATTTGAAAAATTAATTGTCTATGTAATTTACTTGATTTTCTTGCCCTTCATTTATATTACTTTGTGCAATCCATGTTTACTTTTCATTGACATATCTACGCGTTGAATAATTCAATAGTTAACTGGGCCACTCTAGAACTGCAAAACTTATCAGCATTAGCTTTCTACCATATTTTAACATATTAATGTTGACTAAATAGTCTATCAGAATAGCACCTTTTTTGCATAGCTTTTATCGCGGGCTTTGAGTGCGGCGACCGAATCAAGAAATTCCGTAACGACCGTAACGAAAAAAACCTAACACCCCCCACTCCGACCGGCACAGCGGTGCGGCGTTAAACAATATTAACTTCTCATTTATTCATTAAAAGAAAATCGAAAAAGAAATTCCGTAACGAAAATACCGTCACAGCGGTGCGGCGTTGAAAACCGTGCATCGTCTAACGTCGTTTCAGTTCGGCAGACTTCGGCACGGTGTTTGTGTGCGTGCGACTAGACGTATGCGTATTGTTTTCTTATCGGTCACCACGCTCAAAAAGTGTAACTTGAATTAATATCAAAGAAAAACTTGAATTAATATCAAAGAAAAAAAATTACTGCATAAATAAAATAAATAAATAATTATAATTGCATAAGTTGATAAAAAATGCTATGCAATAGCTTTACCGCGGCAGTCCCCGAGTGCCACACGTATTTTTTTTACGTAGATTACGAATATGATGATCCTGAAATAGAAATTGATAGCTTTATTATGGGTTGGGTCAAAATACACTTAGTTATTTTTTTTTTTAGAAAATGTGCAAAAAGATTTTAAATAAAGTTTTTTACTTTAAGATTACATACAAAAAAGGTCCAGTTACATTTTAAGCTAAAACTAAAGACAATCTTATGTCGCTTCCAAGGGTTCAAACATATCATTAAAGGACGTCCAGCCATCTCAGCTTCATATAACTCATTTTTCTGAAACTCAGGTCCAAGATGCTTTAAAAAACATTAAACCTAAACGTACCACAGGACCGGATCATATTCCTGCGTTCATTTTAAAAGATTGTTCAGCATTATTAGCTCGCCCTCTGACTATTTTATTAAATAGTTGCCTTAAATCCAATACAATTCCTTCGATGTGGAAATGTTCTAAAGTCTGTCCAATTTTTAAAAAAGGTGAACGTACTGATATCAAAAATTATAGGCTGATTTCTATCATTTGCAAAATTCTAGAAATATTACTGAAACGTAGTATTTATCAATATGTTTGTAACGCAATCTTAGCTCAGCAACATGGTTTTGTTAAAGGGCGTTCCACAGTAACAAATCTTTCTGTGATCACACAGCAAATACCTGAAAATATTAATAATCGGGTCCAAACTGACGTCATCTATACGGATATGACAAAAGCATTTGATAGACTTGATCATATTATGATACAGAAACTCTGCATATTTGGTCTTTCTAATAGTTTGATCACACTTTTTCAATCATCTCTCTCTCTCAAAGAACACAATATGTTCAATTAAATGGATTCAAGTCTAACAAATATTGCACCACCTCTGGTATACAGCAAGGTTCAAATTTGGGTCAGCTGTTATTTAATATTTTTATCAACGACATTTGTGACACTATAAATGTTGATTATTTGATGTATGCTGATGACTTAAAAATATATTCAGCTATTGAAAATATTTCTGACTGTGAACAATTTGAACAAAGTTGTTGAATGGTGCAACAAAAATGGCCTTACACTGAATCCCGTCAAATGTAACGTAATGGCATACACATTAAAAGCGCATCCAATTATATTCGATTATGTCCTTAATGGACGTTTGCTTTCTAGACCCAACAATTTTATGGATTTAGGGATTACATTTGACCCAGTATTGTCGTTTAAATACCACATAGATAACATTTCAACAGCAGCGAATCGTATGTATGGATTCATAGTACGAGTGGGCCGTAACTTTAAAAACACAGATACTGTTAAATCATTGTATTTCTCATTTGTTCGATCTAAACTCGAATATGTCTCGTTTATTTGGGATCCTTATTATCAAATACACATTGTCGGATAGAGTCCACACAAAGGCGTTTCCTTAAATACTTAAGTTTTCGGGCAGACCAAATTTATCCACCGATTGGTATTACTCAAAATGCTTTACTGACTAGACACAGATTGACAAGTCTCGATGTAAGACGGAAGTACTTCTCCATAATTACCCTCTACACAGTTGTTAATTTTAAAATAAATTGTGAAGCTCTTTTACATATGCTTAATTTTAGAATCCCCTGCGCAACCTCTCGAAACACCGAATCATTTTACATAGCAACTCCTCGGACAAACGTTCTGAAGTTTTCACCTGTATATAACATGTGTAATAATAATATTAGTGAACAGTTGGATATATTTAACCGCAGTGTTAAAAACATAAAAACACATTGTTTAAAATAATTTAGCATTTATTTACTGTAATTTTAGTTTAATTATCTATATGCTTTTTGTTAAACATGTTTTCTTCCAAATGTACTCCTGTTCTGTAATTGAGTTTAACCTGTTGAACAATGTATAAATAAATAAATAACGGCTCTACGGAGAATCAAAATATGTGATATTTTCGGTATTTCAAGAAATTACTGCTTATCACGAACTTTATTACAGAAATCCAAAAAACTTTTATTTTTTTCAGATAGATCTTTTCTTTCAGAGTCCATCAATATGGGGTTCGGGTGGTCTCTGATTTACCTTATCATAAGAAAACGGAATATTTACAGTTGTCTGTAACCCTGTACTATCATAATGTACCAATTTTAATTGTTTTGTCTTGGTTTCACTTTTCGACATTATAAATGTCATATTGACATCTAGATATACTGAAAGTCAATAAATTGCATCCCTATAGAGTTCAATTACACCAAGAATTGATTGAAGATGACCCAGATAGGTAGATGCATTTTTGTCAGGAAATTATGGATGCCATTAATGGAAATAATATATTGATGAACAAAATTATACAGTGTGTCCCAATGAAAATTAGCCCTTTTCCAGAGCTTATAACTTTTAACACCTAATCGTAGAAACGTGCGGTTTTTGCTGATATGTGTTATTTTGCTATAAGTTTTGCTTCGGTGACACAGACATTTTGTATTACCTATACAGGGTGTTTTTTAAAAATCTTTTAAATTCACCATAACTAAATTTTATCAAATGAAACACCATGTATATGTTTAGGTCATCTGAAAGATACACTCTTCTACTTTTCAAAAATGTATAATTTGTACATGGTATTTTACAAAATAAATTTGATAAAATTTGGTTACGGTGAATTTACAAGAGGAGATTTTTAAAAAACACCCTGTAGTAATACATAATTTCTGTGTCACTAAACCAAAACTTATGGCAAAATAACACATATCAGCAAAACCACACGTTTCTACGATTAGGCGCTTAAAAGTTATAAGCTCTGGAAACCGTCTACTTTTCATTGGGACACCCTATATTTTTTTTCAACGAACCAAAATTTTGTCTTAGTGGATTTGTAAATAAACATAATTGCCGGTATTGGTCTGATCATGGTCTTCACTGGATGGAAGAAGGTCACACCCAATATCCACAATAGTTAAATATTTGGGATAATATAGTTAGAGGAAGAATTATTGGACCATTCTTCATGAGAGGAATTCTGAATGGTGATCGTTATTTGCAACTTCTTCAAGAGCAGAGTGTTCCAGAGTTAGTTCGTTTATTTCCAAATCATCAAATCAATCCAATTTAGTTCCACCAAGATGGTGCTCCTTCCTCCTCATTTCGATGCTAGGGTAAGGCAGTACCTCAACACAATATTTCCTCAGAGATAGATGTGTCGAAGAGGACGTCATATCTTGATAAATATGACAGATAATGTAAATTCCCAAGCTTCATTAAATAGTGCATAAAATATACAAAAAAAAATAAACGTTATTCGGGTTAATTTTCAATACAATCCATAATTGAGCCACAAATCGGATGTTTCAAATTTTGTCCAACCCTGTATAGAGCGCATTTAACACGCAGAATCGGAATCTACAATAAAAAAATCGTCAACACTCTACAACTTAAAAACAAAGTTCTAATGGTGAGGATAGATGTGGCATACCCTCAGAAGTTCCACAGGGTTCCCATTTATGGCTATTATTATTCTTACTATACAGAATGTCCCATAAATATGCCGACAAACTTTTAGGAGTGATAGGAGACATCATAACGTGTTTTTTTTAAACGTATGCCCGAGATATAGGGTTTAAAAGTTAAAAAAATTAATCTATTTTTAATCAATATCTTGAAAACGTTTTGACCGATTTCAATGAAATTTTTGTTGAGATCTTGCTGAGGTATCTTGTGGACCTATTCGCGTTTATCCAAAATTTCCATAGGGGTGCCCATGGGGCAAGTAAATTTAGATATTTATTGATTATTATGAAGATATATAGTCGTCAAAATGTTTTATTTTCCATTCCATTTTACAGAACTAATTTGGCTTATTTCTTCTATAATATGAAAAATTCATTAAATTTGAATATTCAGAGGGCGTCTTAAAGTTGCAAGAAATACACTCATATTTTGAATAATTTCATCATTCGTAATAATTTTTATTTTTAATATTTTATTTTAAAAATTATCTATTGCATTACCCAATACTTATCATTTGACTGACTTAAGTGTTGATGTTTGTTTTTAAAATTGCAAATTAATGTATGTTATCGTTTAAATGGGGATTTCCCATATTATGTTGTTCTATAATAATAAAAATAACTTTGTTAATACGAGTTTTTTCGATATGATTTTTTTTGTGAATCTCAATTTCTTTATAACGTTTTAAACTTCAGTACTGTTGAAGTAAAAAAGCAAAAAAAATTATCCTACTCATAATAAACAAATGTTTACACTCAATCCAATAATAAATTTGATGCAGCCAATGATTACCTTCAATTTATATACTACACATTTTTTTAATTAATTATTGAGCGTTTTTTTTTCTTGAAATACCGAAAATTACACAAAGTTTTGCCCTCCATAGTGCCGTTACCGTAAGTTTTAGATGAAAATGTTACGATACCTTTTTTATATGTAATATTAAGCTGAAGAACTGTTTTGGATAAAATGTACATTTCCTAAAAAAAAATAATACAGTTTATAAACCATAATAAAGCTATCAATTTCGATTTCCGAATCATCATATTCGCAATCTATGCAAATATGATACCCCATTCGACTTTACTGCAGAAGTGAGATCATTTTTGTTTTTCCAATAACAGTATAGAATTGCAATAGTTTTGTTTATAGATTTCTCCTTGACTTATGTATTGAACTGTAAATTCCTCCTATACTTTTTATATATTAAAGTAGTATTCGCTTTTTATTCAATTTATTTTGGGTTTGCCATTGATTTTTCAAAAGCCAAATGAACTGATGATAATGCATTGCTTGCGTAAACGGTTTTTTCACTTAAAAGTCTATATTTTAAATTTTAGGTTAGTTTTGAAGCTGCCAGATGCCTGGGAGAATTGGGTCCGGCTAATTTACAAACTGTTGTTTTACAACCCGAAAAAATTCTGGTACATCAAAAGCATTCACCTATTGAGATTATTATAGGTAGTGTGATATCGATGTTGTCCAAATACATAATTGATTGCGATATAAATGTGTTAAAGAGAGCTAGGAGACTGTTTTATGAAATATTACATTTAAACGAAGGAAAGAAGATTATAAGTAAGATCTAAATAGAAGGATTTTTATTTAATTTAAAAACTTATTGTTTTCTTGTAGATGCTGGTGGTGATTTTGGCTTTGGTCCTATAAATAAAGATTACATTACCCCTTATTATTCCTCGCAACGTAAAGTATCTACACAAAATACCATCTTAAACACAAAATTATTTGTGGAAAAAATGAAAGATAGCAAACTGTGGTGTCCGGACACCGATATCTCTCACAATAGATGGATTACTACGTTGGTATCAACTATTTTGAAAACTTTTAATGATGCGAGTCCTTTATCAAATCTAATTGAAGTTTGTGAAGTCAAGGTATGTGAAAACATGCAAATCAAATAATTAACAATTGATTCGATTGCCAAATTTAAACTATAGTTTAAATTAAAAAAAAAATGGTAGCAAAATTTAGTTTTCTTTAATAAAAAGATTTCTAAACATGTTGTGTTGGTGTCGCTAAGATTACAAGGAAATACTCTTGACGTCTATGGCGATCAAGGAAGTTTAGAATTTGGAGTGGCCCCAAGCTGGTCTTCTATCTGGTATGCTCCCATTCCATCAGAATCTGATTCGAAGTTTCTCATCATCCTCACCTAAACTTTACGCACTATCTTTTATTAGTCCAAGTTTACTAAAGTTTTTTTGATAGGCAATGCCCTGTAAGGATCCCTGTTACTATGTAGCTCAGGCTGATACAGGTTTTTGTTCTTTTCTTGTCAATAAAAATAAAATATTTATTGAACAATTACAAATAATTTAGTTTCACAAAAGTAATGAATGTCTTATCAATTGTTATTACAGATGTATCATTGTTTTGAAATAAGTCTTAACAAAATGATTGTAATTCAAATTTAAATTACTAACTTCTGATGCTATGTAATTAAAACACGCCTGTTGAAACATTCAACATATTTAAACTTGAAACAATAATATTTTTAGTTTGATCAAGTAGTATCTGGGATCAAAAAATTTTAAAAACCAACCCTGAAGCACGTTTGAATTCTCGAAGCCTTACACACTCGGCGTCACAGCATGTGTCACAATTCTCTATACAACTTTCGTTTTACACACTTTTCTGAAATCCCAACCAATTCTTGAAGGTTATTCAATTCTCTAAAACTTCTTTTAAGTGAATTTATTTCTCAGACGAATAGTTGAGATGATATGATGGAATGTTTGGTGAAAAATGTAAGGTAAAAATCTATTTTTCGAAAATTTTCATTTTTAAGGAGCGTGCAGCTCGAAACCTGTTGACATTTCGAAGAGAATTTCATAAGATTTCATTTAGTATCAGAAAAATTTTCCCTACGACGCACCGTTTTTGAGATATAAGCGAAAACCCATGAGTGGGATCTTCTTTGTGTCGTCCTGCCTACGACTCGCTTCTTAGACTACCTAAGCACCTGAACAAGTTTCTGAAAGAATCGCTTAGGTCCCTGCCTCACGCACTCTACATCTTTTTTGGGCCATTTGTTGACTGAACTACAGAACCATACACTCCTATTCCAGTTCCTTCTGTGGTTTTGAAGGCATCCGTATACCATGGCATGCTTTTTGGTCACAGAGACGATTGATTCTTCGCTCCATTCTTTCTTGCAGCCCAGCTCTTGTTTTGAAAGTTTTCACAAAACTACTTCTTTCTCATTTCGTCCTGCCACGTCCTCTACCGTTAAATATGGAGGTATGAGGTTTAAGAGCAACTACCTCCTTTGCGGACTTATGACAGGCTCTCATTCCGCTGACGTTTTGAGATATTAGTTCTCGTAGCAGCTAGACTAGTTCTGTTACGTCAAGCTACAGCCTCTAAATATAGTACGTTCATTTTACAAGAATGATTGATTCTTTAAATATTTTTTCTATTAAATGTGTTTGTCTCAAGGGGGATACAATAACGTTATGTTAAAGGTACGTTAACTTTCCAATACTGACTCCATGAGAACGGTATAGACAAACGATACTATCGAATAGACAGAAATAGAACGGTACATGCTATCTCACTAACAGTAGAGATATAACCATACGGCCAATCACAACAGGCGATTCACGGGGTACTCCCTTTATTCTTATCACGTCTCTCCAAATATAATTAGGCGTCTTATCTTTATTTTGCTTGATGCGTTGATTAACGTACTGTATATTCCGCCAGTCCTAGATATTTGAATTTTGGCAATCGAATTTACACTATCCTTTATGAATATCGAATTTATTTTGTTTTTTTCAAATTGACTTTCAGGTCGAATTTTCCGAATGTTTACTCCCGCTTATAATAGATCTAATAATTTCTAAGGGCGTTATTGGCGTTACTAGTTTGATAACAAAACAAATGGACTACTTTTTCACGCAACATTGGAAGATGACGAAACAAGATTTTAGAGAAGATTGCATTGTTTTGAATAAGAAATCTGTCAAATCTATGTTAAATATCATAAATTACGTCAGACTGCAGAAGAAAGGCAATCGTGTCAACTCCAGGTAAGTCTATTAATACGAATAAGTTGTTGTCACCTATTTCACATACTGTACAGATCTTGCACTCAACGATTTTCTTTAAATCATTTTAGATTATCTGTTGATGAATTGACTGTGGATTATCTAAAAGTAGCTAAAGCTGCGGAGTTTTGCGCTAATCATTTCTCTGCTTTGTATTATTCGGAGCTCTGGTGCCAAGAGATGATTGAAAAAATTCAAAGAGAAGACAGCACGTATTGCGAAAAACGTTCGACCATGATAGACAATATTTACGAAAAAGCAGATCAAGAATTCGGAGAAACTTTGCATAATATTTTGAGAAATGTAAGTAAATTAGACTTTAGGAACAATTATTTAGTTATGCTTTAAAATGGGATTTCATTGGCTTCTTATATACCAACTATTATTCCATTTAGCCGACAGTTTCCAACATCTAAATATTGGTATATGATAAAAAAATCTGCATCAGTTATATTAATTCTTTGATTATCATTACTAACACTGTGCAAGTGGGATTTAGTTTAAGAAATAAATTTACGGCCTGCTCCTACAACAATTTACTGCCACGCGTCCTGACAGTCAGTGATTTGCCAGTCGAAAGTAAGAAATAAAAATCGAATACTTAATCAAATAAAAAAATATAAAGGTTGTAACGTGAATTTTAAGTGAACTGTTGTACTTTAACATAAAAAAATTTAATGACAATAATTTTTAGTAGGTAACTGTCAACTAGGTACTTTTAAACAATGATAGATATACTTAATCTACTTACTGAAATATGCCAGCCTTTTAATAAATTACAAAAAACTATTAAATATATCTGAAACATATAGAAAACACTAAACAGCACAATTTAAAAGTGGGACAGAATAAAACCGTATTTTTTTATGAAAACCCCTTTATATTATTGAATTTTTTAAATCTACTAAATATTGTGAGTAATTTTTGTTAGTATCAGTATGTGTTTACTTTCAACTGTTTTGTTACTGTTATTTCAAAATAAGGATTTTCAGTCTTTGCTTGTGAAAATCAAACGGTTTGACAAAATGGCCTTGAAATTAGAATCTGACTTTTTAATATTCTATTGCATGGAACACATTTCTGGTTTGAGCAGATATGCTATTTTGCACTCTTAAGTTTTTTTTTTAATCAGGCAAAGTGCCCAAACCAAAACGTGTATTTTTAAGAAGTCCGTTAGTACACATTCATATATTGTATGTTAGAGTTTCTAGGCTGGAAATGTTGGTCTTCTTCATTGATAGTTGGTAATGCTAATTCTACCCTAGCAAAATGAAATCTACCATCTAACCAGTTTCTATTTTGAATCATAAACCAAAATTCCGTTTAAAATCAAAAAAATAAGAAGTTTTATTAGTTAGATTAGTAAACAATACATAAATATTGTGACAATAATTAGGTGTCCAACTGCATCTCTTGTCGAAATATAATAATGTATTATTGAGCACAAAAAGTGTCCAAACCAAACAACATTCAATCTGCTCTACTGAATAGTTGACTAGAATTACATAGTAAAGTTTACCTCCGAGATACTGAGATATTTTTACATAAACAAAATCACCAACGGTAACACTAAATAGTGCAGAGTTAGCAACTACACATGGACTAAACAATATTCATAACATATAGGCAACGAACGCGTCGAAACAAAATTTTCCTTAGTCGCCTTTGTTGTAAGCGGTTGCAGCAAAACTTTGTATTGGTAAATACAGCATAAAGTAGAGAAGACATAGCCATCAACAAATATTCGGGACTTTTTGATAGTAACGAAAAAGAAAAGCGAAATGCACTCGATTTCGCTAAAAAATACATATTTCCATGAACAATAAAGATAAATAAACATATAAGTGTTTCAAAATCACTCTAAAATGAATTGTTAGTATATGGACTAAAATATACATGTGGCCAAATGAAATCAAGTAATTTATTTAATTAGAATTTTGTTCTATTGGTTTCCTACACATAAAATATATTTAACAAGGAACGCAAGTATTGTATTTTATAATAAAAAGCTTTGGGTAAAGTTTTCAATCAAATTTACTAATAATTAAACAAATTATGTTTTTCTAAACATATACTTAAAAAAATACATATCAAAAATTTAAATGTAATTTTTGCTATTATGTCCAGCGTTAAACATACGATCATTTTAGTGTGGATCGGTCTGAAAACTATTGTCGGATGTGTACCATTTTAAAATATGACAAAGAAACGTTACATTACGTCACATTAATATTCGCTCCGTGCGCGACAGCAGCGCCAATTCGTTTTGATACTAATGGACTATTTCTGCGTACACTGACAAATGCAACTTTTAATAGAATTCGTAATTAAAAAGTATATATGGTAGTTTTAATAAAAGTATATGGATTTGTAAAACAAGTAAAACATTAATTTATTATTATTATATATTTTTATCGCTTAAATTAAAGAAAATTATGTATAATCGATAAAAATGAATAATAAAATATAGGCAGGCAACAGTATTTACTGGAAATTGTATGAGAAGTTGCCTAAGTCTAATAAGTTTTCATTGAAGAATTAGTCTAATCTGTCAAAATAAAAAAATACCATTTAATAATAGCGTGAAGTTAAAATGTATAAAAGAAGGATCATTACTTATATTTTCATTTTTGTTCGAAAGAAAACATATGAATGATTAAAACTGATTTCCCATCAGTAAGTTACAAAATTGCGTTCCAACCACATATAATAATCAAAGGCAGAAATCTTGAAATCTAGTCCTTGCTGAATGAACATTTAAGAATAAGGGATATTAAAGAACATGGTAAAATGATAATTTATTGTTGATTTAAAACCTTTCAAGTTTCTGATGTCTACTCCCAAGTAACATCTAAAGCTGTTTACGTTGATTTGATCAGCAATTTAGCTGATTTTTAGATATATAGTAGTGGCGAAGTCTGAATAAGCTAACTGGCTGATCAATAGGTTGCATAGAAGCCCTTCTGCTTCTTTGTAAACCCTTGTAGCGCTAATTAACGTTAGAGCACTACTTAAGTCAAAGTGTATACCTTAATTCAGCTACTTGGTCTAGGCTGCACATAAAGGTGAAGAAGCTCTGGTGCAGCCCAAAAGTAGACCACTAATCGGCAATTTGAAATTTGCTGAACAATAGACTGGAAGAGCACTACTTAAGTCAACTTATATACCTTTATTCAGCTAGTTGGCATAGGCTGTACATAAAGCTGAAGAAGCCATGTTGTAGTCCTAAAGTTCATCAATTTGGCAAAAATTTGTAAAAAGAATTAAATTATGTTATTTATTTTTAAATTAAAAAATCGGATTACTAAGTTGTAAACGAGTCTGTACAAAAGTTGAAAAAGCGCTCCTTTTGGCCGCAGTCGCTGTATAATAACTGCTACCCAAGCTATTTAAAAGCTGAAGAAGCACTTCCTCTGCCCACTTTAAGCAGCTATAGGCTGATTATCTTCTCCTTTTTTAGCTGTTTAACCTAAGGAAACGAGTCTTATAATGGCAATTAAACCTCCATTATTCAATCCGTTAGCTGAATATGTAGCTGATTAAGCGCTACCATAATAGTTAACCTACTTAAATTGTTTGTTGGGCTATTTGCAGCATTACAGTTGTTATTACAAAAATAAAGGTAATTTTTCTTCTTATTGTATATCTATCCATTTATTTCTTTGATTTAATTTCCACTTTGCTACTGAAATTTTTTATATAAGTTTCACTGTTTTTTTTGCTAGTATTTGTTAAATTTTCAACACAGCAACTCCGGTTGCTTATTGTATTGTTTTTACCTACTTCTTTTGAAAAAAAGTAAAATGTATACGTGTATTTGATATGCCAAAATTACAAAATATCGCCCTAAAATACACGAATTATCCGCAGCTAGCGCTAGTCGCTTTTGCTTCCCTTTCCATGACTTCGCACGGAGCGAATAGCGTATATTATTGTTGTGTGATTAATAGTTATTTTTTTAATGTCATCAAAAACACAGTGGCGTATGAAATCCACGGGGGTAAAATTATAAAACAAAAATATTTCATTGCAAAGGGCAATGCTGGCAGCAGCAGCAGCAGCAAAAAAAGAAAAGCCTTAATGAAATGCATCATTTTCGCAAGTCACGCTATAGTTTTGCAGTAACGATTTCGAACGTTTTAGTTTCGTTACTCCCAACTCTGAACCCTCCTCGCCCTGTTCTGAACCATATATCTTTAGTCAAAAATAAAACTAGAACATCTGTATCGTTGCAATAAATAATGCAGCGTGAATGCTCCGAATTTTTGGCAGACAATATGTGCAATAAGATACGATTATCAGCGTCTTCGTGATTTGAATTTAAAAAAAATCGTCATTTAATGGTTCAAAATTCTTCCCATATTTATTGATTTTCGCGAATCCACCACTAGTTACAAATTGAATATGCTTTTGCTGAATGGAGTTTTGAAGAGGTTGTTCTGACAGAAAATTTGTTAAGCGTCTTTTGTTAAATATCGAATGAATAAACAAGTTCTATTGTTGCGGAAGTGGAATATTGGGTCGGTCAATTTCTATATCAATTGATTTCTGAAATCCTCTCTTTTGACGTGTTGTATTTTTGATAGAATGTTCTTTATAATGATCAAATACCACATCTATCATTTGAGATTTAAATTTATTTCTAAAAATAATGTTTACAAATATATGAGCATATTCTTTAAATGATATGCAACTTTTGGGCTTTCCTATTTTGATATCATTTTTGTCTTTGCTACTTGCAATAACAAATCCGTAATTAAAATTTTAAACGAAAACTTATAACTTATAACCCAAATATATTCAGCTGCAACAAGATGAATGTAGATATAATAAAGATGCAAAAATATCTATATTTCTTCCCAATTTATTAGGTAATTTAATATATAAATAATACACTTATTAATTCTTTAGTAAAAACAGATAACAATATGACACATTGCCCAATGGAACATAATGAGAAGTTTTATAATAAAAAAATGAAAAAATCCTACCATATCAATAATGTGATAAATCAGCCGACACGTAGAGAAAAACAGAGCTATGCTACGTTTGAAGGTGAAGAGAAAGATACACTGACAGCCGTATGCATAGTCGATCGCCAGCGACTCGCCAGAGATTCATTTCGGCGTATCGCCAGCGAAAGCCCAAAAAGCTGGCGACTCGCCGGAGATTGTCACCGGAATGTCATTTCACGCAAGTTTTCATGTTCTTTTATAGGAAAAAATTTGATATTCGTTCATTATTTTTTGAGTTTTAAGAAATGAATCATGAATAAAATGCGAGAGATAGGTGATAATCCCTATAAAAGAAAATAAAAACTTGCGTGAAATGACATTCCGGTGACAATCTCCGGCGAGACGCCACCTTTTTGAGCTTTCGCCGGCGGATCGCCAGCGAAACGCCGAAATGAATCTCTGGCGAGTCGCTGGCGATCGTCTATGCAAACGGCTGTGAGAGTCTATAAAATTGGCGGTGAGAATTAATTACAGTAATTACAGCGTAAACCTATGACATCTCTCATCGTTTATTGTTATATCTTTGTTAATTCAAAAGCAAAAATATGGTGTTTACTCTGTTACCTTGTCAACACATAAGCAAAAATTTTATAAAGAATGTTTTTTTTCATTTAGGCCTTTCGTTTTTTGTTAAATGAGTGGTATATTTAAAAAAGACGACTTTTTAACTAAATTTTTGAACAAACCAAGATATTTACGTTTATATTTTTTTTCTGCTGCAAGGGCTAATGCAAATGATTTATTTTAAATAGGTATAAACAATTACTCCCTACAAAGATTTTATTGTGTATTAGTATGAGTATTTTTTTCTCTATTCGGTGGTATCAATATCTGGAATTTTGATGATAGTGCCCTTCTGCACAGTCTAAGAGTTACCTTATCATAACCTTTCATCTGTGAAAAATTCAGCTTGTGACAAAAGAGTGGGAGGTAAATCGTTTTCTTGAGCGAATATTTTAATACATACACTTTACTAATATGACAACAGCGGATATTATACCCTACTGTGTCCCTTAGAATATGTCTTATTCAGGGCCGCACGATATTTGTTAGTAGTTACATCTCCTGGTTATCTCTGTTTACCACCTTGTCCGATTTATGATTCTTTTTTTGTTAGTAAGGGTACCTCAGGGGTGGTCCCATATTTTGGTTAAGATGTGGTGATGGCATCTGCACGTTTTTGAAGTCGGTTTTTTTTTAATTTTTAATTTCTAATACTTGTTTCATTTATTATTTTTCCACAGTATAATAATGAGAGAGAAAATAAAATGCACTTCAATTTGATAAATTTTGACTTTCCAGCGCCCAGGAATAATGTTTTAGTATCAGACGCCTTCTTAATTTTAGCCATCTTTTAAATTTTACCTAAATCTATTACTGCAGACATAATAATAATAATAATAATAATAATAATAATAATAATATACGTTATTTTCACCCCTTTCAAATGCCTCACTTATTTGTCATATATATATTTTTTAATTATCTTAGATTAAAGTTAAACAATGGCTATATTTAAATACCTGGCATATTATCTCTTATCAATAAAAAAATCATATTACACGAGATTAATGTTGTGGTAATAGTGATGACAATCTCCTCAGATTTTGTAATTTTCAACCAAAAAATAATTAAATATGGATTTCTGCTTCCAGTGGCGGCTTGTGACCAAAATATTGGGGGTTCACAATGACGGAATATAGATCTCAGTACAAATATAGGTATAAAACTTTCATGTTATGTTTGAGAAAGGTATAATATATATTTCTAAAACATGAAAGTTTTTTATCTAAATCTATAATGATATCTATATTCTGTCATTGTGAACCCCCAATATTGTCGTCAAGAGGCGCCACTGTCTTCTTCTATCTGTTCTTCTGCACTCTACGGTTTGTTCTGCTCCGTGATCTTTTAGTGTCTTTACTTTTTCGTTTCCAAATAATATATCAAATTAAATCTTTTCACCCCTGTAACAATTTTCAGCCCCCTTACTTTATACCAATTAATTTTTTAAGTCTCTACCAACCCAGTAATACTAATGATGACAATTTTGATAAATAAAAAAAGTTTTTCTGACGTTATAACATTTTCTTTTCCAGAAATTTCCATATCAATAGTTTTGATAAAGATCAAATTTCATTTGAGCGTATTACATTAAATCTACGAGTACATTTTTTTATCTATCTGAATGTTTATTCATATATTTTGAAAAACAAGACGCAATTTTGTCCTATGGGAATCACAGAACTGTTATGCATACAGGATGATATTGCATGATAATGATAATGTTTAAATGATTACCATGTTCTTTTTTTAATTTATGATGATGTAAACTCATAAAATATTTGTGTAAGACGCAATTTTCTGTCCTAGTGGAATCACAAAAATATTATGGATACAGGATGATCTTGCGTGATAATGTTTTTAATAAATACAATTTTTTTTTTATAAATAAAAAATACCTGAAAGAAGACAATATTTGTGTATTAAGATATTTTTTTTATGATTTCAAATATTCAAATAACTAGATGGCAACTTTTTCGAAAATCAGGGAATGTCAAGAAATAGTTTGCAAATATACAGGGTAACCACTATGTTTTTTTAGCAGGTTATTACTCTGCTTCATTGTTTTCGTGTCAAATATGAAGTGCTTGAATTAACGTTCTTTACTCTGCTGATGTGATGTCACGTCATTGAAAACTTAAATGTTAAGGGAGGCCGTGTGATAGTTTAAATGAAAGAGTTTCTCATTCTATATTGTATATAAATTCCTTACAGTATGGATCAATTTTAATTACTTCACTTTTCACTTATTTCAAAGGTTTGATGTAACGAATGTTTGGAACTGAAATCAATAATAAAATTTAGCACAAATTATGTTTGACATAAGAGGTTATGGCGTATTTAGAACAAAAAACTTATTCATTTGAAATCCATAAATATATAGCCAAGATAGATAGAATTGTTCACAAAATTTCTGAAGCCAACATGAGTTCACATTCTAAGCGTCCTTGACAGAAATGGAATATTCATTGCCGCCAAGTGTACGGTGCATTTCACAGTAATAATGCAATTACGTTATTTCGTTATCAAAAGAAATGTGGCATCAGACAACAACGCAATAAAAAACAATCGATATTTGTAAGAGTTGTAAAACTACATTTATGATTTGTTTATCGGAGGTTAAGTATGATGGATGCCATAGGTGTACAAAAACACATTTAAATATCAAAAACGTATTTACAGTAAATTATTTGTAGATTTACGGTTAACGGTTTATTTTAAAAATATTAGATTTAACTATAATTCTAAATCGGGTAAACCTTTTTCAATGAGTTTTTGAAATATTATTGAAGATTAATTTTTGTTCTTTTATGTCGATTTAATTTTTCTTTACGAAAATTTAATATGACCAAATTATAAAAATATCAAACAAATCTACGCAGGGCCGTAGCTAGAACCAATTTTTAAGTAGGTCATCCGAAATTTAAAATAGGGCACACTGTTATGTTTGAGTCGAGGGTATAGGGTAGTCAGAGACGTAGGTGAAGAAGGGGTTGAACATTATTTTCAAAATAAGCTTTTATGTTATAACATTTTTTAAATAAATGCTTTCAAACACCTTTCGCTACTTCTCAAGAATAGTAATATATTTTCAAAAATGCAAATTTTTACATTAATACATATACTTACCGCAAAAGATTAATATTTTATTTGAAATAAGGTCCTATATTATTATCTCAAAAACATGCCGATAGATGGCGCGAATGTCACTATTCTGAAAAACCTGTTTAGCGCATTTTTTATCGAGCACAACGATTCCTATTCAGTACTGCGCCGTCATCTCAAAAATACATAAACGTTTTTTGTAGAAAATAGTGTCATTTTTTAAACAGTCAATATTTCGCATTATGTAAAGACTGCTTTAGACTACACAATTTCTTGTACAATATTTGATACAATTTCTTGTACAATTTAAATTGGGTAGTATCATACAGTAAATTGTTTAAAAAATCCGATTTTTCATGGGTGTCCGTTGAGTATGTCATGTTGTCTTTGTTCAGTGTGGAAAGTTGCGAATACGGGTTCTTAAAGTAATTTGCAACATTGTGTTTCTTAGAAAAGTCTTAATTCTTTTTAGGGTAGAAAATCACGGTTCACTTTCTACTGTAGTCATTGGAATAGTACATAAAATCCATAGAAATAGTATAGAAAGCCGATTCCATATATCAAAAATGAAACCATAAGGAGAAAATAGTGTGTCGGAGCTCATGCGTATAACGGTGCTGGCGCGAACAGGACCGGTGCAAGTTTTTTATTGATCGAACAAATATTTCACACGATATTTCAATAATACATTTTTAGAGACGATTCTATACAAAAAACAATTAAAAAAATTTCAAGTTAAGGTAAATATGGTTCTGACAGTCCTTATTAAGAAAGATATGGCATAAAATATGAATTAGTTAATTTTCGGCAATCATTAGTACAGTAGTCATGAGATTTTGCTTGTGATTTTAAAAATACTTTCCAGAAAAACCACGTGCTCCGGTTTTGACTACGTTTATTATTAAACAGCGAAATTATATACAAAAACTTTAATCCACAATCTAAATTAGGTACTATCACAAGAAAATCACTGTTACAATAATTAATTACTTAACCAAAAACTAAAATACTTTTTAGGTACCTACGTAACCAGAAAGGAGCTGGACCAATTATCCTAATATTGATTTTCTCTCTCCCTACGGTAAAACTTAAAACAATAACAAATTGCCTATCTACTAGGGTCGGTAACTAAACGTATATACATAATGGGCGGATTTTGTTTATACTTAACATTACACTCGCGCATTTAAATATAACTATGCATATAAATATTTACAAATAAAGATACTTTTCCAAACAGGCAATCATTAGTACTGTAGTCACGAGATTTTGCTTGTGATTTGACATCTTATTTGATAATATCATTTGCTACAACTAAATTTAATCTGGGGAGTGCAAAATAGGGCCCAGGAATATTATGTTCGATATTTTTTTACATTTTGTCAGCCGAGACTATGAGTCGTTAGACAGAAAACCTTTCATGTTACCATTTTCAATATAAATTAAAAAATACTACTACATTTACTTGGTACATATTTTATTTTAATTTTGAACCCTTTTAAAAGGGTCTTTCGGTTCCATAATAAAAATTAGTTGCTGCTTACTAGAAACATTCTATATAGCCTAAACCAATTTATAGGTTGTTTTCGATCAATTTAATACAAAGATTTAAAGTTTTTAGTCGATGATAACATTCCACACTAGCACATTGCAAACCTATTTTATAAATAATAGGAATAAACTAGTAAATCATTAATTTGGTAGTTATCTCACTCATATGATTTTTTTGTTTATATGACTATTTCGATTTATAAATATATTTTGGCCTTACAATACGAAGCGTTTTGTATCTACCACTTTTTTAATGAACGATGAATGTTGACAGGCGTGTACCTTTTTCGGAACAAGAGGCGTTTTAACGAAGGAAATGATTTTCGAACTATCTAGTTAGTTTTCGGAAAAATAGAAAACGTTTGAAGAAAGTTGTCAATAACAGTTTGTCGATCATGTGTTTCATTTTGATCAGCTTTCATACTAAATTGCGTAGAATATTTTTCCGATTCAAAATCGAGATTCTCGATATTTCCACAGTTTATTTATAATACCTTCTAAACTGGATTTATCTATCATTTTATATACTTTATAATATATGTTCATGCCCTACTTTTCACTTTATTAACAATTTTTTTTTAACATACTTCAAAATGGTAGGATATT
This sequence comes from Psylliodes chrysocephalus, assembly GCA_927349885.1. Taxonomy (NCBI): domain Eukaryota; kingdom Metazoa; phylum Arthropoda; class Insecta; order Coleoptera; family Chrysomelidae; genus Psylliodes; species Psylliodes chrysocephalus. The sequence continues at coordinate 72,503,584 of OV651818.1, read as the reverse complement.
CTCAATTCGTTGAAATATTTTTTTATGTATATTGAACGATAATTCTTTACCACGTTGCCCGATTTCTAGGATTCTTTTTGTTAGAAAAGGAAACAGTTTTATATACATTAAGTCAAGATCTGAAGATGGGATCCATAAGAAAATCATTAACATCTTTATTTTTAAAGTAGGTTTTTTTTTTTAATTTCTTTAAACCTTACTGGTTCGAACGCGGTAAGGAATGAAGAAATGTAAATAATTGTTGTTTCAGCCAAAAAGCGAAGAGGAAGTACCGATTAAAATATCGAGTGACAGAAGAGTTCCTAAGATTGTTGAGATCGGGTTTATGTTTTAAAATGCCTTAAAACCGATATCGATAATATAAATATACAGCTCTCTATTTACATAATTATAATTCTTAGGTAGGTTTAGATTTGCAGACATAAATCTTGTAATAAATATAACAGCTGCCTAATACATTTATTACATTTTCATTAGCCAATGTAAAAATGTCTTTTATTGTACCTAGGATTTGACTAAACACTACACAAAACTAAAAATAAAATGCCACTTTCATCGTGTAATTAATGCCGCGTTTGAGAATCCACATCGGATGCATTTTTTACATCTCGAGCGTTATTTATCCACATCGGACACATCTGTCCCATTACATTTACGTATACTGAATCACGTGATCAAAGATTTACTACTTACTACATCTCAGATGCATCCGATGTGGATTCTCAAACGCGGCATAAATAATAAACTACAAACGGTCCTGTAAGGGCAGCGTCATATAGCCTTGAAACACCGGATTTTAGTGCTATTGCCAGGTCAATATTGAATTTGTAGGTGAATCGCTTATTGAACATTAAAAATACGGTATTAATGACATTAATACGGTATTTGTATATATTTTTGGGAATGTAATTACACATAAATATTATTAGTTGATTATTTAAATGTTTATAAGTTATTTTGTGGCGATATTTCATAGATATAAACTGTTTAAATCATATAATTTAAAAATTAATTAATTTAAAATTCTTTTCTGTTAGGTATGTTCAATATATTTGGCAACACTACGGGGACAAGTCATGCATATTGCGCAAGCTTCTATATTATTTCTATGATAAAATCTAATAATTTTACATTTTGGGATAATCTTTCACCCAGGTTCATTTTTAATATCTGTAAAATGGCAACAGCGCTCACACTGTTATAAAACTCTTCACGGCTATATATAAAACTTCCAATTCAGATTTAAGCTATATGTAAGCAAAATCATTTGTATCGAACAAACGTGAACGTATTAAATGTTCTGTAAAAGTAAAACGACAAAAGATTTCTGACAAAATGATTTATATTTGGTTTGGAAACCCTTTTAAATATTGTACTTGATCCAAATGTTCCTTAAAGGTACTGTCTAGTTCCGAAACAACATCTAATAATCCACGAAAGATTCCTGGATTTTCCAATAACTCTGATTCATCATGCGAGTTCAAATGAGCCGCAGAACTTTACACAGTCAATAATGTTGCTGAAAATGTACCTATTTTGCGTTGTTATTATGATCTTTTATAGATTTATGATAAGCACTATTTAATTGAGTTCTTATATCAACGCGTCTAAGGCTAACCGGAATTCATAGCATTGTTCATATGTATGGTAGAAGAAGAATGTTTTGCCACCTTTTCTTTTAAATGTTTTATGTCAGTAACGCCAGTTTTAGTCAATAACAAATCATCAGTACATACAGGGAAAGCAAAAAAGGCGTTCTTTACGCAAATCCAGTCAGAAATGTTGTACATACTTTAAAATACCAGTTAATTTTTTTACCTCTGTTTTTTGAGGTTTTTTTGAAATCTAGAAGAGGTTTTGGGCGTCAGTTTTTTTATTTCTAAACGTTTTTCAAAAGTCAATGTGCCGCTTATTTTACACTGAAGTATTTCTTGCACAGTCACAATATAAGCCATTGGTAAATGTTTGATAATATAATAACTACACTACACGATTACACAGTCCACAAATGCAGTAATATCTAAATAAATAGTCAAAAATAGAAAAATTCGAAAATCCATACACGAAACACAAGACGAGACGATAATTAAAAAACGTAAATCACTTTAAGCCGAACCGTTTGTTTAGGTGTTTTGTTTAACTATGATGATGTGTAGGAGCGTAGGCGTAAGGGCTTACGAAAACGTGTCATAGATATATTGCATTTTAACTTGAGGGCAATCGACAATTACTTGTCTCTTTTCAGCTTCAGAGCGGGACGTACGCTGTTATATATCTGTCTTACATTCAATGCATTTAAAGCCCACGAGGTCAATTTCAAATACGGTCAAGCTGGGCCAAGCACACACACAGGCTAGGAATGAATTGTTATTAGATATTAGTAATCTTGGCTAAATTGGTAATAATTGGGGAGTTTTTGCATGAAAATGTAATTGCATTTTTGTAAAGATAGTTTATAAAGATAGTTTATTATTAAATATTTAAAATTGTTTGAAATAATTTAAGTGAGCCATTGACTAAATGACCTTATATAAAAGCCGCGCCTGCTAATCATGTTAAAAACAGATTATTAAAATGTTTAGAAGCTAACGGGGACATTTTGAACACTTGCTAAAATGTTTTTTTTTATTCCATTTACCCTTAATAAAAATAAATTAAAAAAATAAATTGAAACTTTTTGAACCACATATTTTGTAACAGAAAACAGTAAATATTAGTACATCCCATCTACTACATCTGGCTAAAATTTCAAGTATCTGATATAAATTGTAATTACGATAGACGATTTTAGGAAAATGTCTACCGGCGACTAAGACTTTAGAAAAAAATTGAATAACGCCAAATCCGCTAAAATTAGAATAAGCAAAGGGGTATCATTGTTTACAGAATTTCATACTTAATCTAAAATTAAAATAAAATTTATATAGGGTGTTCTACTTAAAATAACGAAGTTAGTGATCACTTCCGGTATAACCGAAAGTCGCACAGATTTCATTTTATGTTAATTTAAGCATATTCGATTATTTGGCGAAAATAAAAATTAATTTATTCTCGATAAAGTTGTAATGCCCGCCTTATGGGGGACACGGTGTATATATCTTTAATTGTTGGATTATTAAGTTTAATAATACAAAATTAGTATTTTCCAAATTATTTGTATATGCAATAATAAATAGTGAGTTAAAATATAACAGCTGTAGGTTCTACTTTCACGAACTAATAATATTAATCAATCTTAATTCAACATAGTACTTTACTAGGAGTCCAAATAAGGAAGGACGGCGACCATATACGAGACAATTATTATTGCACATACCTGTAATTTTTTTTAACAAAAGTCTTTCTTAAAAATCCTACAACTACCGACAGCCGGCGTCCTTTTTTATTTGGACACCCGGTACTTTTAGAAAACAATGAAAATCTGCTAAAATAATAATTAAGAATAAAAAATCGATCCGGTATCATTAAATATTTACTGAGAAAATTAATTAATATTAAATATTTCCCTTTAAGACTGATACGCCTATGGATGTTTTCAGTACACCCTGCAGGTGAATGACTAGTAGGGGATGTATTTTTATCGTCCTACTTTTATCGTGAATGTCACTATAAATAGTAACGGAGGTCTAATTCACTTATTCCAAATTTTTTACAAAAATAGCAAGCGGTTTAAAGAATACTTGCATGTTAAAAAATGAAGACGCTGTATATAAAAAAAGCGAAACACCCTGTATACAAATTTCTTCACTATATTTTTAAGCTAACCTTTCATAAATTTATAAATTGGCACATAAATTGGCACATTGACCTATTTTGACTTTATTCTATTTGAAAAACAAGACACACTCTATATTAGGGGAATCACAGAACCGGGAAGTATATAAACAGGATTATGTTTCGAATTCCATTCATTTAGTCACGCTACATAATTGAAGGTTGACTTTCTACTTATAATTGAGAAGCGAGCAAATATTTCTCTGAAGTGCTCCTCCTCTTCAAATTCTCAGTGATAATAATAGATAATAGTGCATCATCATGTTGAAAAAAGTGCTACAAATTCAATTCGTCGTATGTGCAATTTTTTTAACGCTACATCAAATACAAGCTACGGTTTCTATAACGGACGATATTGCAGATGAATTTGTGAAGAAATCGTTGGAAATTCAATATGATCTAGCAGAACAAGTTAAAAGCGTTATATCAAAGCCTGTTTATGTATTCGATGCTTCAGAAGCTTTTAAAAATGCCGATATAGTCGTTGTGGGAAAAATTCGAGTTTTGAAGTCACAAGAAGGAAATTACGGTGTATTATCGGAATCTGCCCAGTTGACATTTACGAATATCAATGATTATCTGCAATTTTCCAACAAGAATTTCAATTCTGATAGTATTGGACTATATATCTGAGAGAGTTACTGTTAAAAGATTATCTTGTATTTAATGTAATTACTCCAATGTGTTGTACGTATGATTAATAATAGTTTTTTTTGTGAGAAAAGCATTGTTTTTAAAAATAAGTGTTACAAGTTATTCCTCTGGCGACTAGTCGAATAGGTAGTATCAAGTCCAATTATGCTATTTTTCGATTTAGAATCTATAATTTTCAACATATTTTAACAATAATAAATACGATACATAATAAAATTGTCAATAAATTAAAAATAATTAAAATCGAATTTGGAATAAGTAATTTCCGTGTTTTTACAGATATCTAAATTACTTTTTTAATTTATATTAATAAAACAAAATATTTTTTAATATTGGAGCAATATTTAGAATCATCATTTCATTTTTTTTTATATTTATAAAATATATAAAATATTGTTTTATTATTTAAAACCTCAGACATGATTTTGAATCCTGCTTTTTATGTTTTATTTTTAAAATATCTTGAAAATTATTGATTACAAATTGTAAAAATAAAATAAGTTGACTTGATATTACCTATTTGCCTAGTCACCAGAGCAATAACTTATAAAATGTCATAAAATTATAATATTTAGATCTGATGTATCCTTATAAATTGAATAAAAAAGTATGGCATTGTACTCAATAATGGCATTTTTTTAATGTGCATATAATTTGTGTTACCATTTTATGAATAAAAATTATTTATAATGTATGTTTTTATTTGCAATAGTAATTTAAAAAAAGATTTTGAGAATTTATAAAAAAAATTTAGACTAAATTCCTGGTAATTATTTTTCTAGTTTAAAGGGTATAAATTAGTTTTAGAGTTAAATTCTTAATAATATCTGGCTATTTAACCCTTTTTTAACAGGTAAGAATTAGGTGTAGCACTTTGCATATGACGCAATGATTGTATTATTTTTAACTCAATTTGAAAATAAAATTACGAGGGCTGACATATGATTAGAAAAACCATAGATTTATATGTTTTTAATATTACATATATTTCAATTCTTTCATGAAAGTTTTTATCGAAATAGTCACTGCGGGCTAAATCAGGTCTAAGAAGATTACTTTTTGAAACATGTCTGGCATTCTTTTTATTAAACTTTGGTAAATATTTGATAAATAACATTCTTTCGGTGGCGATAAATATTTTCAGCAATTCGTTTCTTCTAAAATTTTAATTTTTTCTATCTTCTAGAATAAAATTTTTAATTTTCCTCAATTACTGCTTGCGTATTAATATATAATTTAAAGGTATGTAACGAAATTATTTGTATTGTAATTATTATTGTTAGTATGTTTTCAAATAAGAGAAACAAACATTCACATATTTTTTAACAAATTGAAGATAAAATAGTTTTTTTTTTATTAAAATATTTTGTTTTATTTAATAAAATTGTTTCTATGGTCAGCTGAATAAAAGCTAGAAACTCCTTCGAAACATTTGGTCAGAGAATTGCTATAAATGCTAAACCGAATGAAATAAAAAAGTCAAAAGAAGATTTTTGTTAAGAATGTAAGATGGTTTCAAGTTATTAAAGAAAGCAAATGTTTCTTGATTGGCAAGCGGTTATAATAGGTCTGTTCCAACAACGATCAGAAACCAGTAATTAACAACAGGATTGTGCGCAGTATCAATTTGGCGGTCTAAGTAATCTACTCCGTAGAATCCTGGTGTCATTGGTTGGTTTAGGATCGTTGTTGGAACAGACCTATTGCATGGGATATAATTGGCAACAGCGCATCCGTTTGCTCGTGCTTCATGTATTGTAGGTTGCCGTAGAGAGAATAAACATTCGATTTGCGGATAATTTGAAACTTATGGAGGATATCGATAAGGTTCGAGGATAAAAACCTGACAATTTTATACTTCCATTTTTAACAGACCTAAAAAAAGGAGGTTCTCAATTCGTCTGAATATTTTTTAATGTATGTTCATCGATAATTCTTTATCACGTTTGATTTCTATGATTATTTTTTCTTAGAAAGAAGGTACCTTAGAGGTGGTCCCATATAAATTTGGTTATGATCTAATAATGGCGTCGGTGAGAAAATCATCAAACTCTTCATTTTTTTTTGTGTTCAGCGATAATTCTTTAACACGTCCGATGTCTATAATCCTTTTTTTGTTAGAACGTGGGTACCTCAGGGGTGGTCTTCCTTATGCATTTAGTCAAATCTATGATAAAATCAGCAAACTCAAATTGTAATGGTATCTGCATGATTTTGGCGTTAGTTTTTTTCAAATTACTTTTATAACTTGTTATAACATCGACTCATTCTAAATTTTAAAAAGTGACCTACAATTTCTATTCTATCTCTGTAGTTTGTGCCAACAATGATCAGAAATCGTCAGGATTCTGCGCGGTAAATTATATGAAGCACTTAATAAGCTACTGCGCAGAATTCTGACTGCCAATGACTGTTTTCGGACGTTGTTGGAACAAACCTAAATGACCTTAAAACACTTTTTATTACTTGATGTTAGCTGGTGGCATGCCACAACTCATTTTTTTATCTAAACAACTTTAAAAAACTGTTGCTACCTAAAAACCGGATATTGTCAAATTTTACGAGGATAATTTGAACTGGTCTCGAGGATAATTCGCCTAACTCGTCACGGCAACACTAGAACTTGTAAATAGGAGAGACAGCACGGCACGCTTCAGTTCGAACGGGAATAGCGCTGTTGCCGTTATGTCGCTCTCAATATATGGCAATGCCACACAGGAATAATAGTACTGTATATGATTTATTGACATATCAGTCTGACGATTCTGCAGAACACATTCCATATGTACCTGTTACGCCTTAGAAAGGTCTAGGTTTCAGATCTTTGACTTTGCCAGATTTGAGCCTACCGACTTTAAACAACTCTCACTTAAATCAACCATGGCCTTCATCAAAAGGTGTAGTTTGTACGGTAAACCATACTTTAGGCATGAACCACAATAGATCCATCTGCGTCGCACCTAACCTGTATTGACAGAAAATGCCATCAAAGCGTATAGAATGTCGCGAAATTGTCAGAACCCCTCGTATTTAGTTAACCTTTAATTGCGATGTAAATAAAAACTCCTTTTTTGTCTATTACATTTGAGCATATCTTTGAAAGAGGTAGAATTTTTGCCACAAAATGTGTATGATTTTAACATAATGGAGAGAAACCCCAAGATTTTAACGAGTTGAACAAAGATGACCTAGCTATATACTCACACTTTGATCTCTCCCTCTCTCTTTCTAGATTGTACGAATTTGGGTATTATTCTATGACATTATGAATGTAATATAAACGTACCTACTGTACTTTGCCCTAGCCAATATACAAATATAATAAATTTAAATGCATTAATCTCGGGGGATTCCCCCAAGGGTTTAATAACAGCTTTTACCCACCATCAATGTAGAGGTATAAAAATACAAACTAGGCACTTCAATGACTTAGTTGTTACAATACTTTTACCGAGTTAACTACATTTGTATCAATATAACATGTCTTCGCATTCTGCATCTGAAGCATTCGTAAGAAAATCTTTGGAAATTCAATACAATTTGGCGGTCAAAGTTAAAAGTGTTCTCAGCAAACAAATTTATGTGTTCGATGTTTCGGAAACGTTTAAAAATGCCGAAACCATTATTGTGGAGCAAATTAGAGTTTTGAAGACGGCCCAGGGAAAGTATGGTGTGTTATCTGGATCGGCGCAATCAGCTTTTTCTTCTAGTAACGAATATCAAGAATTTTCCGATAAGGCTTTCGATTCTGACAGTATTGGATTGTACATCTGAAAAGTTGCAGATGAAAATAAGTTTGACTGGATTAAGCAAACATTTTTATTTTTATTAAATAGATTGTTAACTTTGAACTTCAAAATTTGTCAAATAAATAAAAAATAAGGTATTTGCGTTTTTTTACCATTTAAATGCAAGAAATTGTAATTCTTTTAATATTTGTGATAAAAAAAATAGGACAGGTAGGCATTTTTAAAAATGATTGAACTGTAAATTATGCACATAGTATTAATAATATGAATATTACCTAATAAATTATCACGTTTTCTCATAATTCTGCCAAAATTTGTTTAGTTTGGATAAAAGCAACAGATAATAAAGTACTTTTTTCATTATTTGTCTTTTATACGTAGTGGGTGCATCGCTTAATATGGCATTTCATAAATACACTAGTAAATGTAAATTCGAAATATGCACAATAAGCACCTTTTTAGTACCCTTCATTTTGAACTTTTATTTTTAACTAAGTACTTTTGTCAAATAATTAAATGAATTTTACAATTTAAACCATGTCAAATTCAATAAAGGATTCATAGTTATCTATTTTTAGAGGGCGTGGCGACCATAAACACCATAATAGAAGCAAATTCCATATCTAACAATTTAATGGCATAGTATGTGAATTTTATCTTCCTCCACATTCTCTACATATGAAATATTTGCAATACAGCAATGTCGCGAAAAAAGGCTGTCTTAAATTCTTTTATATAAAGGTTTAAAATATGTAAGGGATGCCTCAGGTCACTATACTACTTTTTAATTTTTTTTAGTAATGCTGTTAATACAAAGTATTCATTGCTAACATGCCATTTTAATTTATTGTTAAAGCCACTGGATACGGATTTTTGGGGATTAGTCCTGTTAATGTTCCTTCACATATACGAGGACAGTTCGCCGGAAGAATGACTTTTCAATGAAAAAGTTACTTTACCGTAAAAAAATAATTTATTTTTTAAAATAATCTTTTAACTCTATACACTTAGCCCAGCGAGTTTCCAATTTTTTCAAACCATCCAAAAAATAATCTTTCGGAAGTTCCGCAAAATACGCGTTTGTCTCTGCCATCACCTCTTCATTTGTCTGAAATCGCTTTCCACCAAACCATTTTTTTAAGTTTAGGAACAGAAAGTAATCGGAGGGAGCCAGATCAGGTGAATATGGCGGATGAGGCAATAAATCGTAAGGCAGTTCGGCTAATTTTTCTGGAACAACAGCGGACGAATCGGCTAGCGCATTGTCGTGATGGAATAAAAATTATTTTCTTCAATATGAATATTAAAACTAATCTATCTGTCAAATTTTGACAGATGACATCAGAAACATGGCGGAAACTACCAATTAGCCATTCCAAACCACATACTTTAATTACTATACGGGGCAAGAGAGAGGTCTGACACGCCCAACATAAGGCGCGGCCATTTTGATTCCTATGACACAGTTTATAGCTAAAGAATCAGATCGCTCACTCTGCGTCGGCACTTTTGATCTCAATGTTACAGTTTATAGACTGCGCAACTCGGATAATACAATATATGACAACCGCCTATAATAAAACAGCATTATTTTGCGTATCCTGAATTTGTATCCCTGGAGTGGATGTTATTTTGGAACTTTCAACTGGTCCGAGTGAGCTAACTGATTCTTTAGCAATAAACTGTGACTCCAAAAATAATATTCACTGACACTGATAGCAGCAAGCAAAATATCAGGTGCGTTTTAATCATCCGCTTCTGCTTCCGGAATTATCGGTTTAGTTGTTTTAACCTGTCAGATTAAAACAAGAAAACCGACAATTCCGAAGCAGAAGCGGATGATTAAAACGCACCTATTAAAAATAATGCGCCAAGATGTAGGCAACACGTAATGAGGGTTCAAAATGGCGGAGTTTTCTATCTCCTTTTAAAAAGCACTCAGAAAGCTGCGCAGTGCGACCATTCTCCGTATAGTAAAAGAAAATCAAAGTATGTGTTCCAAACAAAATGGCTACCAGTGGGTTTTGACAAGCTATGATATGGCAAAATTATGGCAACCCTGTAGGTCTGGTGATTTGACAAGGTTAATGAAATAAATAGTTACATAGATTGATCATCCATATTTTTCAAAATAAACATAACCTTGAAGTAAAAATGTAGGTAATTATTTTTTTTACTATATTCAAAGGCTAAATATTGGTTTGTAAACACATTTTTGCAAAATCGATTCTGATTAATGAGCACTTGCGAGGCAATATGGCCGCTCGTAAACGACCCGCTTTGTTAATATTAACAAATCTGGTTTCGTTTAGTTATTTATTTGATTAACTGAGGTTTAGTTTATTTTCAGCCTCTTCATGATCTTTATCAATCGGTAGCATGGCGCAGTATCATCTGGAAATGTAGCTATTGTATATTGTTCTAGTTGCAGTATGTCACATGTATAACAAATACAAAGTGGGTTTCAGTGCGATTCCCTGTGGTACTCCTACTTTGATTTCTTTTAATTCAGAGTAGAACACTTTAGGTGGCTATAATTTCGTATTAGTTAGGCATACACAATTGCCAAAATAAGTTCTCATCTTAGATCATTTTTGTTATGGAACCAAAAATTCAATCTAAAGATCCTTGTCAACTTTTTACAGATTGTGATAAAACTAGTTTTTCTTAATTCTTATAAATATTTATTACCTACTTTGCATAAACGATCGTTTTCAAATCTTTAATTTTTAAGACATAATATATCTTGTTAAATCTCGAATCAATAGTAGGTAATGATAAGAACCGTGATACTGATGTGTCAAGGATTCCCGGAATTTATCTGTGAAGTGCAGTATTATTAGATTTGTGCTGAATATTTTTTCTATGAAAACTTATCTATTTAATATTACTGACTTGTATTTTCTCTTAGTATTTTTCCAACGCATTATAAAAACCCAACGAATGTTTATATTATGCTTGTTGATAATAGAACGAGATTTGTAGGCTTTTTTATCTTTTTATTTTATGATTGACAAATATCTTTTTTTATACTGACGTTAAACAAAATTACAGGGGTAACACAAAACATAAAACAATATATTGTAAATTAATAAATATTAAGCATTAACTAAACAAAACTATTCCTAACATCCTCCGGCCCCGGGATTTAAATTTCCAACCTCTCGGGTTGTTTTAGAATTCTTCCATACCGAGACCTTCTCTCTTCATTCAGATTGCCATTGTCTATTACTTCTTTCCTCGCCTTTTCTTCTGTTTTCTTTTTCGTTGTCTGCTCTACTACTCTACCTTTTTCCTTTTTCGACATCTCAAGTGGATAGAGTCGTTGGTATGGTCGAACCATGTACCCAGTGGCAGTTTTTACTTTGGCTACTCTAGTTACATTATCCTTTCCATTGTAAATTTCAACTATTCTACCCAATGGCCATTCCGTTCTTTTCGTACTGTCATTCCCGACCAATACTACGTCATCGACCTTCAGAGACTGAGTTAACCTTTGACCAACGTTCACCAGTTCTGCGAGGTATTCGCTTTTAAATCGTTTTCTTAGAGATTCCCTTAACGTTTGCATATAACGAAATCTACCCCTTAAATTTTGTGTATCAATAAGGTCTAAATCAACAACTTCAGTCGACGCACCCTGTAGTGGTTTTATAAATTTGGACGGACTTAAAATTTCCCAATCATCCTCTGACACGTATGTTAGCGGTCTTTGATTTATGACCGATTCAACATCACATAGAATGGTATAAAGCTCTACGTAATACAAAGATGCTTTACCCAAGTTACGACGCAAAAGTTCTTTTATTAATCTTATTAACCTCTCCCACCACCCACCCCACCAAGCAGCGGATGGTGGATTGAAAAGCCATTTTATTCTTTTAATTCCTGAAAATATTTCAATTTCATCCCAATTTAATTTCGCAAAATAATTATCAGTCCCATGAAAATTAGTACCGTTATCTGAATAAACTATTTGTGGTCTTCCCCTTCTACTTATAAATCGTCTTAAGGCATATAAAAATGCTTCTGTTGATAAAGATTTCACTAGTTCTAAATGAACCGCTCTATAAATCGCACAAGTAAACAGTACAATCCAAACTTTACTACTATCTTTCAAATACAAAGGACCTGCTAAATCTACTCCAATCACTTCAAAAACACCTGCATTCTTAATTCGGTTTTCCGGTAATGGTGCAAATGGCGTTTGGACCGATTTAACATTTTGTTTCCTACAAACAACACATTTCGATATAATATCATGAACTACTTTCTTAGCTCTAAGTATCCAAAACCTTTCCCTAAGAATACCCAATAATATTTTTGGGCCTGCATGACAATGCGATATATGTTCCTCCATAATAAGTTTCCTAACGATATCATGTTTATCCGGCAAAATTATAGGATATTTAAATTCTTCTGGAAAATCACCATACACCAATCTTGTTTTTAATTTTAAAATTCCGTTTTGATTCTGAAAAATCTGAAACCTTTTAAATCTATCCAACTCATTTGTGATACTTTCCTCTTGTATCATCCTAAATAATCAATTTTCTGCACTTTCTAATTCTTCAGTCCACTGGTCGACTGTGCTCAACTTTCTTATTTCCTTTACCCGGTTGTCTACAAACGTATTCCAATTACCTTTTGTTTTTATCCAAGTTAATGTGACCATCGAATCACTCCAGAAGAATACTGGTCTATTTCTTAGATAGTCAACTTGTTGCACAGTATGAGCTAATCTTGCTCCTATAAGAGCTGCCATAAGTTCAAGCCTCGGAAGTGTGATTGGTTTTACAGGTGATATTCTTGTTTTTGCTAGTAAAAGTGTGACTAAAACCTTTTCTTCGAATTCCAGCCGAACAAAAATGCAACTAGCATATGCTAATTTACTAGCATCTACAAAAACATGAAGACTAATATGCTTTATATCTTGTTCGTCTCTATGCTCTGCAATGTGCCTTGGAATGGCACATAGGCTTAAAAATTTTACATTTTTTAACCAACTTTCAAAACGTTCGATTATTTCTTCAGGCAATTTTTGATCCCATGAAAGTTTTAACTTCCAAGTTTCCTGCAATAAAAGCTTTGGTAATAAAGTAACAGGTGCTGTAAAGCCAATGGGATCAAACATTTTTTGAGCTGCGGATAGTAATCCTCGTTTGGTTCTTGGTATTTCTTGGAATTTGCCTAAATTTTGGATATCGCATATAAAGTTATCATATTTAAAATCCCACAAAATACCTAACACTGAAACATTATGATTAGAATTACCAGGTTCAAAATTATTTTCATTTGTACTATTATATGTCCACCCTCTTAATTCAAAATGTGCCTTTTCCAATAAATCTTTGGATTGTTTAATAAACATTTTTAACTCTATACTGTTTCTAACACTATGTACACAATTATCTACATAAAAAGCATTTAATAGTACTTTGGCGGTTTCTTTAAATTCATTATCACTTTCAATCAATTTTTCTAAATGTAAATTTATGGTTGCGGCTAAAATAAAAGGACTAGGTTTAAGACCAAAAACAACTCTACAGTGCCTATATATTTTAATAATTCTTTCAGAGTAATTTTGCCACCACAAAAATCGCAAATAATCTCTATCTTTATCTATTATACTTATTTGCAAAAATGCCTTTGTAATATCCGCTGTAAGCCCAATTTTATGGATTCTAAATTTTATTATAAGCGGAATTGTTAACTCTATCAAATTTGGACCTTTTTGTAACAAATCATTTAATGAGTTACCATTTTTGTCCTTTGCTGAACCATCAAATACCGGTCGAATCTTGGTTGTATTACTTGACTCCTTAATCACTGCTTGGTGAGCCAAATAGTGCACATTTTCATTAACATTTTCTTCTGATACTTCTTCAATTATTCCTAGTTTTTCCCATTCTTCAAACACTTTACCGTAATCTGTAAACTTTTTAAGTGTAATTAATCTTCTAGTGTTTGAAAATAACCGTTTTTCAGCTAAATTATAATTGGAACATATATTCGGACAACCCTGTATCCATGGTAAATAAATTTCATACCGATTTTCATTGTTTAATACAGTAGTATTCCTAAAATAATTTAATGTTTCTACCTCTAGTAGTTCTTTATTCTTAGATTCGGCAGATTCTTTTATACCTAGTACATCTAGGTTCCAAAGATCAGTAATAGAACAACCCGTAAAGTACGAAGCAATACATTTATTTTGATTAATGCAATATTGTTGTCCCATTACCGTCCAACCCAATTTTGTTTCTACCGCAAAAAGATTATCATCTATGTTCTCGATATTACCTGTTAGCAGTTTTCCAATATTATCAGCACCTATTAATAAACTTATTTCACAATCATTATTACTTGTGTCACTTAAAATTATATCTTTATTTTTCAAATACTCAATTATTTTTATATCATTTAGCTTTGGAATGTAGTTACATATTCTCTGTTGTTCCAATACTGAAACATTTATGCTAAAAGATTTATCTAACTTATAAATATTTGCACTAAATAATTGACACATTTTGGATTCGCCTTGAGCTCCACCAAACACACCTTGTACAATATTTTCCTCTCCTAATTTTAACAAATTCATTTCTTCTGCACATTTTTTTGTTACATAAGACCTTTGAGAACCTGAATCTAATAATATTCTAACAATTTTACATTTTTTACCTGCATATAGTTTAACCTTTAATGTTTGCAAAAGCGTCTCGGATATAGTAGTTGTTAAGGTGTTTTGAAGTGATTGTACATTTTCATCTGGTTTATCAACAATTCTGTCTTTATTCTCATTTCCTTTCTTTTGCAAGTCAGGACACATAATAGCATGGTGTTTTCTTGCACAAATGATGCATTTCACAACAGATTTACAAGTTCTGAAAGTATGATTCAATTTTAGGCAAGAAAAGCAACCTCTTTTTTTAATTACAGTGGTCCTTTTCTGGTCTAAAGTCATATTTTGTGCTTTTATACAGTCCTGGCTTGCATGTGTTTTATCACAAAATATACAAAATAACTTTTCTTTAAAATTTGTTTTTGTACTTTTAGAATACAATGACTCTACTGTATACTTGCGCTCAGTTTTTTCATTTATAGCATCCTCCCCCTTATTTTGCAAAAATTTAGTTTTGGCAATCTTTGTACGTTCTTCAGCCTCAACCTCTGCTTTTAAAAAATCTAACAATCCCTGCAAATCATTTACATTTTGTTTATTATTAGCTATGCGGTGTCGTTCCCAAATTTTTAATAAATCGCAAGGTAGTGCTGATTCTACAAGAGGGAAAAGCATGGCTGCATACTTATCCCTTGTTACCCCTAATGACTCTAATGCCCTAAGTTGCGTTTCTAATTTATCATATAGGGTGGATAATTCTATCCCAGACATTTCCACTGAAGTTTGTTGATTTAAAACCAAATTTAATAACTCTCTTACGTACACTTCAATTAAAACCTCGTCCCTCGCAAACCTAGCTTTCATTTGATCAATTGCTATATTATAATTAGCTCCTGAAGGTGGAAAACTTTCAATCATATTTCTTACGCTTGAGCCTTCCTCTGTTGCCTGGAGCAGGTACTGAAACTTGTCATCTGTTGATATATATTGGTCCTCATGTATCTTCTTAAATTGACCCCAGAAGTTTATCCAATTTTTGATATTGCCGTCAAATTTCTTCATTTCTAATTTTGGAAGATTAAAATTTCTCATCATTTTTGAACTGGCTCCTTGGTTACCTTTTTCTCCTTCCATATTCTGTATCACGTACTCGCATTCTGCTTTATACTTAATGATATCTTCTCTAAAGGCCTCCTCTTCCATCAGTTCTGTTGTAATGTCTTCCACTGCTACATTCTCCGACACCATGATTTCTTTAATATTATTATCTAAGATGTACACACGTTCAGCTTTATCATCTAATAGTTGCTGTAATCGTTGTGCACTCCTCTTATCTACGCATACATCTTTAATTAATTCATCTATTTCTTTGAATATTTTCTTAAGTCCGTTCTTTAAAATATCCCGCTCTACTTTAAAACTCTGCATTTTATCAGGGATGCCACTAATGTTGATAATAGAACGAGATTTGTAGGCTTTTTTATCTTTTTATTTTATGATTGACAAATATCTTTTTTTATACTGACGTTAAACAAAATTACAGGGGTAACACAAAACATAAAACAATATATTGTAAATTAATAAATATTAAGCATTAACTAAACAAAACTATTCCTAACAATGCTGTTATTTGTTATTCTAGAATAAAATTGTTTTCTAGTTTATAATTTATTCAAATAATTGTGCAAAAAATCATCAAAATTATATAATTACTACATTATTTCAAAAGATTATTCACAATAAAACCAGAAAAGATTATTCACAATAAAACCAGAGCCTACTAGACCATTTTATAAATATTGCTTTCATTTAGAGAATTACAGAAAATCGTTTTTTTTTTTGTAACGGCCGGAAAAACAAAACAAAAAAACCACAAGGGACCAAAAAGTTTCTAATTTTTTTTGTATTTTAGAATCTAAAAAAGTTCAGGGGAAGATAAGGGGGGCATGACTTCTGAAAAAATATCACAACCATTTGACATTCCCATCAATGATGTAAGCCCTACAGCGTAACCTAGATTCCAAATTAGATCAAAATATCTCAAAAACTGCAGGAGTTATAAATAAAGAATAAAAAATCTTGACATTTCAACACCCTGTAGATCGGTGACTAGATTTATAATCATTTTTAGTCATGAAATAAGCCAAAGAATTACCACCTTCCGTATGTTCATGACATCCTATATATCCTATATATATTATTTAATTTTGGGATAAGTCGGAAATTGCTGTGGGACAAATCCAGAGAATACAATGAGCATTTAATTAATTCAAAATCCCAAAAAGTTGTAACTAATAATATAATAAAGCAGGATAAACATACATCTATATATAAATAGGCAAAGACAAAATAGTTCAGTACCATTTTCTTTGCTGTTTGTGAACCGATTTTCTTTTAATTTTTGTTTAGTAGCTATTGACGAGCTTTAAAATAAAAAAATTGGAAATAGTATTTTTTTTCCAACCTTTGATATATGAAATTCATTGATACACAATAATTATTAATTAAGATTGACTAATAAAAATAGCTTATGTCTAACAGACATGCACAATATTACATGGACGGATAGAGGATTGCGAAAAACAAAACAAATTACTTATCTCCCGCCCCTCTAACTTCCCCTCTTCCTCTGTCATGTCTAAATAGTAAGGGATAGAAAAAAATTTCATCCTCCCTACTAATTATCCCCCACCCCATTAGATATCGATATATCGAACAGCTCGACTTAGGAAAAAGAACTTCGGGCAAGATGTATTGAATTTCGTACCCCCCTCCCTTCTATATTAAAAAAAAGGTAAATAATTTTTTTTATTAAACCGTAACGTCGCACACCTTTAGATTCTGGAGATTTTCGATCTACTCCCTACTCCCTCCACCCACGATTTTTTTTTTTTTTTTTCATAATTTGGGTATTTTGAGATATTTTTTGTATAGGTAATTAAAAAATTAGGGTTTTCAAATTGTGAGTTACTGAGATTTTATTGAATTATAATGGTACTGAACTATGTTGTGAGTACATAATTATAAAAGTCGGATATACAGTACATAATTATAAAAGTCTCAGATATACAATGTACAAATGTACCTATTCGCTCAGTGGGAAGTCATGGTAGGGGAAGCAAAAGCGATACTAGCGCTAGCTGCGGATATTTCGTACATTTTAGGGCGATATTTTGTAATTTTGGCGTATCAAATATACGTATATATTTTAATTATTTTTAAAAAAATAGTTAGAAGCAATACAATGAGCAACCGGAGTTACTGTGTTTTAAATTGTAAAAATACTAGTAAAAGGAAACAGTATAAA
Source organism: Psylliodes chrysocephalus (assembly GCA_927349885.1). Taxonomy (NCBI): domain Eukaryota; kingdom Metazoa; phylum Arthropoda; class Insecta; order Coleoptera; family Chrysomelidae; genus Psylliodes; species Psylliodes chrysocephalus. Next base: position 72,485,478 of record OV651818.1, on the reverse strand, counting down.
TTTTACAAATTTTTGAGTAGCAAAATGGAAATTAAATCAAAGAATTAAACGTGCCTATACTTGCAGTAAGAAGAGAAAAGTAATTGCAAAACTTAATTGTTGTAACAAGAGTAATACCTATTGAAAATAGTAGACATTAGAAAACTGAAAGGTTTTATATACTTAAATTATTATTATTTTCAGAAAGGATATATTTCTGCCTTTGATTATTATCTGTATCTGAAATGAAATTTTGTGACTGATTAATGATTGGAAAACAGTTATTTAATAATTCTATTAAAAATGATACTGTCAATACACGCAAACGAATAACAATAAAACATGAAAATATGTTTTCCTCAAATTTTCAATAATGATTATGGTCGAATTTCGATCACTGGCCGCGCGAATACTAGTTATTTTAAATATATATATATATATTTTTAGGCGTACAAATCTATTGGAGAGTTCGACGCGCTCCCTGGCTGTGGTACATCCTTTCTTCTGCAACCAAAGTATCGAGTGGAACACTACAAAGAACAGGCTAAGTTTGATCAAGTCATTCAATTCTACGCTAACCAACCGTCTTCATCTAAAGAACTAATAGACAGTTTTAAAAACTACGGATTATATCAGATACCTGTGATGTGTTCCCAATTAGAGGAACCTGAATATGAGTGTCTTTGGAGACTTAGCCATTGGTCATTTGGAGAAAAGAAAGTGTCTTTAAGCGACGATGCAATAAATTACGAGAATTTTGAAAAATTCAGATTTTCTTCCCTCAGAGCGTTAAAAAATAAAAATATTGGATTGTTTGAAGAGTCATCGAATTCTCAATTTATTTGCATTACGAATCATCTTAAAAATATCAGTTTGGAAAGCAGCCACAGTTTGTATCCCGTTTTAACCAAATTACAATCTCTGATAGAGATGGAAGATTTCTCTAACAGTACCAATCCCGAGAAACTTGCTTCGTTGATGGAAAAATGGAAGTTGCAGGATAAGTTAATTAGGAAAAATGATTTTCAATACGTTGAACCGATTATTGCTCAAAGATTGGTTATGTTAACTAATTATTTAAACAGCGGCCCATGCAGCGGAGATACTGTCCGAGATTATATCGTTGATTTGAGTTTGAGTTTTGCAGGTAAAGTATTTTTTAAATATTACTTGTCACAACTGGTGATCAAATAAAATACTCTTTTTATCCATGCCTCAAAATTGGACAAAAATTCAGATTCAAAATTGACTTTTTTTAATTATCATACACGGATATCCCAAAAGGTTTTATACAAATTTCACAAAATTTCATTTACCTTACAAAAAAAAAATAATGTAGAAAATTGAAGAATTTGTTTTAATAAAAATCCGGTAAAAAATGTTGTTAGCCTTCGTGGACTTTTTTACTATATAACTACTCCAAACACAACCAAAAGCACTTCTCTCCTCTTCCATGTCCTCTACAACCATCTATTGAACGTTCATCGACTGGATTCAATTTACATTTCAATTTATTTAATACAATAACAATAGGCCTGAAAGAATAATTTGAATCCCTTTTTTTTATTTATTTTAAGGCTGGGCAAAAGATGAGGATTATTGCAAAGATGGCTTGATGATTTTAGAAAATTTGAAACGTATTAGATCTTTAAGTTCCGATACAAATCATAAAATCGACTTACTTGATGCACAACTATCGTGGTCTCTTAATAATACCGTAGTAGCAAGGCAGATACTAAAGAGGCTATGTAACAATAAGTTATACCTAAGTCCCAAGTAAGTATTTATAAAACTAAATTATTAGATAAATTGTTTATTTTAAAATTGGAATGTAGGACATTACTGATGGCTATTTTTTCTATAAGTCCTAAATTGGCATTTTGTTTCTGCCGAAGAATAAATTATAAAGGAAAGAAAATGTTTTCCGCTGTTTTAGGTTACACGCACTAGCTTTAAAGCTGACAGGCCAGTACATGAGTGAAACGCACTCAGAAAATAGAACCACAATTATTACTGATTACTTCCTAGCTTCGGTCAATATTATGGGTAACTTAGAAAGAAATGAAGACGATATCAAAAGTGTTATGGATACTTACGATAAGTTAGCTTTGTTTGCCGATAAAGAATACCAACAGGTAAATATTTTATCATGAATATAAATTTTGTCTCGACAATCCTATGTGGATTTTGGCCTGCTCCAGAATCCACTGCCATTCATCCATTTATCTTTGTCGATATCCACTTGTCTGCCCAGTAGGGTATCCTTTCGGGATTTTTTGGCATTTTTATTTTGATGTGATACATTATATTTCCATTATGCATGCCGTTTTATAGATTTTTTTTATTAGATTAAGGCGTACATGAAATCGGATTTGTTCCAAAAGAAAATCGCTAATATGGAACAAGCAAAGAAAGCCGCAGCCAGTATTCAGAAGCAAAGAATTAGAACCACTGACGAGAAGAAAGCAGCCGCAATACATGACAGAAATAGTAACATTGACATTGCAGAAATAAGGACTACAAAGCGAGAAAGCAATCAGTTCTTGAAAATAGCCCTAAAGTGAGTATGAAAATATTGTAATAAATCATTTGGGAATTGCTAGCTAAAATAAGAATGGTTGGTATATATTATACGTGTCCCTTTCGGTATAAAAGTGGACTATTATATTTATTTTGACTTATTCTACTCGACTTTGATAGCTTATTTTAATGTTGAGTATACGATACAGTAAACAGTGATGCAATTCACAATGCCCTGATCCTAGCTATAACCCCCCCCCACTCCCGATAAATATCATGCAAAAGCAGTTTTGCCAAGCAATATAAAAATACAGAGTTTGCGTAATTTTTATAAACGGCAAATGAGGCCGAACCAAAGAACAAACAGATATAGTTCAATGTTTTTATATTTATATTCTTTTTTAATTTTTTAATATATTGTACGGTATTTTATTATTACTTATAATAGGATATAATTCATAATACAGTCACTAGGACTAAATGTTTACAACAGCTTAGAAAAATTCTATCCTGTCCCGCTCAAAATCACTGAATAAACGATCGCACCTGATATTGATATTATACAGGGTGAATCCGAAGTTGATACTTTTTTTAACTATGTACAGAAATCATTAAAACAACTTAATCAAATAACTTTTTCAAAAAACTGAAACATAAACTTACATTAATTTATTCCAAAATGTATCCAATACAGTTCTGTCTAACTTAACACGTTAAGCGCCAGGCCTAATATTAAATTAAGAAATGTAGAGGACTGAGAGTCCTATTAACCTAAAGTATGATAATGTACAAAAAAGGTAATTTTTTAAATTAATTAAACATTCTTTTATCGGGGAAAAAGTTTGATAAAACTATTACCAAACGAAAAATTATCATTGTTTTTAATTTTTTGGTGGGAAATTTATTGACAGAGATAATATCGGTGACGCCACCACGTGCCATCTAAATGGTTTTACATACTGTATTGATTGTGAATGTTTTACAGCAAGTCACTACTACTAAAATATTTTTGCTACTTATTTTGACCCACTTTTATGACCTTTTCGTTTATAAAAATGTTTTATTAGTTTGGTAAAAATATAATAATTTTCAGATGTTTTTATTTAATTATATTCTCTGAAATTTGAATTTTCTTGAATAAAATTCAATAAAACATAAAAACACAACCCTTTCAATTTTCCCTGTATTTTACCGATGCTATTATCAAAGTTATATGCCTCAGTAATGGAAAACTTCCGCATGGGCCACAGTGGTCAGATGCAAGTAGCAAAGTAGATATATTGGTGGGCATAGGAACAGGAGAATTTGTTTTCTCAATGGAAACACTCGGTCACCGCTGACCGCCGTAGCCTTATAGGAAATGTCAGTATCGGTTACCAGTGACCGCCGTGGCGCTGAACGTGCTAAATAATGTGTAGATCTTTCGTCGAAAAATGCTGTTATAAGAACTATTCACAAAACGGAACTCTGCAGGGGGAAATTTTTAAGTTGTACTGCTTGAACACGTTGAACGTAAAAAAGGAAAGAATTGATTTTCGCACAATGTTTTCCACACTTGTCTTTGATTTACTCCCACCTGATCTGCAATCACCCGCGTACTTGTTGGATCTTCCGCAATAACATTTAAAATGTGTTGTTCTAAATGCACTTCATTTTCAATTTAAAACGCTACTGAAATCTCACGCGACTGAACACAGTGAATATAAGAAAAACGAAAAAAAGATAAAAAATAAACAGACTTATTATTTAGCGTAACTTTTCTTACACAAGTCCAGATTTGGATTATTTTTTTTTAATTCCGTCTTTTTCAACTTAGGATTAACCCAGTATTATGTTTATACAAGTTTGAGCACCTACTTTTTAAAGTACTCCGATTTGTTTTATTTATTTACTAATTGACAGTTCGTGTAGTGTCAAAATATTTGAAAATTAAATAGATATTTGGAATTGTAATGGAGGAAAATATCTTGAAGTTTCCTCATGAACTTTTTAGAAATTCAATAGTGTACTCGTTAGTTTTATAAAAGAAAATACATATGGTGTGTCAGAAATAATTTTTATTTACAACCATATATGTAATGTTGTCATTACGAACGTCATTGAAGGTTGGGAAGTGTCACATTACACACCTCTACTTCCCTTCCCCACTTCTCGCCCTCATTTCATCTATTCTAGATGAATATTTTTTATATTTAAAAAAATAACACATTTTTTTGACAAATTTTATAATACCTATTTAATGGCAAACAATAAAAAACAACAATGAACTAAAATACAACAAACTACTTATTGATATTATTCGCGAATTTAATATCCGGCTTTATCTGACATTTATTTATATTGGTGACAGTTGTTTACCCCGTAATCACAGTAACAATATATTTACTTGATTATTCTGAGAAAACTGCGGCTTGGTAATTTGTCGTTAAATGTAATATTTTAGGTATGTTCAGAACGAAACAGAGATTTATTAACTTTGATCGAAATATGATGGTTGTAAATAAAATAGTATACAAACCTCGGTAGGAAGTTTTATTCCTGTCTCGAGATCATAGCTAACCTCGACGCTTCGCGTCTCGGTGATCTAACTAATCTCACGACAGGAATGAAACTCTTCCCACCTCGGTGTGTAATATACTATATATTGTCGAGAATAAAAAGATTATTATGTATTCTATCACCAACCGTTAATAGAGCCATGCATTACCATAGCGATTTTTAAAAGTAAATAAACACTGCCATACTGTAAAAATCAAACACTTTACCTGCCGCTAATAGTTATCAACATAGCCATGACTGTATGACATTAAACATAATTCGTTTGTCACTGTCACGGCTTGAACAGTAAAAGTATGTGAATTATTTATAAAAAATAATGGAAGACATTTAGGACACGCCGCCTGAATTCATAAGAAGTCGTTACAGACGTCTTTCGAAATTCTGGCACAAAAATATAATCTTCAGTATGACATATTCATCATGCGAACCTCAAGATGAGGAAAAGCATCCTGGGCCCCAAGCCTGATTAAGGGGAACCAGTGACTGGACCCAAGCCTGACTGGGGGAGTCTGCGGCAGAGGTATTCCTGAAAGGGCGGAAAAAAATGACATATTCATAAAATGGTGTAACAACGAATTAAAAACCTAGTGATATAACGTTTTACTGGCGCAATTTTCTGATTTATCAAAAGAATTTCCTCTTTTTTTTATTGTGGTCGTATTTTCTCTGTTGAAAGCGACCCTTTCAGCAAAAATTGACGTTGACATTAGTAAATATAAAAACTTAGTTTTTTTTTTTATTATACATTTTTACGGTTGACAATAAAAGTTTGTATGCACCACGTCAGCAAAGTGTCTTCATGGAACTCGCCTGGTTGGAGACTAGTTTGATAAAGAATCACTTTGCTAACTGACTTGGTAACTCAGTAACTATGTTTCACCTTAAAACAATAATGTGATTGAATAAATAAATAACATAAATATATTTTTTTTTTTTTCAGATACTACTTGATCTGTCTTATCCATAGTGACGATAAAAACATCCGAATATTCCAAGTCATAGCTTTGTTTCTCGAAAATCGAAAAAACGAGGAAATCGCCGCAACAATACAAGAGTTTTTGCCGAAAATTCCAAGTTACAAATTTATTATTACATTGCCTCAAATAATACCTCATCTTTCTGAAATCGATACAGATTTGTTCAGTACTAAAGTCGGCGAAATCATACAAAGATGCGCTTTGGATCACCCGCATCACACGTTGCCGCTTTTATTAGCATTAGGTTTGTTGTTTTTTTTATATATATTAAAAAAATTATCAATTTTGTAAACAGATAAAATCGTGGTCATATATCTTATTGTACAAAAAGGCAAGTAATTCAAATATGTAGTAAGTTATCGGTCTTTTGTAGAAACCCATTCTTTAAAACTTCAGAGCCAAACATTTAATTTTTAGTGTTTTCTCCCATTTTTTCAAACAGGAACGCTTATGGAATCACCTTAGTGTATGTCTCTCATTTTGTCACAGGTGTTTCACCCATACTTTATTTAACATTCACAATAGTAGTTGTAGTAAATATAGGCGTTAATTAAAAAAATATATTTTTATATCTTGGTGGCAGTTTTGTGTAGGGTATCAAATAATGTTCATATGCATATCAGCACTTTAGAGGTAAGGTGTGTTAAGTCACATTTTTCAAAAAAAGGAGTTTTCTCCACTTGTGGATTTACCGTACTAAATTCTATCTAGTGGAAAACAGATTTAACTCCTTAGTTGCAACATTTCGCCAAAAGTGACGGAACACTCGGTAAGTCACAAAACAAGTATTTTAAATTTGGGGTTAATAATGTTAAGTCAAATCAAAGTCTAAATTTTAGGACAAAGTAAAAAATCTAACAAAAATCGAAATAAATTGAACAAACAATTGAATTTTGCAAAGACCTCAATATTTATTAAATTCACAGTTTCTTTACATTTGTTAAAATACTAAGTGAACTTTAAAATAAGTAGACTAAATCATTAATTTTCACTAATGTGGTAATCCTTTATAAGGAAAGAAAACTCTTAAGTCATTTAACACATAATTTTATTTTGGATGCTAGTTTCGGCCTCTATGGGTCATCATCAGGCCTAAAATTGTAAAGTTACATTAGTAGATCGCAAACACTTTTTTTTAATTTTAAATAGTTTATAAACCTACCTAATATTGTTATATGAAAAGAGGAGAGTAAGTCCTAGATCAAATGTCCAATAAGTTCTAGTCCAGAAATTCTCTGTTTATGAGGTAATTGAAAAATTCCTAAGTATAAAATCAAAGTTGAATCAGAAGCACAAGTTAAAAAGGGGGATTATCTTGAAATTATTAAAGGAGGGGGGGTAGGGTAAGGAATTAATTCAAGTTATAGAAAAGGGGGAAGGAAAGGTGGGTAGTACTAAATAGAACCGATTCCTGATATCCTCGAGGAGGAACTCTCATAAAGACTACCAGGAATCAGTTCTGTGAGCTATTAGGGTGAGAAGAATGTGGAGAAAAGTGGGTAATATAGAGGAAAAGTGAGATTGGTGTGAGTAGAGGGGGGATAAATATAACGAAAAACAAGCCAAAATTTGTGACAAGTATGATATGGTGAAAGCGGTCTAAGAGCGGTGGAAAAAAGATAAAGAAATAGTGAAAGAGAAGCTCAAGAAACCAGAAAAACAAAGGGGGAGGAGAAAGGAGAGGAAATCAAAGAGAAAGAAGAGGAAAAAGGACGAAATAGCGGAGAAATAGGAGGAAAAGGAAAAGAGTGTAGAGAGAAATAAACAAATTAGAAGAAAAAGGAGTGTCTTAGTCAATAAATTGATAGGAAAGCATCTTTAGGATATCCTAAGCGCCACATGTGGTTGGTAAAAGGTATCCTACTGGTCGGATCTTTAAAAAAGGTGATATAGAACTTTCTTGGCAAATTTTCGCCGTAAGAAAATAGTTTTCTAATAAACACTTTTCGGATTGTCCAACAAACATGAGTTGTTGTAGCATTCGTTTCAATTCGGTAGATGAGGAGTAGAAAACAAGTAAAAGTGGTGGAAGCAAGTTGGTGGCAGTGTTGCCAATGGAATAGGTTAAAATTTTTAAAATTTCGAATGAAAGGTGTGATTAAAATGGGTAAAGACAGATGGTAAAAGGTGTGGGAGGGATAGAAGAGGGAGGTAGGTAGATCTGACAAGTTGTTTAGGCGCCAATTTGCTAACTCTTTATTTCATTGTTGGTGACGTTCGTTGTGGCTGTCCCGTTTCTTTTTGTGTTTTGCTTCTTGTTTTACTATATTGTGCGAGCCATTAAGTCTCTCTCTGCCTTATTCAAACCTCCTACGATCTCCACTTTTATTCAATAAAGTCGTTAAACATTCGAAACCCCCACGGTGATGGCCAATGCTTGGTCACGCCTAGTCGTAGTGAATCATTAATTCTAGAATGTACTAGAACGATGACGTCAGCGCCTTGACAACGATTTTGGTGAATGCATGTTCTAGAAATTACTGGAGGCACTGGTCTAATAAATGATGGGTGTGCCGACGTATGTTCTAGTTCTAGTGGAGTGACGTCTAGAATTTTTGTAGCAAGTTCTGGTGAATTCGAGAACATTCAGAGCATTTGGGTATATAAATAGGCCACGTTTGCTGTTATAGACAGTTAAAGTTGAGAGATCGTTCTGGGTAGTAATATAATAATACTGTCCCTAATTCACCCCCTTACGAATGAATTTCAACCCCTGAAGCCGACTGAGGGAAAGGGACGGATATTATTATTTGCCGTGGCGCTCCGGGGCGCTATTTGACTTACAGGTGAGACGGTAACGCATGGCGATTTATAATCTGGATGTGATATCATCAGCAATTGAATTTCTGTTAATTTAATTAATTGACTACAAACTTGCCTATAAATGAATATAAGCGCGTTAGGCAGCTACGCCACCGACCCGGTAAATTAATATTTATTATAAATTAGTATATATAAGTAAATATTCATATAAATTAGCAGAGTATTAGAGACAAATAAATTAACTAGTGTGCCAGTGTAAATAAATTAATAAGCTATTATTTAAAATAAATAAATATTACAGTATCTTGAAATTATGAATGTACTAGCTGACCCGATCCCGCATCGCTTGAATTTCTCAAACCTCAATTATTAAAAGTGAATGACAGTTTTAGTTACTCGAGAGAAATTTTTTCATGCGATACCTGGTAATTTTTCTTTAATTTTTTTAATTTTTATTGATTTTTTATTAATTAATTTTTATTACTTTTTAATAATTTTTATTTATTTTCTTAGTTTTTAATAATTTTTAATAATTCTTATTAATTTTTAATAATTTTCAATAAATTTCAATAATTTTTAATAATTTTCAATAATTCTTAATAATTTTCAATAATTTTTAATAATTTTCAATAATTTTCAATAATTTCAAATTTTCATGTTTCACTACTACTATGCAAAAAATCATGCTGCTCTGTATAAAACAAAAACAAATTATCCCACGGGAACCGTACTTTTTCCGGGATAAAAAGTGCCCTATGTGTTATTCCAGACTATAACCTATCTTTGTGCCAAATTTCATCCAGATCCGTTCAGCCATTCTGACGTTATTGAGCAACAAACATCCATTTATCCAAACTTTCGCATTTATATATTAGTAAGATGCATTATAAACTATACTTTCAGCTAACGCTTACAAAGACAGAGAATTCGATGAAACCAAAACCAAAACGGCTATGAATGACGGCAGAGTTCAAACCGTCAACCATCTGTTGGAAAAGATAAAGATACAGGGCCGTGCCAACCATGTGAAAAGATTAGATCAGGTGTCGCGAGCGCTGATCGATTTGGCATATTACAAAAGCCCCGACGAAGACGACGACAAGAAAAAGAAGTTCGATATACCAAAGAAACAGAAAATAATGGCAATACATGATTTTGATGACGTTTTAGTGCCTACTTCGGAATTGGCTGTGAGCATGACCAAAGATTATTCTAAAATTGTTGGTAAGTTATATTTTTGTTTTATATTTACTTTCGTATTAATAAAAAAACCAGTGTATTTGGGGACGTATTGATAACTGAGGAATTGTTAGGTTTATTTTTTAGTTTTCCCGAAAGGTAAAAAAAAGCTAAATTAATTTGACGTTGTGTTCCAATGACACTTAAATTTTAACAAATACATTGTAAATGACAACTTTTTTTTAATTGTTTACAGCTCAAAAAATTAGTTTAAATATATGTAACCAAATTGCTGAGGCCCCTACCTCTAGGGTTTTTGATTTTCTTTAATTTCTTCCAACTGAGAACCTTATTGTTTTTTAGAATTTTTGGTTTAACTTTAAATATCAATGTTTCTAAAATGCATTTCTTCTGGAGTTTATTTTATGCCCTGCAACTCCAGATTGGAAATCTATCTGAATTTCATATTAGAATCAAAAAGGTAAATGGCCCAAATATTATATTTACATGGGCTTAAGGGGTAAAGGCACAAATATTTTTACTCAAGGGCGGGGTAACGTTAATTCGTGTAAAAGAGGCACATTTTTGTGAATTTTTTTTGACGACACAGTTAAAATCTGTTTATTTAAACCAATGGTACAATAAAGTATAACATTCACGGAATATTCTGTCAAATTTTCCTGAAGAAATATTAAAAACTACGGAAATGGCAGCAATTATTCGGAAGCGTCTCGGAAAAAAGTAGAATTGCGGATTCCCCCCTAAATCGGTGCTGGATCATCACAAATAAAAAATCAAAGTTCTTTCGTTAGATAATCGTTTTCCTCAGGAAACGCGTGGAGGGTTTTTCGAAATTTCAATTTTACACTTTTTGGGAACACTTTAAAGTGAAAACCCGATTCTTGCGAAAAAAATCGGCTAATTTGTTATTATAAAATAAAAAAAAATATTAACGAATTTGAAAAAACTCTCCAGCGTTACCTCGTAATTTATGTACAGAAATAGTGTTCAAAATTTAAAAGCATAGGTGCAGTAGTTTTGAAGTTATGAGGGGCACCGGTTTTAGAAACGTGAGTTGTGGGAAAAACGCTTTAAAGATTTGAACACTAAAAAATTTGGAATAAAACATTCATAAGCTAGTTTTATCGGCTTATCTTACACTTAATCATAGATGCCAGGTCCATAAAGGATGTTGCTATCATCCATGATGTCTAAAGCATCTTTTTGCTCCTGTCTACGACGAATCCTCATTCATGAGCGCTTGATCCACTACTGATCCCATGTCTTGCATGGAGGTTAGTAAAGCAAAAGATCCTGGCAGGCCAATGCTATACTAAATTAGATACAATACAGGTATAAACACGTTTGTACTTGAGTTGAAATTTCTATAAAGAAAGGTAGGAAGTAAGGTTAGGGATTATATAGAGAGCAAAACAGCTGCCAGGTAACAATAGCGCGATTGTGCCGGGCAAATATGAGACGCGGTTAATCAAACCGCTGCATCTTCGTTAGTTTTGCTCCGATTCATCTCAGATTTTCATACAATATTCTTGAAAGGTTCTCCATTCACAAAATCAAATATAAAAAAAAGTTAAAAATCTTTACCCCCCTTTAAAGGGAGTTAAAGGGTCCAAATGTTTTTACGTAAACATACGTAAGTGGTAATGAAACTAACATTTTTACATGGACATGTTTAAGGTGTAAATTGGCCAAATATTTTTATATAAATTGTTTAATTTGTAAACCTTAATCAAAAAGCGACATGGAATGGCTCTTAAAAAACCAGGTCTAGCAATGTGGTATAGCCTAAGTAACGTCATCGCTTCACAAACCTGAAAATTTAATTGCATAATACTTCTCATCTTCTTTCGTTCAAAATCAAATCGTTTCTCCTTTATTTTATGCTACAAGTTTACCCGTGAGGGTCTTTAGTTTCGGTAAGGTAGGAACCACCAATTTAGCGTCTCTTGGATTATTTTTAATGTTTAAATGAATACAATTGAAAATAAATAAAATGGTAATACCTATAAATAAATCTACTGGCATTTATCAGTGAAACAAACATTACGTCATCACTAATATAGCATATTTGGAGTACGTAGTTATTTTTTGAAGTATAGCTTATTTCTTGTTTTAATATAAAAATTGTAAATACAAATTTTTTTAGGCATTTCTTCATTCGTTCCGTCATATCAAATAGTCGGAGGTGTGAATAAGCCGAAGAAAATTTTGTGCAGAGGCACAGATGGTAAATTACATTCCCAACTGGTCAAAGGTCATGACGATTTGAGACAGGACGCCGTGATGGAGCAAGTTTATACTATAATGAATAATCTTTTGTCTTACAAGAAATCAACGAAACACCTACGGATTAGGACCTACAAAATTGTGCCATTGTCTATGAGGAGTGGTATTCTAAAATGGAACGATAACAGCATGCCTATTGGTGAATATTTAGTTGGGTCCAAAGATATAAAGGGGGCGCATCAGATTTACAGGCCCAGTGATAAGAGTCACACAAGTTGTCGCGAAATATTTAAGGTTAGATATTTAAAATATTTTGTAACTCTTCCTAGCTAAGTATATTCAATTCGATAAATTACTGCTAAAATGTACATTATTTTCAATTTTTTAGAAATGTGCTAGCAAAACGGCTGACTTGAAACTAAAGACCTATAAGGATATTTGTAAAAGTTTCAAACCCGTGCTTCACCACTTCTTTGAAGAATATTTCCTTCAACCTGCTGTGTGGTACGAAAGAAGAAGGGCATATATTCACAGTGTTGCCACAACTAGTATGTGCGGTTACATCCTTGGAATCGGAGATCGACATACCAGCAACATTTTAATTGACAAAATGACGGCTGAAGTTATTCATATTGATTTCGGTAAGTTTAAAAAAAATCTGATATCGGGATAAAAAGTAAAATTGATTTCATTAAAGGTTACTTATTAATTTTAATAGATATTTTTGGAAACATGGCGCAGTCGTTAATGGTTTTAAACGAAACATCATCTATTTTTATTTCTTCTAATAGCTGTTCTTTTCATTATTCCAATGATATAAGGTTTAAAAAGTCTTTGTATGTACTCTGGCTCAAAATGTTTTATTATTCAGCCAGCTGAATTGTTTATTTACTTAATATTTAATTATTCAAATAGGCATTGCATTTGAACAAGGAAGAGTTCTACCCACTCCAGAGACAGTTCCATTCCGATTGACCAGAGATATGGTAGATGGTATGGGTGTCAGTGGAGTAGAAGGAACTTTCAAGAGGTAAATAATAAAAATAACACAGTTAAAATTCCATTTAATTTTAATTGTTTATTTAGATCTTGCGAGAAAACGATGGAGGTTTTACGTCAAAATGCCCAAACAATAATAACTATCTTAGAAGTGCTACTTTACGATCCTCTGTATGCGTGGACGGTCACAGCGGCCGAAGCGAATAAGCGTCAAACAGAAAGTGACAGTAGTCTTAGAGCCGAAAATAGCGATTCATCAGATGGTAAGTTTTTCGCTGCATTTTTCTAATACTGGTACCCAGTGCCTCGTCCTTCTAGTAGGAAGGCCCGCGGCAATGATACGAGAATTCTGTTTTTTTTTATCAATAGTTGTCAATATAAGAAAAAAAATCCATTGTGATGGACAAATAAATTATGGAAGATGTAAAAAATGATACATATATCGCAATATTTATACAGGAAGTATAGTATAGTTGTTTTTGGGTATAAAAATTATAATTTCGTATTTGCATCAATATATTGTATAGGGGGCGCCACATAAGCCATATTTGAGGGGATAAATATACATTACTTATATTTAAGTTAGCGCCATTTTTATTTAAAATATATTAAAGACACGTTCATTTAACAAACAAAATCATATTTATTAAACTCAAAAGTTTTTCTATGTAATCGCATTTCTAGTTTAGAAATCAGCTCAATAATTCTCATTTAATTCATTGGGCGAAATATTAACATAATAGATGTCTTTGATATTTAGAGTTTAGAAATATTAGCGTAGTAGGCAGGCGTCAAGAATTATTTTGACAGCTAGACATTCTTATTTCAATAATGTATAACTCCTGTCATAGTTTATATTTGCTACGTTTGAAAAGTACCTCCCGGAGCGGAGTAGAGCTAGTAGATTTTTTTAGTTACGTGATCATCGAGCAAATCGAGCTTATACAGAATAAAAGAATGGCTATGGATTTGTTTGGGTTTCTCGTTTCCGGTTTTCAATAAAATAACAAACTTAAACCTTTCTTTTAAATCAAATTTGATCTCTCGTCTCGTGGTTTTTGTTGCAAGTTGCAAAGTAAAGTTAATTTTTAGCTGTGGTATTTTCGCTTTTTGCTTTCACTAGAAAATAAACAATGTTCTCATTTCTGTCTGACATTTTTTATAAGTATTTTTTTTTAATAAACAAACATGAAAAAGAATATACTGCAACACAAGAAACAACGAACGACGTCTTTACATCTCAGAGAAGTACATCTACTTTGTCAATTGTCACAGAAATTACGTTTACTCCAAAAGCTCTAAAATTTAATTCGGAGTAAATAGATATTACTCGACTTACCAGCTCTGCATTAAAAGACCACGGAGCAGATCCCATCGAGTAGACACAGATGTATTAAAAGAACGGCTTCGAGTAAAAAGAGCAAAACGAGGTAGTTTTCAAACGCAGCAATTTATTAACCAAAAGCTAAAGATGCAGAGACATAATATTTTTACAAATATGGCAATTAGAGATATGATTTTGCCCTGTGGAGAGGGCGGATAGAATGGCTTCACCCGGACAATTTACCATCGCGATGGTAGAAGCCACTAAATGGCCACTTCCTATAGATGAGGCATCTAGAGACACCTCTCGACGACGTTATTAACCTGCATGACTTACACCCCAGAGTGACAACCAGCAGGTGTTTGATGAGTCAATAACCTGTAGTATTTTAACGAGCTGAGAAGATGGCTGTCTGAGACACCCCTCAGTGTCAATCCGCAGATTATAATGATAACCTGCAGGAATTCGATGAGCTGAGAAGATGGCTGTCTCTGGACATCTCTCAGAGACAACCAGCATGTTTTGACAAGTTTGACATTCTCAAATTTTTTGTTAAAAATCAAGCTAGTGTCTACTTCAGAAATTTTGATAGTCACTTTCCGATTTTCTAAATTTTTACTCTTTTCTCAATATTCGAGAAATTTCCTACACAAAATAGTATATTATGTAACGATCATGTAATGATGGTTATCAATACATGAGCATTAACCAGGATACGAAACGAGCCAAAGGTGAGTTTGGTATGGTTTATGCGAGTGTATTAATAACCATTACATGAGAGTTGCATACACTATTTTTTCTACACCAGATAAATAATCAAGAACTATAAATATTATATTTATATTTGTATTGAACACAATAACAGTAATTACTAGTATTTCTATAACAAATTCTACAAAATTGTAATTAATGGTATTACCATAGATTTTTGGGGCAAAATATTTTGTACTGGGTTTTCTGCTTTCTCCGATATGTGTGAAGGAGTCGATGGTAAAGTAAGTCTTCTATATCGCTGATATCAAGACATTTTGATAATATAATTATCGAAGTTCAGCTATCTACGAAAATTTAATACGTACTGATTTTGACAACTAAAACAATTACAAACGTCAAATGCACAGCATGCTTGATTGAAAAATTATGGGTTTCTATTAATTAAAAATCTGTATCGTTTTGAAAAATCTGTATCATAATGGATATCATTATGAAACGGATTATGGGCATATAAGTGCATTATTATAATACGGGTGTAGAAAAAAATGTTTATTATTACCTGAATTAATAATTTTTTATGGAATTACCCATACCGCGATAACTCGTGATGTTGGTCGCTGCTCTCCTACTATTCTATACATTTACTTTCCTTTCCATTTTTTCTTCCAATTGATACAAAATGATTTTGATAACCTTATTGTACTCAATTATTTCCTCTCTTTAGAGTTTTTGAATATTTTACCACTGTTTACTTTCTGTTGAAATAATATATTGTTCTTCATTGTTAATTACCATGGTTTTGCTATTTTATTCAGCGACAGAGTTTTATTTGCTTATTTGATACAGGGTAGGGTGTATGAGCGCATACTTTTGAGACAATTAAGCTAATAAAAACCAAATTAGCAAAATTTTCTAATTACCTTGTATCTTAAAGGTTATAATAAGGCTACAAATGCGTTTCCTTAGTATTTTTCTATTTTATGAAATACCGAGAATGTTTGATCGGAAGTTTGTTGTTAAAAAAATAAATAAATCTTGGTTTTAGGACATAAGTCTTTTTACCATTTTACCAACTTGACTTGCTAGAATTATTTCTCTGTATAAATATACCAACATTATTAAGTCTATTTCAATGTCCACTATACTTTTTTTTTTAACATTTGCAGAACCAACTAATGTGTCAGCTGAACGAGCTTTGCTAAGACTTCGAGAAAAATTACAAGGTACAGAGTTAGGTTATCCAAGAAGCATTGAACATCAAGTTGGGACTTTGATACAGCAAGCTGTCGATCCTGAGAATTTGTGTAAACTGTTTGTGGGCTGGCAGCCTTATGTTTAAAAAAACCCAATGATATATTTACTTTTATTATATTTATAGTTAATTATATTCTCAAATAACTAGATTTATGCAAAAAGATATACTCCTCTTTTTCTTAAAGAGATCTTTGCATTTGTTGATTTGAGGATATGTACTGCTAGAACCCTCGAATTTTTACTGCAAATTAATTTTTTTATATACTAAGTTACTGTGATATTTAGGTTTAAGTAAGTTTTCAATGTTAGTTGTGTATTATATACATTGTAAAAACTCTCCAAAAGTTTTTATGTATTTAAGTCGCCATAATGACGTGGATTTCAAAGTAAGAATATCTATAATTGCATCACTAGTTAAGCATCTAAACGAAGCATTCACAAAATTGTTATGGAAATGTTGTTTTAGTTTGTGTTTAAGTTTTATATTCTAAGTGTTTAATAGAAATAAATATTTTTGATATTTATAAATGGTTTTTTATTATCAGGATTATATTGTTTTTTGCATTTTTCTTTGGACCAATTGGTTAAAGGTTTGTTTTTTTTGTGTACCACTGTTCTTTTCAGGAAATTTTTCCAAAATTTGAAAGTTTTGAAAAAAAAAAAAAAATTAACTACTCATGAATTTAAATTTTTATTTCTTTCACCACTTAATATTTAATGCATTTGGTATTTTTGCTATTTCATGATATTGTGTATGTAATACTCCAGAACACTTATCACTATCTTGACCACCTAACCAATTATCATATAACTGTTTTATAATTTTACTGTCTTCAGGAGAATGACATGGCAGTGAGGAATAAAGTTGTTCAACTTCAATTACCAAATCTTTAACGGTCCTGCCTTCTTTTGGTCTTACTTGCGCCCCTCCATTTAAACAACCTATAAGAAAGGGAACAATTTACACATCTTTTATATATTTTTCATCTTTTTATTACTACCTGAAGGACAAGCCATAACTTCCACATAGTGATATAGTGATTTTCCTCGTTTTAATTTTTGTACCAGGTTCTGTATATTTCTAAAGCCGTTAGCTATTGCAAATCTCAATAGAACCTTACCGTCTTTTTCTAAAATCACTTCTCTAAAATCTGGATTCCTAAAATTGAATTTCCACCATCATCAAAACAATAATAAACCACCCATTAAATCAAATAGTTATACCTTAAATTTTTGTACTCCAAACTATCACATTCTTGCCCAAATAATTCATGAGCAGCATATTTAAAAATATGGTCAGCGTATCCACCTGATCCAGATCCTATGTGTTTTACCAGAGCTGGTGAAACCTCGCTCTCTTTAGAAATCCAGGGTTGACATAATTTGCCATTGTCAAGAGAACTTAATTCTATACCATCTCTAGATAACATTTGTTCAAGCTCAACTAAAATATATCAATAATAATAAAAAATAAGTGCATTAAAAAGAAAAAAACATTTTTATGTCTCTTGACACATTTGGCTAGTTTTTGAGCTTTGTTTTTCCTTACTAAATATTTTATGACTTCTTAATTTTACTCTACCAACATCAAGGTATACAAGTGAATTTTACTTTTCTATAACCTCCATTATAGAGAAATTGTGTATATCTTGCTAATTAATCCTAATAAGTATAAAACCAGTCCAAAAATGATATTCTGCTTAGTAAGCAAAATCAAAGTTACTTGAAAATAATTATCTCTGCTGTTTTTCTTTTAATACAATCCAGTGCCTGTTGTGGTATTAACCAGGAGGAAAATGTCACTATTAATATTATTTATAAGTATATAAAATAAGGAATACAAATGTTTAGTAGTATGTTAAGATTACCTACTTGCTGTAATTACACAATCAACGTCTCTGCTTTCTGTCTCTTCAGAAAAGAAATCTTCGCGAGATGCTTCTAGCTTTTTGTCATAACAAGGCATTACAGTTACATGGTATATAGATCTATTGCCCAAGTTGCAACAAACATAATCTTTTATTAATGAACCCATTATTTGCTGAGGTGATTTTGTTGTTGCAATATAAGGTAATATATAGCTGCCATGGGTTTTTTCGGCATAGCATACCCATCCTGAAAATAATGAAAATTCCATTTGATTCTTTTCTTTTTAGATTTGATAAATTATATTATAAAGTAAAAGTATAGACATTTGTTAGTTATGAAATTCTACCTGGACAACTTGATGCAAGCATGGGCAGAACATTTTGTACTCCATCAGTTTCTGTAGCCCTGTATCTTCTAATAAATTCTCTTTGTGTTTCCAGAATTGCAAAATCATCAGCAATAGTCATATCTACTACCATGTCGGCACCCAACTGTTTGAAATATTGTGCAAGTTTCGATACACAGTCATTAGGGGACAACTGATAGCGTATTGCTAGAGATAGTATTGGTTGAATTGAAAGTGAAACTATTATTAATTTGGCTGCAGATGTACCATCCTAAAAATACAAGTAATGTTTATTTGCTTTTATATTACAGGATAAGCAATCATTCTTACTAATTTTATTCTTTTATTTTCTTCAAATACTCTCAACAACTCTTCTTGACTCTGTTGAGTAACTAGTACACTTTCTGCAGATGTTATGCAACCAGAACATGCTAGGCAATCGGCCAGAGTTATTTCAACTTTTTGCAATTTCTGCACACTGCCATCCTAGATAATATAAGTCATATATTTTTTAAATAATTTAAATTTTATTCCAAATTTACCAATACACAATGTAATTTTTTATGCCAATAACTCAAATGAAAACTTCAGCCAAGAAGTTACATCAGATTTGCCTATTAATAATATAGGTGTCCCACATCCCACAATTATACATATTTGGCACATACATTATTTTTACTTTAACTAAATTACTTAAAAGCAGTGAATAACTAATTTTTTCAGTTTCTATGTTTTTAGTTGATAAAAACAAGAAATTTCAGCTAATTAACAATGTAAAATTGTGAGGTCTATAAGTTTCATATGAAATAAACTTGCATCTGCCATAAAAATGTTCAAGTTTTTTTTAGAGACCTTTGTATTCTGTAGAAGTTACTTCTTTTTTAAATGTGAATATTATTATTGCAATTGTTGCACAAGAAGGTAGACATTCAACAGTATATGGAAGGGCAGTTTTTATTCATATGCTATTCATTGTTACTTCACTTAGCTATTAAAGGCTTGATGGCCTTTTCAAAATGAATAACATAATTTATAACCTTTCTGAATTTTGGGCCAACAAGAATAAAAACTAGTGCCAAAGAAGCGGAAAAAATAAGATTAAAAAGCAATAGGGGAAACCCTAGAAGTGTAAGGTCAAAACTATAAGCAATCTCTGAATGAGGAATCAGAAAAATAAATGGCATTTTTATCATTTACATCACATATAATATAGTTATTCTTGTTTTCGCATTAAAGAGAAAATTGTAAACCATTAATTCATAAAAAATTACCTACTTCTTCAATTTGAAAGTATCCATCTTCTTGTATCTTTATTTTAGACCCTGTGGTACTAGTAGTTTTTTTCTCTATTTTTACGGGTTTAATACATTCCTAAAAAAAATATTTATATAGGTTTTGATTTAGTTCAAAGCAAGGTCATTTGTATTGAATACATACTTGAGAAGGTGTTATAAAATCGTCTAAGTCGGTTAGCTGTAATGCACCACTGAACCGTGACATTTTTAGATAATAAAATAAACATTAATCTATACAAATTATTTTTTCTTAAATATCGTATCACTTTTAAGGCTTACAGCTTTAAATACAAATTAAAAATTATAAAAACAAACTAAATGAATAATGACAATCAAAAGTGTGGTTATATTACTCCACTTCACCTCCACTTATTTTGATTATCGTACGGTCTCGCTAATGTGGTTATCCAGTTATTACTTCTTCTTTTCCTTAACTGTTTACATCAATAAATTTGTAAAATGTAAAAAGTTGCAATCTGTCATTTTTTGACTTTGTCATTTGTATTTTTTGACGCTTGATGTTATTGAATCATGTTAGCCTTTTTATATTTTTTTTATTTTAATTTTTTTCCTAATTATACAAAAATAATGCATGTATAATAATTTGTGTGTTTTGCAACCACTATCTGAGATAACAATTTAATAACATTTTAAAATGTCATTTACTTATAATCCTTACCGATAAAATAGCTCATAGGTCAAATCAGTATATTAGAATTCATAAATTCAATTAATGTAGGTAGCTAATAAATATATCCAACGAAAAATAATCAAAATGCCATGTACAAAGTGTAGATCCGATTTCAATTTATTTAATTGGAAAATTAAATGTGGTGAGTGTGAAGACAAATACTGCACTAAATGTTTAAAAAGGAGAGAAGGGTAAGTACCTAGTACTAAGTAATCGCATAATTTTTATGTTTACATGGATCAGTATAAATTGATCATTACCATTAAACAGCATAGTGTTCCTTATATTCTTTTTAATTTCGTCCTAGGAGATTCATTTTTAAAAAATAGTTTTTCATCTTTTATAATATTTATGAATTAATTAGTAAATTCTTGTATTCCTAATTAAGTATATAATTCAAGAATTTAATGACTGAAAAAGTGTTTACCATATATACACAAAAACGACTTGAAAGACATTTTAAATGTTTTTAGTAAATTAAATTAAATTTCGTTAGAACTATGGCCTTTCCAGATCTATTGTGGATGTCCTTTAATCGTTGGCCATGTCTAGTTTGGTCTTTTGTAATAGACTTCATAGACTAAGAAGTAGCTCTCCAGTATTATTGCAAGTTGCTCTTGGTTTTTCTTCTCTAAGTGTAAGGAATCTCAGTCTTGTTAGACCTTCACAGTAGCACAATAAGTACTGCAGTTTCCTTGTCTCACTGACAAAATTGGCACTAGGTCCCTTCAGCCAGGCCATTGTTATACATATATTTGTTAATCCTACAATGCCATATTAAAAAGCCTACTAGTATTCTAGTATTTTTCCTATCTATGGCTTAGCAGATGTTTCCTTTTAAGAACTCTATGGCCTGTCTCTGTCCTGGTGAATTGGCTCACCATTCCTGAGATTTTTTAACATCCACTGCTTTGTGCATGTTCTGATAGTTGACTACCTAGCTCTGTTAGGGCTTCCAAACTGTCCCACACAAGCTTTGAATGTATATAATTCCACAGAAAAAAGCATCCAAAAGTAAATGTCTGTTATGTTTCTCCCCAAAGTTAAAGCAGTTGACAATATTTAAAAAACAAGCTCACAAAAAATTTTAAATTTCAGGATTACAAAGCGATTATGTTAACTATAGTAAATAACGTTCTGATTGTAAAACTTTATCAAAAAGGTGCTATCAACAGTTTATTGTAAATTCTGAGTATTCTTTAACATACCATAGAAACCTAAAACAGTTTTGGAATTTTGTTAAGAGTAAGCAGAACAGGAATTATTTACCACCATTGCTATTCTCAATGTCATTTGGGACCAGATTTGCTTGATCTTTTTGCAGAATAATTCCAGTCAGTATATACTGATAATAATATTGATCCTCAAAGTAAACCGCCACTTAATCACATTTCTATATCTGAGTATGTTATTCCTATAGCAACCATTTATGAAGAGATGGCTAGTATTGACATTACCAAGGGGCCAGGACCTGATGGTATCCCCCTTCTGTTCTCAGATTTTGTAGTTTTGTTCTCTCGCGGCCACTTCACATTATATTTAATAAGTCTCTTGCTTCAGGCATATTCCCAGACTTCTGGAAAGTGAGCTGTCTTACACCTATTTTTAAGTCTGGTAACAGAGCAGACATATCCAACTATAGACTCATCTGTAATCTTAGTTCCATTCCAAAGTTGTTTGAAAAGATAGTAGCTGATTACTTAAGATCTAAATTAAATTTATCAATAATAGAAGAACAATTTGGGTTTCTTAACAAAAAATCTACAGAACTGAATTTACTTGTTTTTGTTGACTATCTGTCGGACGTCTTGGATAGAGGTGGTGAGGTGCATGCCTTATAGAAAAACTTTTCCAAGGCATTTGACAGGGTCATTCGCAAACTTTTGTTAAATAAACAGGAGACTGCTGGGATCATGGGAACATTATTGCAATGGCTGGCAAGTTATTTATCTGAAAGAATCCAAACTGTTAAATTGAATAATTACAGATCTAAAAACATTCCCAACCCATTTGGGACCTTTGTTCTTTTTATTATTTATACATGATATCTCAGAATGTTTCAAGTTTGCCTAATTTTTATGTTTTGCTGATGACCTAAAGTGCTACCTAGCAGTTTTATCTCTTAAGGATTGTCTCAAACTTAGGCTTGATGAGAGGTGTGCAAATAATGCTGTGGACCTAAACATCACTATGTATTACTAGGAAGATCAACAGGATTCACTATCAATATAATATCAAGGGTACACCAGTGTCCCAAGTTGCATCCATTCGAGATCTGGGTAGTTATTATGGACTCTACACTCTCATTTGACAATCACATTGACACAATAGTACCCAGAGCTCTTGGTTTGCTTGGGTTTATGAAAAGAAACACATCAGACTTTACAATTATTAATGGTTATTGTACTGTAGTTTTGTCAGACCTCTGCTAGAATATTGCTCTTCAGTCTGGAATCCCCAGTATACTTGTCACATTCATAGATTAGAACAGGTTCAGAGAAAATTTCTTCGCTACTTAGCATTTAAATCAAATATTCCATGGATAGATGAATATTCCTATAATTCTGCGGCACTGCAAGAGACATTCTCCTTACCAACTTTGAGAATAAGAAGAGATCAGGCAGATCTGAAATTATATTTTAAGCTCATTAATTATATGGTAGATTGCCCTACATTGATTTCAAGTATGTTGTTGGCAGCCCCAACTAGAAGCACAAGATCAATAAACAATTTCCATCAGCCCTACATGAGAACTAATACTGGCCTCAATTCATTCATGCCTAGAGTTTCACGAAGCACTAATGCTTGTGCCGATAGTCTAGAATTTTTTAATTCACACTTTTCTAATTTTGTGAGGGTGTTAAAACTTACTGTGACTTAAATTCCCTAGTCCTAATATTAGTTGTTTCGATTTTGTACATGTAAATATATTTATGATTTTTGTTGTTAGTTTATTAGTTTATTAGTTTATTATTATGACATACTTATTATTTAGATTAACTCTATTTGAAGTTTTTTTTTGTTTTTATTTGTAACTTTGTACTGAAAGTGGTCAAGGCCCGTGAATAAATAAATAAAAAAAATAATAATATAACAAATATATGATTTTGAGTAATTCACTATATAATATTTTTGTGAAATAAAGCAAGTAAATTGTATTTTTGCTTCTACACAAATAATAATATGCAAGATAAATATTGTTTGTTCCAAAATACAGGTTTTTTTATATATTATTCACAGTTTACAAATTGTGATTCCCAATCACAATAAGATTGTTTTTTATAATTTCATTTTTATTTAAAAGATAAAACAAATTTATTTAAAATGATAATTCTTTTAATAATGTAAGCAAATAATACTCATTTCATAATCTAATAAGGAAATTACAGTATTTGGTGTTTCTTTGTTGATAAGCAATGTAAATATTAAGAATTAAATTACAATAAACAATCAGTATGTATAAGTAGTTTGAACTAAGTATTTAGAAATAAGCAGGTCTGTTTATTGTGTAATAAAATAAAAATACTGTCAAAATTAATCACTCCATTTATTTGTTGAAACATCTATTTACAATTTTTAAATCATCCCAATATTCATTCCGTTTATTTAAAAATGTAATGTACACCTTTTTATATCTTCTGCTGCATCTGTCATGTGCCAGGCATCATAGAAAAAGAAATTTTAAAGGAAGTTCAGTAGTATTAAAATGAATGTTTCGGACATTATATAACTGAATAAAAAGTACTGTAGAGTACTAACAGAGATTTATGGACTCAAAATAAGTTGATTTAACCAAACTTACCTATATACCAACTTGCTTCATTTGGCCGCTAGAGGTCAATAAAGTTAAATAAATGTATCTGTTTTTTAATCTTCAGAATTCAGCCATTTTAAAAGATCAAACTTGGTACGAATACTAGGTATTTTATGGTCAATTAAGAGCAGCAGGAACATTTTTCTATTGTATAAGTGCTCATTAAGGGGAAGCCAAAGGGCATTTTTAAAATTTTTGAATATGTCACTTTTTGATATTTCTGGAAATTAAAATAGGAAACTATGGAGTTTTTATTCAAAACACTTACTCGTTCAATGTCGCTATGTTGTATCATTTTCTAACAAAAATGGATTTGAACTTTTCATATCGCTATGCTTAACATCCCTACTAGGAAAGATAGTAACAATGAAATAATGAAAGTTTCGCTGTCAACACCTAAAAAGTCCTACAGACAGCATTCTGTATGCTACATATAAAAATTATTATGTATTTCATGTATTTCTTACAACCTACAATTATTTCTAGGAGGAATATTGTGGAATTGGTTCTGCCGGGCCCACTATTCGAACTTACCATACAAAAATATAAGCTAAATGTACCCATTTTCAATTCACTGGTCTAAACATACATGTAGCTACCGTGTTACAACAGTTGTGACATTTGCCCTAACGGTAGTATGTCAGTGTACCAATTGGCAGCTAAGGTTTAAAACATTTCCTTGAAACTGAACCTAGTATATAATGCCAACCCGCCAACTCTTCTAATAATTCAGAAAATGCGATTTTATGAAGAATTCAGTAGTACAATCTTAACCCCTTTTAATGAGAAAAATAGTGTTGTTGAAACTGTGAGAATGAACTGTACACAGGTGTTCATGCTACTGGAAGTTTAAATACTTTGAGTACATTGAAACTGACATTGTATTTTATTAATTTATACATGGTTGATTAGGAATGTGAATTATTTTTATTTATACCAAAAATTGCCTAATTACATATATCTTTGGTCGTAAGGTAAAAGAGTGTAATTTGATTTTGTCACTTTTAAGGAAAGCCTGATGAAATGCTTAAACTTAATTAAGCAATATATTGCATAATAATTAATATAGTGGATAATTAGTGTTGTGGATTTGACCAGTCAATTTTGTTTTGTAAGTTGACTAAAATAAATTAAAAAATACAATAAAACAAACAAATAAAAATTAATATTTTATTTTCACATTTAAAATAAATTCAAAATATATTTCAATTGGCCATGCAGTGCTAGAGTGCATAGCGACAGTATGTTGTTATTTGAAGGGTGCAAGTGCAATTTGAACGTAGAATAATGATGCATGGAGTGCACAATAACTCCTAGAATAATGACGCATGGAGTGCACAATAACCCGTGACATTTCTTGAAATGTATTGATATTTATCATGTATCATTATACAATTCAAATAAAATAGTTTTGATTATTTTAGATATTTTGTCCGAATTTAACTGGTCAATTAGGTAGCGGTCGATTGACCATCCCCAATACTATTGATAATTAATAAGGTACACGTGTTAGTTATTATTACATAACTCAATATTACCAAAAATTGACTAATGTCCTTTTATTTCTTAGCCACAGAATACAGAATGTCTAGGGTTGCCACCTGTCCTTTTTTGAAAAGGACAGTCCTTTTTTCATGCAAAATGTCCTTGCGACTTTTTAAAGTTTAAAATGTCCCTTTTTACGGCATATGTCCTGTTTTACTCTGATATCGTTGAAAGGGACGTGGTTTATATACAAGTATACAAGCTGAGAATAGAAGCTCGGTAGATAGGCGAGGACTTTTTTTGTTATACACTCGTTGACTTTTTTTTTAGAAATCTTTAGAAGAATGAGGACCTTTTGTATACCGGATCCTCTATCAGCAGCATAGTCCTTTATTCACTTTTCAAAAAGGTGGCAACCCTAAGAATGCCTCTATTAAACATCATCACAATGTTACATACTTATATATCTGACAGATAATAAAAATATATATAGTTTATATATGAAAGGAACATGACTATATGCAAAAGATTAAAATCAATGACTTCCACTCGCTTTCCTCATACACATCATGACTAATGTTTTTATCAAAATAAATTAAAATATCTAAACTTTAATTGAAAAACATCATTAAGATTATCGCATTATGACAATAACGATTTATGATTCAATAGTTACTTAATAGGTTCTCTCATTTTTGCTTTTTTCACTTTTTTTTTCTTTTTTTTTCAGAATTTACAAACATGTAATTCCCAGTATTTATATTTATTTCGAAATATAAACAATTTTATTTATAGATAAACAAAATGTTTCTGTTTTGGTGTTTTGTTAGCACAATCGAGTTAAATATATATTGTATAGGGTGTTTCTAAAAAACCATTCAAAATAGTTAAAGATAGTGTTTTAGAGTTTACTAAATAAATTTTTTAGTTTCTATGTAATTTTCTTATTAGAAAATCAGCAATTTTATAGTTAAATATGTTTGTAATTAAAGTTGTAGGAGATAACACCCAGCTAAGAATTTTTTTAAAATTAACATCAAAAATTTCAATTCCAATTATTCAGGGTAGCTAAAAGGCTGGCGACAAGATATTTTTTCTTTGAAACGAATAATTATGAAATTGTAGAGAAATGAATAGGATCGCATTCTGCATTTTTTAGAGGACACGTCAAATTTAAGTGATGTCATCGTTTAGCGTACCGCCGCCATCTTGACTTTTTTAAATAGCAATGTAGCCGAGTGATATATCACAGAAAATGCTTACTTCTGCCTTTATTTTTGAAAAGAGAAAGAAACAGCAAGCGTTTCTGTGATATATTTAGACATACATTGTTATTTAAAACAATTAAAATGGCGGCGTTACTCTAATGTTTAAAATCCCTTATCGATTAAAATTACAATTGTATTTCGTATAATTCTATATCTATAATTCCATTGAATACATTAATGGGCTTCTTTAGTATGTTCTTAAGTTCATGTCTCGTTTTGGCCTATATAAATTATTTTACATTTTGTCGGCGTATTTTTAGAAATAAATATCATTTACGAATAGTTAATTTATTAAAAAAAAAGTCGACACAAAAAATTGGATTTATGATATTTTCAGGATATTATATTGTGAAAAATGTCTTATTTTACTCAAGCGACCACCCGATAGATCGCAATTAATGGAACTAAAGTCGAAAGATTTGCAAGATTATTTAAATAAGCGTCATATTTCTACGTATGGATTAGTAGGTATGTTAAAAAAAAATTAAACATTACATGTTAAAAATGTATTTGGCCCTTTGTTTGAAAGTAATTAAATTATTGAGTATCAATGTCTATGAAATATCTTTGAATATCTACATAATTACTATTTTAAAAATTATCGATGTGTTCAGGCTTTCTGAAAATGTCACACAGTCTACTTATTAGATTGCCAGCAAGATCTTTAGATTTAGCACAGTTGGTTTTTTCTTTTTAGGTTATTCTATACAGAAAATTGATTCGAAAAAGGATTTTCATAACCAGATTTAGAATCTACAGCATTGACTAAAACCTTCAATGACTAAATTTTAAACAAATCTATTTAAATAATATCTTGATCTATCTAAAATTAAATTATATGGTTTTTAAACTGGTCCAATATATTTTAAACATAAAAACAATAAATTTACCTTTAAAACATTTTTAATTTGTAGCTTATAGGTTTTTAAATCGCTTAAACCGAATTTTTCGTTTGTTGCTTTTAACTTTAATTTAGTTATTTTTTTTTTAGAAAAACAAGAGTTGGTCGACTTGCTTTGTAATAAACAAATACCAGAAAAACCAAAACGGGGTGTAGAG
The DNA here is from genome assembly GCA_927349885.1 of Psylliodes chrysocephalus. NCBI lineage: Eukaryota > Metazoa > Arthropoda > Insecta > Coleoptera > Chrysomelidae > Psylliodes > Psylliodes chrysocephalus. The sequence continues at coordinate 72,457,136 of OV651818.1, read as the reverse complement.
AAACTTACTGCCAATTTTGCTGGTTCGCTGCCTAATTTAAGGCCGTTGAATGAAATTTGGGGTAAGTTCATCGAAAATTTAGTCGTTTTTTTTTATTGTTTCGTCCCCAATTTGGCTAAAATTATCATTACAGAATCACCTTGGTTTATGCCTCTCCGTGCATAAAGGCGTTTTACTTATATACTATTTGACGTGCATTGAAATCAGAAATAGTTGTAGTAAAAAGGACTAAAAATTGCCATCCCCCAACCCAACCTATCTTCAAAAGTAACGCTCAAAAAATATGAAAAAACTCACAAACGTTGAGGAGTCAGTTTTAAGGGGGATTTTGAAAAGTACAAAAAAAATTCCGATGCCATCGTGTGGGTATCAAATTTAATATGAAAGCTCGTTGAAGCACGGTTTTAAAATTTATAATGCTTTCGTTTGCATTAGTTTTTCTTTAACACTTTTTCGTACAAAAAGCTCTTAAAAATTGCTGACCTCAACTTATCTTTATAAATTAACGCTGAAAAACTCACGAACGTTGAAAATTAGGTTTAGAATGAATGAAAATTATAAAGATTGCATTCAGTTAGATGTTTTTTTTATACCTACACATATATTTTTTTATTTTATTAAAAATAAACTTTAAAAATGTAGAACTGCCGCCAATAGTTTGAATGACTATATTTCGAGTAAACTCCCTTTAAATAAAACATTAAAGCTGTGTAACGGCCCACCCCCGGTACCCCCTATTTGTTCGTTGTTTTACTCACTAAAATATTATTTACCTCACAGGTTATTTTACTTTAAATTCTATAGTTACTGTATTTGGCCTTTTTCCTTAAATTGTAGAAGTGATCGTCTAGTTAATTAATAATTTATATACTCACGTTGTGATAATCTTAATTAAGGTAAACCCGGATTCGATGCAAAGTTGGTGTAAATTGATAAATAAAACCAAACAAATTGATATTTAAACTCTTTTATTTTTCATACTTTAAATGTGATGCAATAATTAGCAAAGTATATTACAATTAATTTGTACTATTTACTGAGATCTCACTTGAGTCCTGTTCAAACGCAGACCATATTCATTTGCTATCAATATATATTTTATTTAGGTTGATGACCAACGGATTTAACGAACAGCGTCAATTCGCCAGTTGGTTAACTACTATGTTTATGTTATATTCTTATTTAGGTTGATGGCCAACGAAGTTAACAAACAGCGCCAACTCTCCAGTTGGTTAACTACTGTGTTGATGTTGATTTGATTCTATTCTAGATATACACAGGTTGCACCCTCTTAGGTAAATATTTCGACGAGTGTAGAGGTGGTCATCACCTCTACGGAAGTAACTAACAGCTCCAATTCGCCAGTTGATTACTTTACTATGCTGATTTCACATATATTTTGTTTCAAACCTTGTAGAATGAGTGGCTTAGCGTATAGGTGTCCCCTTTGAGCTAACGAACAGTGTAATCACCAGTTGGTTAACTTACTATTAAACTTTACCATCTTGGTTTGTACAATTTATCCAAGATAGCACATCCCTGTATATTTCTAAAATATTGATGTTTATAATTTCTATTGAATTAACTTAATGCAACCCTGTATATTTTTTTATTGATTATTATAATTTCTTTTGAAATAATTTAATACAACCCTGTATATTTCTTAAAATTGATTTTTATAATTTCTATTGAAATACTCAAAATGCACCCATCGAAAACAGATGTTATCCTAACTGTCTTTCGAGGTGTGTGACCTGAAGGCCATGTGGTTTATTGGTTACATTGATATTTTACAGAAAATGTGAAGCCCTCATCTAAACGAAACCCCGGTGGTATCTCAAAGAAAGTTACATAAATCTTTTGACTCACCATTGAAAATACAGACATTAGATTATGTTCTAATTTCATCTAGCGTTGTGACGGCGTCGATTTAGGTACGTCGCAGCGTTGAACGTCGCCCTGCGTCGAGGTGCCTAGTGTCGTGGTGGAAAGGAAGGTATTTAATACGGTACTGCATTGGGACAAAGATACGGTAGAAATATTTAGGTGGTGCGGGACGTGACGAAGGGTGTCCACGTGGATATTATGAAAGAAATATTTAGGGGCGGCAAGTGTCGAGAAGTAGAGCTATGGAACGTTGGGCGTCGGAATGAATGTAAGGTAGGAAATACTTAGATGGCGCGGAATGTGACAGCGTTCAAGATGTAGGAAGTAGGACGGCAGGACGTTGGGCGTCGAAACGTTGACACCTTCGGGGATATGAGGTATTTTAGGACAGACGTCGTTTAGGAAGAGCGTTTTAGGAAAGGTACTGACTACTGATCTTGAACTATAACTGGATACAAATAATAAATGAATGTTTGCACATCAAATAATAAAAATTGAATGAATACTAGCTCATTTGGGTCTGACTTCTTATACTAAATTTAATTGATTGTGACATTTCTGTGTGTCTTAGTTCCCAGAGAAATACGAATGTGGGTGCAAAGGGGGTGGCTGATTTATTATGTGCCTTGAGAGCTTTGTGTATCGAAATATTGTCGAAATCGGTCTTAACATCGAAACTAGAAAGATAAGCGAGTTAAGTGTTTTAATGATGATTTGTTTTATGGTCTAGGTTCCCAGACACGTGCACGAAATTTGGCTATTTTACGGACGTGGTTATAGATATTATTTATTAGGTGTCGTAAATAAGATTTAATTACCAGGGAGATTTTTCGTTAAATGAAGGATTTTGAATTTAATAATAATGCAATATTATATTTAATAAATGGATTTAATAAATTATTAAGGTACCTGGATATTCTCGTTTTGTTTACAAAATTATTTACATATATTAAAAAAGCTAAAATAATTCAACCTATTTTATTGCAACTGGACCCAAAATTTTTTGAATCATTAGTTTTATTAAATTTAACTAAATTAGATGTAATTTTATTAAATTAGATGTAATTTTATTAAATTAGATGTAATTTTATTAAATTAGATGTAATTTTATTAAATTAGATGTAATTTCACCAAATTACATGTAATACTTTTCAGTAAATTCCAAAACCTAGTGATGCTACGTTGGAAGTGGCAACAGGGCTTACACGGGCATGGATATTTACGTTGTTTATTATAAGCGGCTTACACATTTATTCATTGATAAAAATAAGTTTTATCTGCTTAAAATTCTTCTCTTTATCCCTTCTCTTACTTCTCACCTTTCATCGCCTCACCCCGTCCCTACAACTAGAGTGTTATGATTGTCGACTTAATATTGGCATCGTGAATATTATATTTTATCAATGACTGCTTATATCTCTGTTATCTCTGATTGGTATATATCTTTATAAATTGTAATAGGAGAATTATATTGTTACAACACTAATACCCCATTTAAATATTCAATTTGACAACATAATGTTTCTACACCACTGGAAGAATAGCTTTTGGCAATAAACATGCATAGATGACTAGTATGGTACGTGATATCGATAGCTTCTGCAGTCATATGTATCGCGTGATACCCATTTAATACCATTCATAATTCACCGGTATAGTTCGATGATTGTACATGAACAGGGACGAATTACCTCCTCCAATATTTTGTTCGAGTATAGTTATTGTTTTTTCCTACGTGATTCTAACCTTAGTCCAGGAAGTAGAGTTGGTATTCGTTAAAGAATATAATGTAATAATATAAAACAGTAAAGAATACCAAATACTCCAAAATAAGTCCTAAAGGAATAATTTTTATAATTTTATAAACCGCTTATAAAATGATTACCACAATTCCCGAAATTGTTGCCTTTTTTATTTGGTAAAATTCTGTTGACCAATTAAAAATAGATTTTATGTTCTGGTCTATTTTATCTCTTCATAACTTTCGTCAGTCTAAAATCCGCCTGATTAAAGATTTCTGTAATTTATTTGCACTAATTCTATTTCTAGTCAATAGAGACTGGCAGTCCTGGATTTGCCAATAGGCCGTATAGGCCGCGGCCTAAGGGCGTCAGAGGACGCTCACTCGATTTAAGAGGATAAAAGTCAAAGAAGTTCACTGGTTTTCTCATTATTTTTTATACTAATACGTTAAATCTCTATAGAAACTCATTCCTATCGAAAATGATCAATCCTAGGTACCTACTGTTATTGTACCTACTTTATCTATATTACGATGATTTGGTTCAAGAATGTGTGCATTTTAATAGTCACATTTCCTCTAGTAAAACTGCAGAGTGTGCATGAAGCCTGGATCAAACTCACTACTGTCTTTCAACGTTTTTAAGGAATCAATATCTGTCTAATGTTTACCCTAACTTTGATATAGCTCTCCGCATCCCACTTTCCACTACAAATTGTTCTTGTGAAAAGAGTTTTTCCTATTTAAAACGCGTGAAAAATTATCAAAGGTCTTCATTATTTCAAGAAAAAATGAATTCTTTGGCTCTTCTCTACATAGAAGCAAAGATAATGAATATCATAAGCTATGATGATATTATAGATGATTTTGCTATTAAAAAGTCCCATAAAAAATTGTAATTCTTGTTTCTTTTTTAGTCTCTTTCTTAATGACTAATTCATTCGTTTATTTTAGCGTATTCCTTACTATAAATGGAAAATTATTATTTTAGAAAGGTGGAAATAAAGTGGCCTACACTCATAAAAAATATAAATCCGGCACTGGAGACTGGCACCTCCTGGGAAATGTGTTTAACTCAAAGACATTACAACTAAGAGACCAAATTGTTTACATTTTTATGTGACAAATCATTATTCCCACCAGATTCTCGTTTATTGCGTCTTTGCCGATTTTATCAGTCTGTAAAAATTATTTGGAGAAATTACTTTCGAAAAATAAAATTTGATGTATCCTATAACTATAATTTTATATTATATAAATAAAAATATGTTTTTAATCAAATTATTCTTCGAAGTTTTAATATAGGCTAAATTTTTTATTAAAAAATCAATATTAATCTAAACAAAATATTAGGGTTGCAAAGAACTCCGTAAATACGGCAACGCTGAATATCTTATTTTACGAATTTACAATTTTTATGAATGAAATGTAGTTGCCGTAACCAGCCGCAACGTTGCCAATCGGGTCTAACAGCTATTTTGTATTTCTGACAGTATATGACAGTTTCTGTGTGACTATTTTTGTGAACAATATAAAGAAATATGGAACATGCACGTGTAGTGTTCAATAAGGTAGATCATTTAAATCGAAATTTATGGTTTCATCGGTAAGTATTTTTAGGTAAAGATATGTTGTTTTCATTTGAACTAGTGGAGTAGGGCACCCGTCTTAAGACTGTTTTGACTATACAATTTCTTGTACAAGATTTGATACAATTTCTTATAGAATTTAAATTATATAGGATCACATAGTAAATTGTTTGAAAAATGATTATCCATGCTAATTTTTCAGATAATTTACTGCAGGTTTGATAATATACAATTTAAATTGTACAAGAAATTGTATCAAAAACTTGTGTAGTCTAAAACAGTTTTTAAAGTGATATTCCTTTTATAAATTAGTAAATTTTTCTTATACCAATAAATAATTATTGAATAGTGGCAAAGAAAATTTAACGTAAAATGTAGAATACTTTAAAAATGATTTACCTATTGAGCACCTATACATATTTTTTAATAATCTATTTAGGTTTCGGCAAGATCCTGAGAAAAGAAAACGTTGGTTTTCTCTAATAGGGATCCTTGAAAATCAGAGTTGCGTTTAGAACACTGTTTTCCTGAAAATGTTTTGGTACTAGATATATCAGAAAAGATGCAAACTCCAGACAGTGTGAGGGCTTTCTATTTTTGGATAACTTATCCATCAGGTAAAAATACAAAATATTCAACTGTTTTTGGAACCACCTGCTGCAAAAAGAAACATTGCAGTAAGTTATAACACTAATAACTAAGCATAACAAAATTAAATGAAATTTTAGTTAATAAAATCAAAGTATTTAATATATTTAAAACGTTATTTTAAAAATGTTTACAGTTTTTTAACGATACCATGTTTTTTTGTAATTATTAATTAAAAAATTATATATTTTTAGGACAGTGTTTTATTTAGATACCCCTACCCAGACAACACACCAAATCCCAGAGATATCCACAGAATATCTTTTGTGGATATCCAATATATCTACAGGATATCAGAAATATTCCGTGGATCTAATATGGATATCCAAATGTCCGTCTATATCCAGAATATAGAAGATATCCTAATGGATATTCAGCAAAATATCTAATGGGTATCTTCCAGAAAATACAAGAAATCCCAGAGATATCCACAGAATATATTTTGTGGATATTCAATATATCCAATATGTATATCCAACCAAATGTCCGTCTATATCCCAGGATATAGAAGATATTCGGATATTCAACAAAATATTTTATAGGTATCTTTAGTAGAGGTTCATAAGTAACCAATGATTATTGAATAATGTCGAAAGAAAATAGCAGATATAAAAAATATTTTCAACACTCTGCCTTTGATTTTGCCCACTAAGGAGAAAGTCATCCTTATTAGGACTCTTCAGCAATAAATGGAAGTTCTCGACTCCAGTCTCTAATGGAGTCTGTAGGACACACATTTCGATCGAACTCAATTACGGCGGGTCGAGCATGAGTAGATGCGATAGTGGTATCGCCATCTATACTTAGTAAGCAGAATCAAATAACATCTAGTGGATATCCACGATGGTTTGCGTTCGCGCCTAGACTTTGATATATTTAGTGGTTGTTCATGGGATATTGAATACACCTTAAAAAAATTAATTTTAAATATCTGAACGGTACTATTAGCCACAATGGCGTAATTTTTTAATAATTTGCTATATAATTACATCTCATGGATATAAAATATATATCTCCCATGGACTGGACATTCAGTGGATATTGGGATGTTCAGTAGATATCCAAAGGATTTGGTGTGCTGTCTGGGTACCTACTTAATGTTAATTTAAAATTTTAAATAATTTTGGTTAACATCATACCAGGCAAATATATAGTAAATGCCAATAAACATAAACCAATAAATATTAAAAATTGGAAGGTAACTTGAATTCGCTTGTATTTGAATTTACTTGTACTTGAATTTACCTACATGAAAAATCAGCAAGTATCAGGCAAAACTATTGCCATATACTCTGATAGCCAAGCAGTTCTAAAGGCAAAATCAAATCACGACTGGTGAAAAACTCAAGAAGACCTGACAGAGCTAAGTAGTCAAAATAAGGTGACCTTAGCCTGGGTTCCAGGCCATGAGGGATATCAGGGCAACGAAAAGGCCGACGAATTAGCCCAAAAAGGTCCAGATAAGGCCATGATAGGCCCCGCACCCTTCTGTGGAGTTGCTAAGGCATTGTGCAAGGCATCCATTGAAAAATGGATGCAAAAAGAGTCTCAGGAATGGTGGAACAACTATCCAAGACTGAGACAGGCCAAACAGTTCATCAAGGAATCATCGGCCAAGTTCACGAAAGACGTCAAAAGCGTCAAATCGTTAGGATAACAGTATGCCTTCTTTCTGGACACTGTCGCCTCAAAAGGCACATGAGTTTCATAAATCCAGCAGAAGAAGCAACTTTGTGCAGGTTCTGTGAAGAAGAAGAGGAAACATCATTCCACGTCCTGTGCCAATGTGAAGGCCTGGCTTGAATGAGGTTTTAACATTGGGCGAAGAAAAGCCATTGCATGCAATTACATGCGGGAGCCACTGTCAAAGCTACTAAGTCTAATAAAAAAGACCAGGCTAGACGACATACTCTAAAACAAACGGAGTCCCACAATAGATCTGAAAAGGTCGCGGTGGACGAGGACAAATAACGTCCAACTCCTAATCTAATCTATCTACATGAAAAAATCATCATAATTATATTACTAAAAAAATATACCTACATATTTACCTATTTTTTTAACCTACTACTCTGACAATACTGGTAAGTGTAAAACTCTGCGCCACCGGCGAGCATATTATGGACACTGTTTATAACGTTGCCAGCCGGTCCTAAGAGATCTGTCTTTCTCTCTTCCACTCACTAACAATTTTAAAACAACAGTCCGCAATTGTATGGGATTTATGAATGAAACATTTTGTCTCTATGTTCTAATGTCTTTGGTTTAACTTAAATTCGTCGAGAAATTTAATGAATACTGAATACCCCATCCTTTACGCAAGTACAACTTACATTTGGCTGTTTTTTTATTTAGACAAGAAACAAACGAAAAGTTCTTATATTTTACGGATTCCTTAACTAAAAAAATACTTGTGTCACTCGGGGACTGCCGCGGTAAAGCTATTGCATAGCATTTTTTATCAACTTTTTGAGCTTGGTGACCGATAAGAAAACAATTTTTTTTTCTTTTATTGAATAAATGAGAAGTTAATATTGTTTAAAATATTTTTATTATCTTACAATACATGTAGGTTATTCAGTATTTATCATTGAAACTATAGGTTTATGGTAACTGAAATAAGAAACATAAGTTTGAGACTTGATATCCTCTAAATATCTGGAAAATACCGCGTCAATGGTGGTCCCATATTTTGTTGTGGATTCTTGTGGATAATTATTCATTTTCAAATTCAATTTTTCCGAAATTGTGTCTAAAAGAGATAGAATCAGTTAGCAGCTAACGTCTAGTCGCACTTACACAAACACCGTGCCGAAGTCTGGCGAACTGAAACGACGTTAGACGATGCACGGCTTTCAACGCCGCAGCGCCGTGCCGGTCGGAGTGGGGGTGTTAGGTTTATTTTCTTTACGGAATTTCTGTTTCGATTTTTCAGTCTTTCGATTTTTCGATTTTTGGAATTTTCGGTTTTTCGATTTTTCGGTTTTTGGATTTTTCGGTTTTTCGATTTTTAGAATTTTTGGTTTTTCAATTTTTCAATTTTTGATTTTTTGGTTTTTCGATTTTTCGGTTTTCCGATTACTTAACGATTTTTCTATTTTCTTTTATTGAATAAATGAGAAGTTAATATAGTTTAACGCCGCACCGCTGTGCCGGTCGGAGTGGGGAGTGTTAGGTTTTTTTTCGTTACGGTCGTTACGGAATTTCTTGATTCGGTCGCCGCACTCAAAGCCCGCGATAAAAGCTATGCAATAGCTTAAAAACATTTCAGAGTGTTTCAGTTTTTTTTAAATCATCAGTTTATTTATTAGAAGGTAGCTGTAACACAGGTTTATTAAAATATATTTGGCGGTGGTTAATAAACAAAAAAATGCAAGCAAAAACCTATAACTGTCACGTAACCATATCTAAATATTTTAAATGTCATAATTTCTCATTTGTATGTATAGTTTTAGGTCCACAGATCATTTTTGAAATGAATTAAATTTTTGAATTTATTGTATCTAATTTGTTTCCAAGTCTTTTTTATATGTATACCTTTCCAAATCGGAAAGCACTAATTTTAACGAAAAAAGCATTTTGAATTGATTATCGATTTAATGTCAAACTTATCACTGGGCTTGTTTAATTAAATTGTACAATAAGCTCCAATAAGAGTTAGTACACAAATTACTAATAAGTTTTTAATTAGTGTTTGCTGTGTACCATAGACTGTAATTTGGAAGATATAAAATAAAAGCAAATATATGAACAATTTTTACTGTGAACGACATTGTATCAACAGTTTAGTAATTTGCTAAAATATTTGTTTATAGCTTTGATTAACGGTTTAAATTATAAAAGATCACAAAATATACCGTTTGGACTTTATCTATACATTTTGTTAACACCGTTCTTGCCTTAAACTTGGGAAAACTCTATTGCTATTTTGTACTTCTAATTTTTAATGTCGTATTCAAAATCAGCGACCCCAAATAGTCCAATATACATACGTTCATATCATAAAAACGATTATTTGATATTTTGTCAAAACAATAGGCTAAACGTCTTAGACATTTGAAATAATTGTGCCAGTTTTAGACACCATCTCATTTAAAAACATGTAGAAATAAGATAATTTAAAAAAAAATGAAAATCTGATAACTTCAGCAAATATTAATCTGGCCAAATATGGTGAATGTTGCACACTAAAAATTAATTCGAACGTAATTAAATACCCGAGCTTTATCAGTATAATAACTCGTCAACGTTATATCTATCCCTTGTCAGAAAATTCAAAACATTAATAATTCTATTTATGCGAACTTATCAGTTTCAATACAACGATTAGATTAGAAGAGCAGTTGTGACAGTTCGGATTTAATTTACGTGTGCAATAAAAAAGTACGGATGGTTCCGTTTAAAATTTTTGATGTTCTGTTGTGTTGATACTTTGAAAAAAAGATGTGTTGTTGTTTTTCATTTTGCAGATTCGCCTCGCGAAAAAAAGGAGGTAGGATATAATAAGAAATAAAATACGCTGGATGATCCGATTTATTGATTGTATTATGATTAAAAAGTTGGGCTGCGATTAATAGGTTTAAGTATTTTATATAAAAATTATTCAACAAAGGAATAAGCATGATTGTTTTTAAAATTTGGTGTTTACAAAACGTGCGGCTGTTAATATTAGTTCGCATTACGTAGTAGAATGCAAAAAAGTATTGTCAGATTTTCAATCATTCTGAAGAACGTGTGGTAATTAAAGAAAATACTCCACGGCTTTTCAGAAAGCTCTTCATAAAAATACTTTGTTTTAGGTTTTAAGAATTTATTTAACATTCAAAACTCTGAATGATTTAAAGTCGTCAATAATGATGCCTTTATCTCTCAGAAGTACCTATAACATAAGGAATAATATCAAATTGATGAGTTACTACAATTTACGTGTGTTTCAAATTATTTGTAGCACACTAAAGGTTTTATCCATTTATTTACGTAGTATACAGTATGTCCCCCTAAGTTGGAATCATATGGAAAATTTTTTTATTATTAATTTTAGGAAAAAAGTTATTCTTCATAAAAAGTTCTGCATTATCTAAAACCTAGAATGCAGTCATCAAATATCAATTTTTTTCAGTGGTATACGAGGTTTGTCAAGAGTAAAGTACCTTTATTCTTTATACGACTGATAAAATTTGATATTTGATGGTTGTATTTTAGGTTTTAGACCATGCTCGACTTTTTATAAAGAACAACTTTTTTTTCCTAAAATTAGTAATAAAAAAACTTTCCTATGCCACCAACTGTCTACGTAAATTGGCGGCATATGAAAATCTTTTTTATTATTAATATTGGGAAAACAGTTATTCTTTATAAAAAGTCTAGCATGGTCTAAAACCTAAAATACAACCATCAATATAAAATTTTATCAGTCGTATAAAGAATAAAGATACTTTACTCTTGAGTAAAACTCAACTCAACTTTTGACAAACCTCGTATACTACTGAAAAAATTTGATATTTGATGACTATTCTAGGTTTTAAATAATGCAGAACATTTATGAAGAATAACTTTTTTTCCTAAAATTAATAATAAAAAAGTTTTCCATATGATTCCAACTTAGGGGGACATACTGTATAAAGTTTGATACAAATTTTTTATTTCGATATTAATCGTTTATTGATTATCTCTGTTTCGGAGTACATATTACTTCGACAATAATTTTTCTCTTCCGATTCATTTATTTGCATTAGCTGCACTTAAGGCTTTACGAAGTATGAACCACTGTGTTTGACACTACACAGATTCTATTGTTTCATTAAATTTATGTCCTGTGGCAAAGTAGAACTCCAAAATGTAATTCAGAGTTAGACAATTTCGGCGAGAACAAAGATCAAATCGCGACCGGTAATTGCTGTACAAAAATCTTATCGGATCAATATTTTTTAATTGAACAATATCATGTGGAGCTACTCCTAGGTACTTATGTCGAAATGAGCCAGGTATATTGAAGCAGGCAGGTGATATACATTTTTTAGTAAAACTCGTGCTAATGGTTTTATTAATTTTTCTAATTCATAATATCCACCCAAGCTTGTATTTGATTTTTTTAATCCACAAGAGACCCCTTCCATAAAGGCTTGTGGAGGTATCTTGCCAAATTTTTGTTACTGTATGTTCAGCATTAACTTATGTTTCATCTATATAAAATACCTGTTTATGCTGATTCCTTGCGTCCACTATTTTCCTTAAGTAATCTTGTCTCCAAGCAATGATTTCGTCATTCTCTTTCACGTTTTTTGTAATGAAAAAAATTGAAATCATGTAATATTTTTTTCAGATGAAAATATGATATATTTGGAAGAATGGGGCTATTTTCTATTTCTGACTGTAATTTTTTAAGTGTAAGAATTTCATTACGAAACAGATAAGAATGTACCATTTGCTTTATTACATTCTTTACCCAAGTTTCAATAAAGGTCTTGTTTCTTCCTTTTGGCTTTTTCGGATGTGAGACTTCTCCAATAACTGTTAACTTATTTAGTGGCTTTTTCATCTACAATAAATAAAGACTTTTCGAAGATTATTAAATACAGATAATGCTTTATGTCCACTAGGTCATTTACACGTACTTGTGCTTGCAATATTTTCTAATGCACTCGCCATTCATTTATAACTGTAAAATTATAATATATACTAATATAAAATTCTGAATCAATTAAAATACATGCGATACGGCTATGAATAAATAAAGTCTGACTTATCTGTCAAAAGAAAAGGTTTATTATAGTAAAATCCATGGAAACAGGATTAAATCTAAACGAAAACTTTTATTAGGCCGATCAGATGTATTAAAATTTTCATTTTAACTACAAATAAGTTTGAAGATGAGTTACAAATAAAATGTCTACCTCTTGAACCTTTACTTTTAAATTACTGCACTCCTTTGTTCTCTAGACTATAGTAGTAGTATTTTAATTAACAATTTTGTTATTACATTATACAGAGTGATTAGTAATTGGAAAACGGACATAGGTTAACCGTGGATGGAGGCCACCGAGGTGATTCTAAATAACCCCTGTCTAATGGGTCTTTGGCTGTTTATAAACGAGAACCAGGGTATTTTATCAATTTTGTCGATTTCTTTCCTTATTCATAACTTGTGAACAACCCCGTACATTTCTTTGACGTTTGGTACACTTATGAAGACTAGAGAGAGAGGCGAATCGGCAATGGTCACATTTCATATTTCTGTCCTTTTTATAAAGTTCGCGAAATTGACTATAGTTGGTATGTCGAACAGTAGTGCTGTCAATTTTCTATGTAAGTCAATGTAAAATGAAGTGTTTCTTTTTTAAATTGGTGAAAAGAATCAAACTAATGTGAAAAAAAGTATCTGAGTATAAGTAACATAAATGACAAAAACCATCAAAGCAAGATTTACTTCGTTCTAGATTGTAAAACGGGATACAAATCAGATGTAAAACTAAAGAAAACACAAGGAGAAATCAATTCAGTGTCTTTTTAAAGCTTCTAATGTAAGTAAAATAATGTATTTTTCTCTAAATATAATATTTATTGTAAACTAAGTTCTATAAAATAAAATTATACAATCATAGATCCTGACTTACAAACAACAATAATTACACATTAAATTTTACTTACCAGAAAAGAAATTTTTTTTTATAGAGTTTTAGTGTTAGCTAAAGAGTTGCCCCTGTTATTTTTTTGTTGAACCCCAATTTTGTCATTGTAAATGTTTTTTATATGATCCTAAACGCTTAGAACAGTGGCAGCTTATAAATATCGTTCCTAGGGCCGATAAAGCAGTTTCTAGAGATGATGCTGTTCTACACTTTTTAGAAGATATTTCCAAATATTATGAGACTCTTTTTACTGATGGATAATAACAAAAACCAATAAGAACAAACACTAATGACTGAAGAAAAAATAATTAACATTAGGGCAAAAACTACATAATAATAATAATAATATTATGTATAGCAACAACCAATAATAACGAAAACAAATGGAAAGACATGAAAGACTTAATTGTTAAGCAAAATGACTACCATTTTAATGGATACACTTTTCTGCTCTTATTAAAATCTGTTTCTTATTTCTCTACTATTTATTTCGGAAGAATACATTACAAAAAAAACATCGTTGAATTCTGGTTAATTATAAAAATCAAATACTGTTTTGAGAGTGGAACAATTTTTGATTTTATAGCAAAGCCGGACTTTAGAAAAAATCTAACGCGTGGTGGTTCCTAAGTTAGGAATAAGGAAAGAAATTGATAAAATACCTTGTGCTCTTTTTAACCATTACAATTTTTGTAAGTTGCAATATCAATTGGGCCTTTATTGTATTAAAATAAGCATACCCGAATACGAGAGATAAAACGCTTTCTTTACAATTTTTTTACGTAATAAATCCATTCAAACTACTCTTTCGTTTTGTGATATTGCTTCAACGTTAAATAAGGCGTTTGCTTAAACATTTTTAAATTTAAAGGTAATATAGAAACGGTCATAACGAATGACGGTACGAGTAACACGACGAGACAGTCCAGGGTATCGCCACTCCAAGAACAACCACGATCTACTCAGAGAACACCGCCTTTCGGATCTGCTCCTCAGTCGCCACAAAATCACGCCGGTTTCTCTCCCTCCAGTCCACAGCCGCAACCAACTACCTCAGCCACCGTGCAAGATGGTATTATCCCTAGAGATGTGAGTACTATGTTTATTACTTTTATATGGAAAAATAAGGGAAATATAAACAGATAAAAATAAAGAATCTTACAGGACTTAAAGAAATGGCAAAATTGTCAGGAAAATGATTAATATTTGGGACAAAGGCTTCTTGGCTTGCTGAATTTGATGTTAATAACATTATTGTATTACCTTACTCCGGGCTTTGTAAAAAATATTTTTTGTCAAATGGGCCCGTTCACTTTCATTTTTGAATGTGAATTAATTATATATTTATAAAGATATTAAACTCTCTTGTCTGGTGGTACTTTTCCCGTTAAGATATTTTTGCTAGAAGTAAGGGAATTCCCATAAAATTCTTTCAGTGACTCATTGCGTCAGAAAATCCCTAATTCCGTTCACGTCTCGTATCGGTTATGCTTAAAGACGGCGAGGTTGTCGGAAGTATCCCTAATATAGCATTTCTGCATTTATATATGTAATTTAAATAGTAAAATTCCATTATTTTTCTAAAAATCATGAACTTATATTTTCAGATTTAAAGCTGGGAGCTTATTTTTTCGTTTTAATTAAAACAATTATTATTACTCAGGCTGAAAATTAACCAGACCATAATCAAAAAGTAGAAATTTGATTTGCAATATTTATCTGGTAAACGTGGCAACGTTGCATTTATTTCTAGAAGTGTGTGTAGACAACACTATTTAGAAGCACTTACAACGTTGTCACGTTTACCAGATACATTTTCTCAAATAAAATTTCGATCTGGTAATATTCAGCTTGAGTAAAACTAATTGTTTTTATTAAAATTTAAAAAAGGTAAGGCTTCCAGCTTTATCTGAAAATATAAACACATTATTTTTAAAAAATAATATATTTTTATCATGTAAATTTCTTTAATAAATGCAGAAGAGGAATGGTGGTGCAATGATACATCCGACAACCGCGCCTTTTTAACTATTAACCGATACAAGACCTGAAGGGAATTAGGGGTTTTCTGACGCAATGAGTCACTGAAAGAATTTTATGGGAATTCCGGTACTTCTAGCAAAAATATCTTAACGGGAAAAGTACCGCCAGACAAAAGAGTTTAATATCTTTATAAATATATAAATAATTCACATTCAAAAATGAAAGTGAACGGGCCCATTGGCAAAAAAGATGAAATTATTGGTCGATCTGAATTTATACATGAAATTTACTGCCATAAATCATAAATCGAAATGCAACAAATTTTTACTCATTATTATTGTTTGTACAGGACAATAAATATTGTTTGTATTTGGTGGCAAAATCAGTGTTTTATGATGCTAAATTTAGAAATATCTGGAGAAATGATTTGTTTTGATGGCGACATAGTTATTCTGTACAGTTCACATACATGGCAAGATCTGAATCGTAATATTGAAGGGGATATGATGAAAATAATTGAATGATTTAATAATAAATAGTTAATAGTCAATTTCGACAAAACTTTTTTTATTCCCTTTGTATCATATGCTAACACACCATAACTGACTATCAAACACTAATGATAAAAATTAATGAAACTGATATTAATATAAACAAAATGAATTATATCAAGTACTTAGGGGTTTTAAAGGATTTAAAGTGAGAAAAGTATTCAAAATATCACAAAAACCTTAAGATGTTTACTTGTTTAATATAAATATTTTAATTTTTATCTTGAGTATAAATTACCTAAAAATAATTTACTATTCATTTATTGTATCTAGGCTACAATATGGAATACTAGAATGGGATATATCAAGTCCATCTGGCTATTAGAAATAATTCAAAAACGTATACAGAAAATTATGCTTAAAAAATATTAGTTCCTCTACAGATTTACTTTTTCAAGAATTTCAAGTGCTTGCACGATATTTGCCCATTCAATTTTAAATTCATCATATAAAAATAGAAATAAAGTACCTGCTACATGATATCGATAACAGATACAGTATTAGACAAAAAAATTCAATTATTGGTGTATAGTGCATTGCGTATCCGTATTAGGCATTTAATTTGCCATATTAGGTCTTTTCCTTTGCATCGAAAGTGTAGCACTGAGCTACACCACTTCTGAAAATATTGTAAAGAGGCTTATTTATTTTTTTATCTGGGGGTTGCAGGAACCCCCCAACTTTTTTTTAATGGAAGAGTAGGTTGATTATTTTTTTATTTTGAATCTTTTACAAAAAAAGCAGTACTATCGCCACCTGACTTGAGGATCTTTTTTTTTTTATTTTAGAAGTTACTAAGAGGAAGGAGGATATGATTTTGCTTTAGGACTTTTTTTTTAAATGTGTTTAGGGCTCCGTCAAATATTTCGCTTTTCAAAAAGGTTCCGTCGTCAAAAAAGTTTAAGAAACACTGTTCTAAGCATCTCCTGCCATTTTTGAGCTGATAACGTAAGAGCGCATCAGCTGCTTGGCTATCGAACATGATGATAATGTCTTGTCTGCGATAGTTTCTCTCGATACACTTCTCAATGGCGCTTGGAAGATGTTTGGGTATATACCCAAACTTTCAGAGTGCCTGATTCTAGGTCTATACACTCCTATTCCAGTTCCTTCCATTGTTTTGGAACAATCCGTATACCACCGAATGGACATGTCTTTCCGCTGCAAGCACGATGGATTCTTGGCTCCATTCTTTCTTGCAGTCTCTGTGGTTTTGAAGTTTTTCACAAAACTACATCTTTCTCATTTCGTCATGGGGCATACCCAAAGTATTTTCGGTCCTGAACTTATTATACTTTCGTCCGATTACTCTGTTCCTGATCATTCTATATCTTGTCCTTTTTGCTACGTTCTTTATCATTAATGTAGAGAGGTAAGGTTTAAAATCGCCTCCGTTGCGGCCGTAGGACAGGTTGTCATTGCACCGGTGATGCAAACGCAGGTTAGTCTTTGTACTTTTGAGATATTTGCTCTCGTAGTAGCTAAACTAGTTCTATTACTCTAGGCTACAGCCCTATATGTGAGAATTGGTCTTACCATTGTTGTATATGTGTTGCGTTACATCCCCATCTTTAACCCCCCGCAATGTTTCTGGGCCCTTCTCGTTGATTTCTCCAATCAACTCCAACACTCTCGTCAGGGGATGACGTTTTAGTCAAATCAATTTGAAATTTATTTTTAACTGTATTTAATTTACAATAAAATACCTTTCGGTTGTTGAATATCACAATTAATAATAACTTTTACCACTTGGAGTTTGTTGAGGCAGTGAGTTGAGGAAATCGATCTAAATTAGCAGATTGAGTGTGTCAACGATTATTTTACAATTATTAATTTTACCCTTTTGTTATAACTTCCGTCTCTAACAAAAAAAAAGGAAGTTCCCCTCTTAATTTATAAGGTGCAATATTTAAATTATTATACCTAATTGGCTATTGCACCTGAATCATTGTAGGAGTGGTAATGCCTTTCCCAATCTATTATGCAACCAGTATTACACCTAAATGTACATGTGGTTGAGTATAACAACAACAACAACACTAATGTTTTGGATGATTCCACAACAGTTTCATCATACCATTAGGGCCTTTGTGGCCTTCATACTTTATTCTCGTGTATGTTCCAGATAAGTTTGTTGTTCAGGGTTAGGCCTAGATATTTGACTTATTTTTTCCATTCTATATCTATCCCGTCTAATTTAACGGTTTTAAGATTAAGATTTCTTTTCCTTGAAAAGACTACTAGTGTTGTTTTGGTAGGGTTTATACTAAGTCCCACCTCATAACACCACCTTTTGATGTATTCTAGTCCTCTTTGGATCACACAGGATATTTCCCAATTTACCTCTAGCAAATCTATGTCGTCGGCATAACCTTGACAGGGTATGCAGGGTCAGTAAATATGCATAGAAGCTCTTGTACGGTTAGGTTGCACATTAATGAGGATATAAATTATCTGGCTGTGCAGATGGATATGGTGTCCTGCCCTATCCGTGTCTTTGCAGTTCTCTTGGATAGCAGTTGAGCCATCCATCTGTATGTGAGTGCTCTTTTGACAGATTCATGTAGCATGTTGTCAAACGCTCCTTCTATGTCTAAGAAGGCATACCCGGCCGTTTCTTTGTTTATCAGTGCATTCTGGATTTCATTAGCTGTACCAAGGCACTAGTTACTAATAAACTGGGACATTTTGCATCAATTTTTTTTTGTTGTGTCATCGGCTTCAACTGCTAAGGTTATTTCGCCTCGTGTTTTGTGTAGGCTTTGTTACTGTTTCCCAGCGCCACTTTAGGAACAGCACTGTTAATTAGAACCCAACAGTGAATGGTCGAGTGGGGAATCCTACCAAGGCATCAGAATTAATTTTAAATAATTAAATTAAATGAAAAAATTCCGGCCAACGGTGGGATTCGAACTTGCATTAATTTTAATTTTAGTTTTATTTTTGTCTAATATTTAGTTATGGATATTGTCGTGTACAATACAATACATTTTGTATATTGTCCCTAGTACAAAAATAAAGAATTTGAATTTGAACCTGTGCACAACCATTGGTTTTTACGGGCTCACCATTGTTTATTTACATCTTTCACCTTTTAAAATAATTTTTTATTTTTTTTCTTTTTTTAAATAAACATTATTAGTCGATTGAATTGACAATCTCATGTCCCATTAAAAAACTATTTTGAAACATGTGGCCTGATTTGTGACTTATATTGGTAACCAGCGGAATTTTAAATATTTTTGCAGGAAGAAACCGCGGATGAAATTTCTCTACCTCCCAAATATCCAAAAATAGAAGACTTCGGTAGCGCAGAGGAGCTCCATACATTATCTTCTAAAGACTTGAAAATCCTACTAACCTTAAATCGAGTAGATTTTAAAGGTTGCTTAGAAAAATCTGAATTACTAGAGAGGGCAGAACGACTATGGGAAGACACAAATGAGCTGAGGAAAGGTATGAACATTTAATTTATTTTTACGTATTAATTTTTTAATGTCCTTATTTTTTTGGTATTTCAGAGGAACCAGAGAAGTTGCCCATTCAAGAACTTTGCAAGTTGTGCATGGACGCCCCACTCGACTGCGTTCTATTGGAGTGCGGTCATATAGCCACGTGTATAGATTGTGGAAAAAAGTTAGCTGAGTGTCCTATTTGTCGACAATATGTTGTACGTGTTGTTAGAACGTTTAAGGCATAAACAAATTCATCAAATTTAAGATATATGTCATTCGTTAGATTTACATGTGGTGATATGCGTTTATAGATAAAAATTGGGCGAAATATTAAGAATAATTATTGCAAATAATTATTTGGCCGTAGCGCGAAAAGTTTCATGGTT
Organism: Psylliodes chrysocephalus; assembly: GCA_927349885.1. Taxonomy (NCBI): domain Eukaryota; kingdom Metazoa; phylum Arthropoda; class Insecta; order Coleoptera; family Chrysomelidae; genus Psylliodes; species Psylliodes chrysocephalus. Next base: position 72,437,268 of record OV651818.1, on the reverse strand, counting down.
TATGTAAATCAGGCGCTCTGTAATATGTCGTTGGAAAGTTAATTTTTCAGGAGGTTGAAAGCCTGTATTGTTGAAGAAATACTGGAGGAAGAAATTTACTATCAACTTCTTTGTATCAACTAGAAAAAAATTTTTTTCCACTTACTAATTCGATTTTATCAATGTCGTTAACAATGTTAGTAATATCAGACCTTTTACTTGGAATTCGGATGTGTTGATTTATTAAGGAGTAAGTGTCGAGAAATGTTATTAAAAACGGAATTGTCCAGAAAGTTGTTGCATTTTTTTTAATGCAATCGTTGCGATGTTAACATTACCCTTTAAATGCACGAGCATGTGACGTATTTAACAGGTATTTTGTTTCAAGATGATTGTTTTCTTGGTTATCCCAAATGTCATGTTTACTACATGAGAGGGGATACTAGCACAAGAGTGTTAGTGTTCTTGTATTGCCTCGTCGGTGCTCCGATCGGAGTGTCACGAGTTTTTGGCGCCCAACGTAGAAAAATCGATATTGTTGAATAAAGTTTTGCTCCAAATTATGCTTCTTGTCGGCAAGCAACAAAGTATTGAGCTTTGTCATCCTTTATTCAATTCACGTCCTGGACCGCTGACATAACTTTTGGTAGACCAACAGATTGAATCATTCATATGTAAAAAAATGTCCATTTAAGGGTAAAATATCAGAAAAATTTTAAAATGAATTGACCCAAATTTAACTTAGATTTTTTAACTATTAATAGCCTTTTACCTGTTGCATCAATTTAGTTTCGATTAAAAAATTTTACACAGCAGTTTTTCTAACATTCTACATTTAAGCTCGCTGCAAAAGCTAAAATTAAGCTAATATGTTTCGGTAGATAAAATTATTGAAAATGCTTCAGTAATTCAGGAATTATTTTATTTTTTAAAAAAATTGCCTGGCCTGGCTTTGATTCCACCCAGTCGTCTCTGAACTAGGAACCATAAGCAAGCTTTGATTTTGTGTACTATTTATAGATGGCGTTACTTTATGACTTCTTATCTTCACACAACTACCAGCCATGAGTACGAGTAAATTTAACGCATCCTACAGATTCTATTAGAGTTTGGAATCGAAAATGTCCAATTTCTTGCTGATGAGTCCTAATAACGACAAAACCAGTTTAATATTTTCTCTCTGCTGTTTTTCTTTGGTTATAATTCAATGCTTGTTGCCATATTAATTAGCCAGAGTAGTTGTTTTCCGGAGGGAAATGGTCGCTCGTATCACAGAAGAAAGAAAGAACAATACAGAAAAGAAAGTAATGGTCGGAAGTAGAAGGGATGGAAATATTTGACCTTCAGTTCCACAGAGATACTCTGAGAAAACGTAACTATTCACAGTACACGCGAACGTAGCTATTCACTGAACCTACACTGCGAAAACTACATTTCTCTTTTACAGAATTATGTGTCATATTTTATGAAAATTTCCATGAATGCATTTTAAATTATTCTCGATTTAAGTAACATATTTTTCGATTTGTAGCACTTCCGACAGATGTTTAAAAAATAAAAATTATAAAGTTTTAAACAATAGTTTATTTATATTATAAAAACGGTAAAAAAACAGTTGAGAAACTATGTACTCAAATTACGTACATGTTTAATTGAATCGCTTATTGTTAAAAGGAACTAAGTCACATTTTTACGTTTTTGACTTTAAAAAATGAAACGAAACCTTGAAGATATTCCTTTCGTTTGGTGTAAGAAGGTACTGTTAACTAATGCTAAAATAGTACACAAGCAATATATAGTTAGACTGTTCCTTCTTACACCAAACGAAAGGAATATCTTCAAAGTTTCGTTTTATGTTTTGAAGTCAAAAACCTAAAAATGTGACTTAGTTGCTTTTAACAATAAGCGATTCAATTAGACTTATAATGTCTAAAAAAAGGATCACACACCTATGATATATTTTGTTAAAATTATTACATAGTATTCATAACATAACAAAATCGTTTTAAGTGTTTCAAAATTAAAATTGTTTACACAGATTTATAGAGCAAGCCTAATTTATAATACATAGATAAGTAGCTTTAATAAAATAGCTACATTCTAATATACAACAAAAATATAGATTAATTATATAAACGGTACTTATAAAAAATATTAAATAATAAGTAATTATTTTTCTTCTTTTATGCACCAAACGAACGTTTCCTTAACGTTGCAATCTTCAGTCGCAGTATCTGCTTTCTTGGAGTGTTTGATGATCACATTACTCGTTTGAATTTATTCTGTTAGTTACACAAGGTAGAGGAACAGATGGTTGACTATGCACTTGTTCAATAGATTCTACTTCTGCTGAAGTTAAGGGTAGACACAAGTTGTCTTTGCCATGAATAACAAATTCTTCTAAAAAAAAGAAAGAGAAAGCAAATTTTTATCAGATCAACTAGTGTCGAGAATCATTTGACAGAATTAAATGTTTGAGTCACACTTTTTAGCCAGATGAAATTTTAAATAATTTTATAAAATGTGAATATATTTCTCTGATATGCATAGATATATGCATTTAGACACCCATTTATTGTCAAAATATTTGTATTTTTTACTAACCTAACTAATAAAACTACTTTTTTTGTATGTCGACATAGTGCAGTTTACCTCCGAGGTAGTTCGATAAAATGAAATGTATGGGTGGGTTGATATTCTAAGATTATTAGTACTTATCATTTTATTTTTAAACTACTAAATGTAATGTAAAAAAATGACAAGCAAGACGAGTAGCAAACTTTTTGTAACATTTAACTATAAATTTTATTTATTTACCTTGCAAAACTGTGACTCTTTTTGTAGGTTCTGAATGGGGAAATACTGTTGGGAATGCATTTACAAATAATCGTTTTCTTGTTCCTGACTGATAAACGAATTTATCCTGGAAGTGCAGTTCACAAATTTTGTAAGTGTTCAACACTCTTTTCCAATAAGTCCTCTCTATTTGCTGTCTTAAGCAACAATTCAAGTCTGAAAAATACATACAATCATTGTACTACAATGTTATAACAAGGTCAATTTGCTATTTCACCCTCAATGTTTCATACATACTTCACTGGATCTTTCACAAGAGTGAACAATCCTTCTTTGCCACTTGTTCTTGAGGTACATCCACGATAAATACAAGTATATCCTCTTGCTCTTTGACGCGGCATTGTTTATAAATCTAATCTTAATAGGAACAATAGTCTTAAATTAACACTCCACAATTAAAAACAGCAACAAAAACTAAAAATAAACCACTAGAAAAACGTAAAAGTTATCAGAATATTCGCTAAAAACAACCAAAAATCCAAAACGAAAAATAAAGACACGACAGGCCAAAAATATTGATTTTCTGACAGCGACAGCAGTGACAGCTTCGTTCATCTGCTACAAAAGTGTGCACTGTTGCACTTCGAACAAGTGACAATCTACGATCTCTACGGTTCACTTTTGACCACATACTTTGATTTTCGTTTACTATACGGAGAATGGTCGCACTGCGCAGCTTTCTGAGTGCCTTTTAAAAGGAGATAGAAAACTCCGCCATTTTGAACCCTTATTATGTGTTGCCTACATATTTTTAATAGGTGCGTTTTAATCATCCACTTCTGCTTCGGATTTGTCGGTTTTCTTGTTTTAATCTGACAGGTTAAAACGACTTAACCGACAATTCCGGAAGCAGAAGCGGATGATTAAAACGCACCTGATATTTTGCTTGCTGCTGTCAGTGTCAGTGAATATTATTTTTGAAGTCACAGTTTATTGCTAAAGAATCAGTTAGCTCACTCGGACCAGTTGAAAGTTCCAAAATAACATCCACTCCAGGGATACAAATTCAGGATACGCAGAAGACTGCTTATTATAGGCGATTTTAAATCAGTTACTAGAAATGTGACCAAGTCAAGTGTGGTCAAGGTTCTTACGTCATTATAATGACGTTCTAATAATCTGATTTAAAAATGTTTGGTTTATATTGACACTAACTTCACAATGGGTATAACATTGACAGATATCATGAATTTTTGTTTGTGTGTTATGTAATAGTAGTAGGATTTGTTTTTGAATTTGTAGGGATAAAAAATAAGTATTTGTTTTGTTTACTGATCATGGATGAAGAGAAAATTGGTATTATAGTTACTTTGGCCTCTGATTTTTTATCAAAACTTTAGCCATGTTCATTAATAAATCCTACCTTGAAAATAAATTGGCTTTTCATTTGCAGAAACCTTAAATGCGTCCATATCTAGGTACTCAGCCAGGGTTGCCAGACGTCGCGCTTTAGGCGTAATTGTCCTGCTTTTTAACTTACTGGCACGCGTTACGCCAAAGTACAAAAATGCTCCGCATTTTATCTTATTGCTACGTTTTTTAAATTCAAAGTTATATATAATGATATTTTTGACAATGTTTGACCTGTTTTTGAGAAGCTCAGAAAAAGGAATCTAATGGTTTAAATAAATATAAGCGGAGGACTTTTTTTTAGATCTCTACAAAAAAGGAGCTTATTTTAAAAAAATACCTGTTTTTTAAACCTGATACCCTATCGTCACCATTGTCCCACTTTTCCCTTTCGTAAATCTTTCTTTCTATTTTACAAATAACACAACCAAACAATGATTTAATAATTAAAAAGTAAAAGTTTTACATTTGTCATTTCATTTGACATTTCATACCTGTAATGACCACGTTTTTACTGTAGTCATGTTAAACTTGACTATTTCAAGACAATATTCAATATGACGTCATTGTTTTTGATTTATATCAGTGTAGTCAATCATATTCAAGACATAGTATCTGATTTAAAATCGCCTTATTATAGGCGGTTGTCATATATTGTATTATCCGAGTTGCACAGTGTATAAACTGAAACATTGAGATCAAAAGTGCCGACGCAGAATGAGTGATCTGATTCTTTAGCTGTAAACTGTGTCACAGGGTTCAAAATGGCCGCGCCCTATGTTGGGCGTGTCGGACCTCTCTCTTGCCTCGTATAGTAATCAAAGTAAGTGCTTTTGACAATGCTCCTCCATGAAGAAGGTGTGGCTTCGGTTGCTAGGTTCCTGTTTTAGCACTGTTTCTTTTCTGTATTGTTCTTTATCCTGTGCTCGTATTGTGATTTTATATATTATGTTAAATTTCATCAAAGTTTTGGTTTTTTGTTATTTAAGCACCTTAAAAGTTATATTTTTAATTGACATAATAAAAAAAATATGTCTATAAAAATTGCAAAAATCTACTGGGTGCTATTTTTTTGTAGACAAGAACTAACCAACTTGCTCCGTGGCCACGCCCCTGATTATACTAGATTAACTGTAATAGGTCCAAAAAATACTGTTAAAAAATGGATTTACGCTCCTTTCACCTGCCGGATCGTATATACGACGCCTGATATCCTGCATCAAAGTACATACAGAACATTAAGCATTCACACATATACGGTTTTTGTTTATATCGGATACACACCGGACAACATCTCGACCTTTATCCGGCGCCGGACAACGAATATACTGCATTTCGTATATCAAAATCTATGCAAAGCATATGTGTTTAGATAAAAGTCGTTCAGTCACTCTTGAAACATGGAAAATAGAGGTGCAACAGTGAAAATGTCACGTGTGGATATAGATATTGAAGTACGTATAGGTTCGTTCCGTAGTAAAAGTATACTGCGAACTCGACTTCAAGATTTAACTGTATACTAGATACGTCTAAAAACAACATTGCCGGATATCAGGCATCGTATATTTGGTATCTAGCTCGTGTGAAAGGAGCGTTACGAAATATTGAAGTAACTTTTACATTAGGATATTATCGTAGAAACAATTTTTGTTCCTCATACGGCTTCTTAGGACATTGGATAGTATTGCAAAAGCTAGAATTAAATAGGACATAAAAATTTGCGGGCCGCTTAAAGTTAAATTTTTAAAGGCCTCTAAATTTTAACGGATGTTTTACAGAATAGACCCCATAATCTGTGTTTAGTAATGGCTCGTCCAACTATCCTCCATTCTACCTAACGAGCTCTCCAAACCGTCATTGTGTCCATCCATATTATGATTTAGGACTTCAAATGCAATTTGAATTTTCTGGAAATGACGCGAGCATATTAAAACCGTAAACAAAATATTAGCAGAGCTATTTGCTTCGCCATCAAGGAAATGTTTTCACTGAGAATATCTTGATTTTCATTTTAGTTTTAAATATTGTTTCTAAAAAAAAAAAAATAATAAACTCTTCACAAGAGAGTTGGAACTATATTAGATAGTTTTATTTTGAGATATTCGTTTTAGTCCGATATCGTTGCCGGTAGATTGTTTAACATAAAGCACAGCACCGCTATCGTTAAAAATATGATATTTGGTAAAAATTTCTAAAGCGAGTGGATCAACACTCTAGTGGGCATGGATGAATGGTTACTATAAATTTTACACTTTTTACCTGCTATGGAATGCTGACATATCAACTCTGGAATGTTGATGGATCGATAGATCCCCATGGATGTACATTTTTATAAATATATCACATTCCATGTCGTTTAATATCAAATCTTTCAATTTTAATAATAAAAATAGGTCCTAAGCACTAAACAAAAAATCTGATGTGTCCAACACATGACTTTCCTATCTAGTTATTATAGGCTTTTTCTGGTTATTTTGTACAACCTATTGCAGCACCGCTATAAATGTTTAGAGGATAAACTGAATATATACATTTTCCACATACATCTACTTCGAAACATTTTTCTATAGATATTCATTGAAAACGGAAATACTGAAAAATTTAAATTTAGCACTCTTCCTCCAATTTTTCCATTACGGTCCATTTTAGAAAAATCATGTATAAACAAAAATTATAGAGATCGATATCGCAAACAACTTTTAGTTCAACAATTTTCATAAAAATCAGAATTTTGCACATTTTGTCAAATTTCTCGAATACGGACCATTTCAGGAAATTTTGACATAGAACAAAAATTATAGATAATAATATTAGAAGTAACTTTTATTTGAATAATTTTCTTCTCCAAACATAAATAACATATATTCCATAAAATATAAAAACGGCCTCCCATAAAGTACCCCCCCAGCTGTTCCGACTTTGTCCAAAATCTAATCATTTCACGTCAGGCCGAAATAAACCTTAAGTTTAAAATTTAATGTTTTTTTCTTTATCCGTTTTTGAGTTTTCTTCAAAATTCGAAATTTACACATTTTCTCAAATATCTCGAATACGGTCCATTTTAGAGAAATTATGTATAGAGTAAAAATTATAGAGAATTATATTAAAAACAACTTTTATTTGAACCATTTTTATAAAAAAATATTTTTTTTACATTTTGACAAATTTCTCGAATACGGACCATTTTAGGAAAATTTTGTATAAAACAAAAATTATAGATAATAATATTAGAAGTAACTTTTATTTGAAGAATTTTCTTCTCCAAACGTAAATTTGAGATATATTCCATAAAATATAAAAATGACCACCCCCAAAATCTAATCAGTTCTTTGGACGATGGAATAAAGCTTAAGTTTAAAATTTGGTGTTTTTCTGTTTATCGGTTCATGAGTTATGCGACACACAGACACACATATATCATCGCGAAAATAGTCAAAACGGATTCAGGGGACCTCAAAACGTAAAAAGCCGTCGAAAACTCGAGGTCGAAAAAAATCATGATTCCTATACTTTCCTTATATCTGTATACAGATAGGAAAGTAAAAATTACAAAGGCTCAATCAATTAATACTAGTTGTCACGTAAAGCGTAACTGTTCTCAGCCGCCGCCTATGGAATAACTTCAATTGGATTGTAGTATTATCTTTCGATTCTAGTTTCTCACTATAACAGTGCTCGGTTGTTATTTATCTACTGAAAAAACTTATTAGCTAATTTTAGGTAACATCATATTAATAATATTTCAGTCAAACTGCTCTCCAAAACTAATTGATAACAGGCACAAGTTATTATTAGTTAAAAGTTTAATTTGGTCCATAGTATATTAAGAAATATAGATTATCAGTATGGATAAGGGTATCGATTGTTTATACAGTTTGAGAATATATTGTTACACTCTGAATCACTGAGAAAATTTAAATGGAACAGTTGTCCTTTTAAATTTAACTTCATTAGTTTCAGAGATTTTTTCGTTTCTAAAAAGTATCAGATGCAGTATTTTACTTCATTGCCCAAAAAATGTTTTCGTTTGATTATTTTGCATCTAATGTAGAAGGATAATTTCATGTCTTGGCTGCTCCTACATATATCCGATGGCATTTTGTTCAAAGTTCAAAGACATTTTCTGTTTATGATAAAACCACACATTAAAATATGTCGAGCACAAAACTATCAGCAAACCACAATTTTATGCAATTTACAATATGTGATTGTCTCATAATGAGACATTTTATAATTATTTATTAGTTATGTATTTTTTTTTGTTTAATAAAATATTTCCTTTATTGTATATTTTCTGTTATAAGAATGTGCGTTGAGTGCAATACAAAAATACAGTACTTACATCGTTAAATACTAAAAGGGAGGCAAGTTACTGATAAAATTGGTTTCTTTTGTTTTTATTCTCAGTAGTCTTTTCAAACCACAATTTTATGAAATTTACAATATGTGATTGTCTCATAATGAGGCATTTTATAAATATTTATTAGTTATGTAGCTATTTCTTTTTTTTTAATAAAAAAATATTTCCTTTATTGTATATTTTCTGTATTAACAATGTATGTCAAGTACTAAACAAAAATACAGTTTTATCATCGCTAAATACTAAAAGGGAGACAAGTTACTGATAAAATTTGAATTCTTTTTACTCTCACTATTCTTTTTATTATTGTAACAAAATACAGAGAGTCGACGTCTGTCAAATCTATATTTAGTAGGCTGTAAGAGGTTTTCTTGCCACAGAAAAAACGGTTCTTACAAGTGACGCCTTAAACACGAAAATACTCGGTTAAAGTGGTTTACTGCACGACCCTTTGATATGGCTTCAAATGGACTCGGGTTACACTAGATGGCAGAGTTGAGGGGATACAGGAAAAAAGTATCCGATTACCGGATACGGATACTTACAATATATCCGGATACTTTTTTCGGATTCTTTAAAGAATACTTTTAGTGAGTTAAAATAATGTTTTCATACCAATAGTTATAATTATACAGGGTGTTTCAGAATGTAATGTACATACGTTAACTGTAGGTGTGGAACACTTGGGTGCTTCGAAATCATCCATTATTAATAGGTCTATCACATCTCATTACCTAGATAGATAGATAGATAGATAGATAGTTAGGTTTTTCTTGAGTTATTCCCTTTATTTAGGAAATAAATTTAAATATTTAAATACAATAAAAAGTTAACTGTATGAGTAATAATTACTAAGTTATGTTTAAAATTGAATCTTGCTGTTAAACTCATTTTTGTTAAGTAAAAATAATATTTTTAATCTTTACTTTCCTTATTTTTCATTATACAGGGTATTTAAAAAATTATTGGTTTAGCTAACTATACGGGCCTGTAATTTATTTCTAATATTAAATCAAAGACTGAAACAGTGTAAAATTGAGATATTTGAAAAGTACTTACTTAAGAAAGTAATATTTTCCATGTTTTATAATCAAAAAATCGTGTTTAAATTCTGAAGTTAACAAATTTTTAAAAATATCATTTTTTATCAACAAATTAGTGCCTCTAAAACGACATGCGCAAATTTTAAAAGACACCTACCCAAATTGATTTTTTCCGCTCTTTTAAGATGTTTAATCAGATATGTTAAATTTGCTCATACAGGGTGTTGTTTTTGAAGCGGACAGAAATGCTCAAATTTTGTTAATCCGGACCTGGTATCTCATTTTTATTTTTATGGCATTATTTTTGTTATATGGAGATGAGTCCACCTGCCAAATTTTAATTTTTTATACCGAGTGGTTGTTAAGTTTTTACTAAAAACAAATTCAGGTGAAATTCATAAATCACCCTGTATCTAGGTAATGGGATGTGATAGACCTATTAATAATGGATGATTTCGAAGCACCCAAGTGTTCCACACCTACAGTTAACGTATGTACATTACATTCTGAAACACCCTGTACAATAAGATTGATTACGAGTAACAATAAACAATACTAGGCATAAATAAATTATCGAAAATGGAAAGCGATATAATAGAAACAGGAAAAAAACTATTCAATAAATTGTTTATTATTTTTATTCTGTGAATATTAAACATTAAAACAAAATGAACCAGTTCCATAATGTTTAACATTATGCAGATGGTTGCATAAAGTAGATCATTTTGACACTGCAATTACAAAAAATGTCACTATATGTCAAAATTAAAAAAATATTTTACGTTCTTCAACATTTAGATGTGGATTCCAATCAGTTTGGAAGACCTATTGAGGAGATTCCTTTTGTCCTTCCAGTTTAAATGCTTATACGTATATCTAAAAAGCATTATAAGTCATGATAAACCTTAACAACATCGAATGTTCTTAAAGTTGCTTGTCACCATATTAGGCGATGTTGTTGGACATCAGGTAAATTATTTAAGATTGCCATTCAAATCAGTACAATGCCAAAACCACGAATGCCGATTTTTCAGTTTTAAAAATGTGAAGCTTTCGAGCCTTAGAAATTGAAGCAACTGCTAAATTCTCATTTTCTGAGAAAAGACGTCGGTCGTAGAGGGGAGTTACACTCTCGAAGCAAATTCGTGATTTTGGCATTGACAACCCAATAAACACAGTTTATCAGCACCGTATCTAGGCAGAAGGAGGTTTGCGGGATTCCGCGCTCGGCCCTATATACGGGTGAGGCTTCGGCATGTCGGCAGCCCACTAATTTTTAGCCGCGGTCATATATCTACTAGCTTTGTTCGGCTTACCAATTTTATAACGTTTCAGAGCGATTCAGAACTGCGTGAAATTAGTTGCGCACTAAATTACACACGAAACAGTCAATCCTAGAGTGTCCTAGGACTAGATTTGGAGAAACCCGAACACGTAAATTTAAATGCGCATGATTATAACGATTTTAAACCGTCCTCAAAAGTAAGCCGAACAAAGCTATAATTCGGCCCGTAAGGATGCCTCCCATGCCCGGCTAGACAAAAATTAACCGCGTTCGGCCCGTAAGGATACTTCCCATGTCTGGAACGCCAAATTAATGGACCATATGCGGTTTCTACTTCTAAATTAGGTCAAATGATACACGGTCTTCCCGGCTCAGAAGAAACGCCGACAACGGCAATCCGAGCACTCGGCTTCCTGTACATGCCAGTGTCAGGCCGAGCGAATGCCGACTATTTGTGGTTTACTGGGAAGTTTCAAGGTTAACACGTCTGCTAAAATACTTAGGCGAAAAAAAGCCAAATTTGCATATTCGTGATTTTGACATTGTGCCGACGATGTGTGATTGGATGAAATTGGACTTGATTCACAAAGCTCATCCGAAAAATGAACGATATCAAATTTAGATTAATTTTACAAATTTAAATTTTTAAAACTTTTGTAAATTATTATGCCAGTGCCCTTTTAGCACTTAGTGATTCGAGGATAACATTCATTCCATTGTTAACAAATTTGTACGACATATTACTTTTGTAACTATCTTTTAATGTGAAAACTTGTTTTGGCGCGTCTTGCATAACTTTTTTCCTGGGTTGTAAATGAGACTGAGCCGTCACGCTCGGCTATGTAACGCTCATTCGGGCAAACTCGATTTCACCCAAGCCGGAGAGAGAAAGAAACGGTCAGTGCAGCGAGACAGCGATAGTCCATGCGTCGTTGCTATACTCGCTCAGCAGAACTCGACTCCTCATGTCAAGTTTACCCGGCCGGCGCGGCGTCCAGGAAAATAAGTATGGAAACCAATATCCGTAATACTAAAATAATTTTCTTTTTATTATATTATGTATTACGTAGAATTACCAATGCCAAACAAATTTTCACTTTTGACGTGAGGTCTTGAGCACACACCCTTTTTTTATTGAAAAATTGTGCATAATAATATGTGATTTTTTATACTTATGAATTGGTGATAGACTTTTAGGGAATAAAATTATTAGATGTAAATTTATAATTGTTAAATCAGTTTTATCTTTAATATTGTTGAGTATTGAAAATACTTACAATTTACGAAATATATTAATAAAATCTATTGTTGCTAAGTCCAAAATAAATCATTAAGTATGACATGATGAATAATTTCATTTTCCCAATAATATAAAATTAAGAAAATTCACACTTCTCTTTCCTAATAAATAGGGGATTTCCCCGACAGTATATAAATAAACATTGCCCTCAGCCGTGCAGGTGCAGAGGTACAACATTTTAAAAACTAATTTTTCGAGACTTCCCGGCTAAAAAATGCTATATTAAATCTTTGGCCTACTCCCGATTTAAAACTTAATCAGGGAGACAAAGTTCAAAAGGTTTATATACCACACGATTTTCGAGGCAAGTGTCTAATAAAAACAAATGAGTTAGACAAATGTTTTAACGAATTAGAAGATAAATGTGACAAAACTATTACTTGTACAAAACATCGAGTACTCTGTAGAGTAGGCTGGTGACAGGATTTTTATTTAATGTATTAAATTAAATATTAATTTCTAATGCATAGGTAAGATTACACACTGTTAATAAAGTAGCGGTGAAAAACAGTACCAACGCCTACATAGAACACGAGGCTAACAATGACATACACAAAAAAATATAATACTTGGTAAACTATTCCTTTTTGAAATTGCATTTTGAAATATTTTGCATTTATACAGCCGCTGCTCAGGTTAAAATAAATGTAAATAATATTAATATTGAAAATTGTTGCTAACAGTAAATCCTACGAAAATATAAGAGCATTTTCCTCATTAGGAAAGAATGGACTATGTAATAATTGTACTTGTTAGATGTGCATACAGCGTAAATTAAATTAAAATAAATTAATAAAACCCAAAGCCAAATAGGAGAGACCGTTTTCCTTCGGAAAATAACTACTCCTTTGTCTATAATACCTCAACAGGTATTAAATTATATCCAAAGGAAAGAAAGCAGAAATATAAATTAATTAATTAATTAACACTACTGTAACCATCTACCCCCATACCCCTTTGATTTTTGTTTAAATCTGAAATCTTATTATTTACCTCTTAATTTTGTTTTACTTTAAATTCTATACTTACTGTATTTGGACCTTTTTTGGTGCAAATTGGTAAATAAAAAAATCTCTATCTTTGTCGGTTATAAGCAGGTAGGGTTACGTTTGGCCCAGAACACTGCGGTCTCTTGGGTCTATTGTATTCCCTTGCTTTCCCCACATTCAGGTACTATCTTTGGAATAGTCTTTGGTTTGATTTAATAAATTCCCTACCAAGTGTTCCTGGGGCGTTTTTTCCGGTTCTAGGCCGAAAAAGATGAAACGTCGTCTAGTAAGAGCTTCGCATTGGAAAATCACATGGTATGAGATTTCTTCCTTTTCCATGCAGTCTACATGTAGTGGGATCATTGTGTAATCCCATCACATGAAGGTGTTTCAGCAAGCAGTGCCCCGTTAGTAATCCCACAATGGTGGATATCTGAGGCCTTGCGAGTTGTAGTGCCTCGGTAGCCATGCGTGGGTTTGGTCCCCTTAGCATGAGCTTACTGATTCTGTGCCCTCTTATCTGTTGCCAGTGAATTTGGTGTTTTGTGGTTATCCACCTGTTCACTGCCTGTCCATAAATGTCGGTGTACTTCTCAGTGCTCCTGTAATACAAAGGCATGCCAGTTTCTGAACTCCTGAAAACGTATTGAGGGCTGTTTTCTGGTTAACTTTTGGCCATTAAATAACCGCTCCATAAGTTATCATGGGTCTTGTTATTGCCATTTGTTGGTCACTTTTTGTATGTATTGGTACCAAGTAAGTTTGCTATCTAGGATAAGACCCAAATATTTTACTTGGTTCGTTTTGTTTAGCCTTCCTCTAAACAGAGTCGGAGTTTCTAAAACTTCCAACCTTGTTTTCCGAGTAAAGGTTATGAATTGTGCCTTGTCAGGGTTTATCAAGAGGTTTTCCCTAACGCACCACATTTCTGTCAGACTAAGAGCTCTTTGCATGAGTTTAAAGACTGTGGTTTCTTTGGTTTCCCTCGGATAAGGATGACTATGTAATCGGCATATCCTTGGGCGTATAGCCCTTGATTGTTCAGTGTTTTCGGCGGTTCGTCTGCCACTAGGTTCCACAATAAAACCACACAATAGTTATTTTCCTAACAAGTGCGGAAAGTGTTACTTTCCCGCACGCGACTGCAGTTGGCCCGAACGACGCGAAGCGGAGTTCGGGCAAGCGGTCAAGTGCGGGAAAGACACTTTACGCATGAGTTAGGAACATTATTTTTTCTACGACCGTATATACAAAAAAGTAGGAAAAATTATTTTTGGAAAATTATTTTATTTCAACATATACAAATCTTTAAATAAAAACAACTAATTATTATGGATATTAATGTTAAATACACAATTTGTAGCATTTTGTAAATTATGTAAAATTGCTGGTACAGATCAATTAGTTGGTGTTAATTGGCTGTTAATAGTCGTAACGCTCGTAGATTGAAAAGATGACGTGGACGGGAGTGACATCGGTTGCAGGTCGCATGAAGGTGAAAATGACGGTGGCAGCAAAGGTTGCAAGTCATTTCTATTTGAAAGAATTGTATTCGAAATGTTTTTCTTCTGTGTTTCGGAGTCCTCCAAATAGCCTTCAGCGATAGTAGTGGACTTCCAGCCACCGAAACGTTTTATATTGGTTATCGCTTCACCTGAGTCTGCTAGGAATATTGCTGAAGAACGTCTAAAACTGTGTCCTGTATTATCGTTCAGGATTAGGTAGACGCAAATATGCAGCAGTCTCTGTTGGCATCTTACCAAATGTGTTTACGCCAACGCACTGAATTGAGCATTTTCCTTTCTTATAATTAATAAAAAAGCGGCGATGCGGAGTGGTAGGTGGTCGTAAACCTGCGTACTTTCTGTACAGCTTCAGAAAGTTTCCATTATTTATTTCTTCACATAAAACAAATGATCTTGAAGAATGATTTTTGGAATCGGAAATTTTCACAACTATCAGATTGCCTTTATCTTGTATATCATCGAGAGTGATATTTACAAGCTCCGCTCTGCGGAGAGCACCAGCTAAAGCAAAAATGGTACTCACTTTAATCATAAGGTATACCTCATCAGGGGCTAACATAAACCTGGATATATCTTCTTTGGTAAAAACCTGCGCCTTCTGTGCTCGAAAATCAACATTTTTTTGTTTTAGAAATGACGTTAACTTATGGAACTGGCTTATATCCAAATTTTGTTTTATTTTTACTAAACTTTTCACCATCGAATAGCGAGACCATAAAGTATTAGATTTCAAAAACTTACTTTGGTGCGAAAAATACGCCAGAAACACTTCTTCTTTGTAGGTTTTTACCCCTTCCTGTTTACACCATGTGACAAAATGGTCGTATTGTTTTTCATATCTTCCTCGTGATTTGGCAGGTAACACCTCCAAATGTGCTTCATTTGCAGCTTTTAAAATGGCTTCGGGCAGCTCTTCATCCGATGAATCCATTATTTCTTTAATTTATTTTAATTCAGTTGACGCTTCAACAAACAACTTTGACGTTTTTGTAACAATAACACGCCTTGGTTACCATATAGCAACCATATCAAGCCATACATGTCACAGCCTAGTCTGACTTTTAAAAATATACAGAAGGTATATAAAAATATCTCTATTATTCAAGTTTTCCAAAAAATTAAAATTATAACAAAAAGCAAGAAAAAAAGTAAATTTTATTAAATGGAATAGTTGGAAAATACTAAATTACCTATTGTAACAATAGTTATAACATCCGAGGTAAAAAAACTATACAATAGGTAAGGCTAAATATTCATAATTTTACTTTCCCGCACTAGTGCGGGAAAGTGATTTTTTCCCGCACTAGTGCGGGAAAGTGACACTTTCAAAACTAAAATGCGTGCGGGAAAGTGGGTAAAAATACACGGTCGTAGAAAAAATATATTTTTAAATCTTTTTATTTTTCAAACTTCAAAATGTAACGTAATAATTTGTAAAGTATATTACAATTGGTACTTTTTCTAAGATCGATCTCACTTTAATACCGTTCAACTGTTCATTTGCTTTTAAGATATATTTTATCTAGTTTAATGACCAACGGAGTCAACGAACAGTGCCAATTTGCCAGTTGGTTAACTTACTGTGTTGATGTTTATATTTTATTTGGCTTTGGTAACGCCGCGCCAATCGCATCCAAACGTAGGTCAGAGTACCACATTATTCCACCAATAGACCAGTGAACGCTAAATGCAACGTATGCTGACTGACAAGTTTTTCTAACTTTTTCGTCAAATAGAATATTTTGCAGATGTGTATTTATAATATTAGTATACAAGGGGACTATCAACTACCAATTTTTTACACAGAACAGGTGTTTGAGCATAACATAAGCTCTTTATTCCTGTTTAGCAAATTTAACTAGTATTAAGGTGTGAATCTGTTAACAAAAATTAAAATAGCAATGTACCAAATACGGAATGGTGTGGTCCGTAATTTGGAACCCACAGGTAAATGGTTTCTATTGCAATGGAAAGACGTCAAGGGTAAACATAGGATACTCTACAAAAAATGTTTAGGTTGGTGCCATGTCGACTTATTTATGTATGAGTTTTGTAAAGGAGAAAGAATACGTTCTTCTGATAAATCCGATGCAATTCTTTCATGTTGACTGATTAGCTTTTTCATATAGCCTAAAGTAATAAAATGTTTCGTGTAAGGGTTCTGTTTTATTTTTCCTTAAAACATGTGTTCCATATTAGGAACATATTTCGTATTAGGTACAAACAAACAATTTTCTATAGAATATTTTTCTGTGACTCCTGTATAATAGATTTAATATTTTGAATAATAAATTATGGTTTTCAAAGACGTAAAAAATCTACACAAAAACAAGTCTGAATTTAATGTGTACAAAAACAAAACGGTATTCCATATTTGACTCACTTCCTCTACTCCCATAAGATGCGAAACCATAAAAAAGATCAATTTTCAAATAAGAATGTTATTACCTTAAAACTTTAAATGATAATAGGTCTGTTGGATATGTAGGTTTCTAACAGTTGAATCCAACACAAATTATAAGTACGGCCCTAAGGCACACTTACCAAGTGGACTGTCTCCTGTCGCTGCTAGCTGCAACAATCACCATATGGACAATTAAATTCCAACACTAAAAAACTATTTATTGTGCAAAAACGCTGCACGACAACTTTTAAATTTGTATATATTTATATTATTTTATTTAACTACCTACATGTTTAATACTGCACTAGGACTTCACATTTTGTTTTGTGTACTATCTTTGCTCAGAGAAGTGATTTTTATATAATATAAAAGAATTGTCATGATGCTGGTGAGAGCCGATCTTTATTTTATGAAAGCATGAACCTCTCTGCCACATACTTTGATTACTATACGGGGCAAGAGAGAGGTCCGACACGCCCAACATAGGGCGCGGCCATTTTGATTCCTATGATATAGTTAAAGAATCAGATCGCTCACTCTGCGTCGGCACTTTTGATCTCAATGTTCCAGTTTATACACTGCGCAACTCGAATAATACAATATATGACAACCGCCTATAATAAAACAGCAGTCTTCTGCGTATCCTGAATTTGTATCCCTGGAGTAGATGTTATTTTGGAACTTTCAACTGGTCCGAGTGAGCTAACTGATTCTTTAGCAATAAACTGTGACTCCAAAAATAATATTTACTGACACCACATACTTTGATTTTCTTTTACTATACGGAGAATGGTCGCACTGCACAGCTTTCTGAGTGCCTTTTAAAAGGAGATAGAAAACTCCGCCATTTTGAACCCTTATTACGTATTGCCTACATCTTGGCACAATATTTTTAATAGGTGCGTTTTAATCATCCGCTTCTGCTTCAGAATTGTCGGTTTTCTTGTTTTAATCTGACAGGTTAGAACGACTGAACCGACAATTCCGGAAGCAGAAGCGGATGATTAAAACGCACCTGATATTTTGCTTGCTGCTGTCGCAGTGTCAGTGAATCACATACTTTGATTTTCTTTTACTATACGGAGAATGGTCGCACTGCGCAGATTTCTGAGTGCCTTTTAAAAGGAGATAGAAAACTCCGCCATTTTGAACCCTTATTACGTGTTGCCTACATCTTGGCGCAATATTTTTAATAGGTGCGTTTTAATCATCCGTTTCTGCTTTGGAATTGTCGGTTTTCTTGTTTTAATCTGACAGGTTAAAACGAATAAACTGACAATTCCGGAAGCAGAAGCGGATGATTAAAACGCACCTGATATTTTGCTTGCTTCAAAAAAGGAGGAGGTTATCAATTAGTCGCGATATTTTTTTTTTTTTTATGTATGTATGTTCAGCGATTATTCTTTAACACGGTGTCCGATTTCAATGATTCTTTTTTTGTTAGAAAGAGGGTACTTCAGGGGTGGTCCCATATATATTTGGTCAAAATCTACTAATTGGGCCAATGAGAAAATCCTCAAACTCTTCATTTTTTATGTATGTTTAGCAATAATTCTTTAATAAGGTGTCCGATTTCAATGATTCTTTTTTTGTTAGAAAGAGGGTACTTCAGGGGGTGGTCCCATATAAATTTGGTCAAAATCTAATAACCGGTCTATGAGAAATTCCTCAAATTCTTCATTTTTCATGTGTTTAGCGATAATGCTTTACGACCTTGTCCTATTTATATGATTCTCTTTTTTGTTAGTAATGGGGTACCTCAGGAATGGCCACATATAAATTTGGATAAGATGTGCTGACGGCATCTGCACGTTTTTGAAGTCGGTTTTTTTAAATTTTTAATTTAGATCACTTGTATGAACTAATGTAGGCACTTTTTTTGTTTAATGAAAAGTTTTTGGTCATAAAATTGTTTTTTACGTAGAACAAAAAATTAAAAACCAACCTAAATGTTTACCAACATTTTTAAAATCGATAGAAACCAAAAAATATGATTTCAGCTGACGAATAAAGTTACTATATTTATAAGTTTGTATTATCTAGTTTTTGCTTTGATTTGTAATAATGGTCCCTTTATTTGTGGCCAATATATTAGCTGTTGAAGAGGAGGAACGACTATACCATCTTCGTTTGGAAAATATAGATAGGCGAGTAATGAGAGAGACAAGCAATCCATTCTCTATAGAAAATGTAAGATTTGTAGAGTTATTTCGATTAAATAAAGATATGTCCCAGTATACAGGGTGGCTCACGCTCAACGGGACGGAGCTTTATGGGAAAACGACCAAAGATATAAAAAATTCGTTTGGGAGGAATACGTAGGTTACAGACGGCTACAATTTACAATTTGTTAGATGTATACAGGATGTCCCACATAAGAAAAAAAAAATTAGTTCATTAAAAATTAGAGAGACTTTTTTTCCTTAAAAATTCAAATAAATCGAAAACTAATAATAATAGTAATAGGGAACCTTTAGTTAACTGACATTATTTTTGATGTAGTTTTTAATTTTAAAATAAAAAACAGGGTGTTCCATTAAAAATAATATAACTTTGTATATTTTCTCTTATGTGGGACAATCCTGTATACATCTAACAAATTTTAAATTGTAGCCGTCTGTAACCTACGTATTCCTCCCAAACGAATTTTTTTATATCTTTGGTCGTTTTCCCATAAAGCTCCGTCCCGTTGAGCGTGAGCCACCCTGTATATTAAATGGAATTACGTCGAGAGCTAAAGAGGAAATACGGCCATTATAAACACCTTCTCAGGGGAATGGATTCGGTTTCCTAGAACTCTACAGGAAAAACAACAAATTTAGTTATGTTTTATAGAAGCAAGAAATTTTCCCGGGATAATAGGAGCAGTAGATTGTACCCATGTTGAAATCCTGCGACCAAATGAAGAGAAAAATAAGTGAATTGGTTTTTTTTTGGAAAAGGGCACATCTACTTACATTTAATTTATTTGTGATCTTTTCCAAACTTTTTTACAATAAAAGATTAAAAATAAAAATCTGATACATTATTACATAGTTTTACAATGACATTATTAAGTAAGTTTGGAGACCTCTGTCGGCCAGTCAAGTATCATACTGTAAAATTATTTGTTTTATTGAGGAATATCCTGGATTAAAGATTTCAAATTATTAACTTTTTTATGCTGATGCTGTGGATGTATGTGCCTCTTCAACCGGAAGATTCACCTTGGACCTAGCAGATTTTGCTGTTAAAAAAATATGGCAGAATAAACCTATTATAATGTTTACACCACACACCACAATAAAAAATTCACTTGATTTAACAACAAAGCTAATGGCTTTACCGTAATTCTTATTTTTACGTTTGTTACTTTTTTTTATTCGAAATTAGATCCAATGTCATAATGTTTTAAAATCAAAACAAAAATGTATGACGGTTTGCCTACTTTAGTAGAAAACTATATGTCTTGACGTCTCCCTTCGTGGCGATAGTTACAGTCGACTCCTGGCGATTATTTTGAGACACAGAGTGCCAATCGATAGAATTGAAGCGACCGGTAGAATTCTATATGACACGGAGTCCCTGTGCTGGCCCACAGTGCGTCGCCAAAAAAGTTTGAGGAACACTGCTCTAAAGCCATTGGAATGAAACACCCCAAATTTTAATCTAAGACAAGACCACTCCGTGAGCACATAGTCTACACAGAGTCATTTTATTTTTGTCATTATGACATATTATATCATGATATAAAATCAGTCAGTGATAAATTACTCAAGTCTCCATTTTCCATCTACATTTTCATCCATCCCATCCCATTTAAATTTATGTTCATTTTCATCATTCATTAGCATGAAAGATAATAAAAGCTATTTAAAAAATGGCGTAGAAAATATATTCGTAACGATATTATTAAGTGAATCGACTACCAGCTTTTTGAATTTGAATCTACCTCACGTTGAACACATGCATCCAGACAATTCGAAGATCTTCATCATATCTCCGGAACATTATAAACATACTAATAACAGAATAGGAGAGGAAGGTTTGGAGTTTTTATTATTCTATAATTTCTAAGACTAAAGAACCCTTTAAATTAACATGTTTTAGATCTAATGAAACATATCAAAGACCGTGATAGATTTGTGCAAATTAAATACATTTCCGATCCTGGAACAAGCGGTACTAATAGCTCTAGTGACTTTACTGAGAGAAGTATGCAAACTGGTATATCAGATGAAGATCTTTACAGGACGCATCTAAAAATGGCATCAGATGTTGGCTTATTTAAAACTAACTTTTCGTCGAAATCCTCATGTGGCTACGGTAAGTAACAGTAAAATTTGTATGCAAATAAAATACATATGGCAATTCAGATATGGAATGTTTCCATCCACCATATTTACCGTTTTTTGTGTTATTACGGAAAACTCGGAAAACTCCACTTACGTTCATAGACAAAATATCCTGGTCGCCATATAGGTACTCTGTTTTAAGAGTTCAGCTACGTAAAAACAATATGCGATTTTAAATCAGATACTATGTCTTGAACAGTGGTGCAAGGACCATTCACTGTCTATCAATCCTAAGAAGACAGAAATGGTCCTTTTTACAAGGAACAGGATGGATATGGAATTAAAACCTCCAGAACTCCTAAACACAAAACTAAACTTTGCGACAGAGGTGAAGTACCTAGGTCTCACCTTTGACAGCAAGTTAACATGGAACTCGCATTTAGAAAATAGAGTTAAAAGAGCATACATTGCTTATGAACAATGCCGCCGAACCGTGGGGCGCACCTGGGGTTTCTCCCCCAGAGTCGTGACATGGACTCACATGGCTATCATAAGACCTATGCTAACATACGGTGCAGTTGTCTGGGTACCGAAAACCCAAAAATTAACAGCTATCCGTAAACTAGAACAAATTCAAAGAACAGCATGTCTCAACATAACAGGAGCCATGAAAACAACACCGACCAGGGCCATGGAAGTCATTCTTAGTCTCATTCCCCTTGATATTTACATCAAGGAGGTTGCTCTGACGACAATGACACGCCTCTGCATGGTTGGATTAGAACCTGATGTAGGATCTGGTGAGGCGAGACGTGGCTTTTGGCAGGAGGCGCTCGATACGCTCTCACTGCTTCAAGCTAACATGGACTCCATCTCACCGAGATATATCTTCCATAAGCCATATAAAGTTATACTAGAACAAATAGAAGAGCCGGAAGTGGCAGTTACGATTCATATCTACACCGACGGTTCTAAAACAAAATAAGGCTCAGGATGTGGAATAAACTCCAGATTCTTGAACCTAAACATAAAATGGGCTGTGAGCAATAGTGCCTGTGTAGTTCAAACAGAGCTAACGGGTATTCTCATATCAGCAAAAGAAATAACCAGAAACAATATCACTGGAAGAAACATGCTCATCTATACAAATAGCAGACAAGCACTACTCACCCTGAACAGACCACGAATTTACTCAGGGTTAGTACTAGAATGTCACGAAGCTTTGGCCGAAGTATCCATTAACAATGTCGTCACCTTAAGATGGATCAAAGGTCACGCCACATCGAAAGCTAACCGTCTTGCTGATTCACTAGCCAAGAAAGCAGCCAACCAAATACTTTTTAGACCTGGCCCTTCTATTGGCCTGACAAAATCGGTAGTGACAGACCTAATCAAAGAACATTCCCTTGTGAAATTCAAGGAAAGACGGGATGAAACAAGAAACTGCAGAGTTGCCAGGGAGCTCTTAAGTTATCCTGACAACACTGCAGGAAATAAATACTTGACTATGACTAGACAGAATCTGCGCCTAGTTACAGGCATTCTGACTGGTCATTGCCAAGTACGAAAGCATCTCCATATCATGGGGCTGTCAGAATCCGCACTCTGCAGAGGGTGCGAACAAGAAGATGAGACCATCGAGCATATACTTTATGATTGCCCGACGCTCTCATTTATTAGAAGATTTGTGTTCGGTGAGTATCGGCTAACACCGGCCGATATAAGAGAAGCACCTCTTGGCGACGTTGTCAACTACATAATATCTGTGGGCTGGCTCACGAGCTAGGAGGTTCCTATCATCTCAGGAGGATGCACAATGGTCCTAATGAGGCCTAAGTGTCGTGGGGGCAACCCACCCTCCACACGTTACAGAGACAGATACTATGTCTTGAATATGTTTGACTACATTGATATAAATCAAAAACAATGACGTCATATTGAATATTGTCTTGAAATACTCAAGTTTAACATGACTACAGTAAAAACGTGGTCCTTTTTTTTTCAGTTCATAGTAGGATTCATTTATATTGGGGTAGGAGCTAGCTAATAATAAACAAAAAATATCAAAAAATAATGTATGCAACAAAATATATTAAATAATTTAGAAGTGTTGCATTATAATAACCTTGAAAAAAATGAATTCTAGTAATTGCCGCGTTTGAATATCCACATCGGATGCATTTTTTACATCTCGAGCGTTTGTTTATCCACATCGGACACATCTGTCCTACTACAACTTTGGAAGCCTATATCTGACGTTGGCGACATCGCATCGGTATGGTGCTATTAGAACTTTGTTTATGATATCAAAATTAACAAAGGAGACAAATTTCCATGGTGGGGCCTATAATACATGTTCATTGCTAAAATGACATGTTTGCCCCAATATGGCGGCCACTTGGCGACGCCCCAGAGGTATGGCGTTTTGAAATCTTTGTTCTACAGCTCATTGTTAACCAAGATCACGAAACAACAGCGTGGGGCCCATGATACATGTCCACAGTGAAAAAAGTACGCGTTACGGTAAGTATGGCGGACCTTAAGTGACACCATATTGGTATGGCATATTGAGTTCGCGGACTTTGGCAACCTCCTTGACGACATAAAACATGAATTAAAGTGGGGCCTATGAGCCTGGGTCATGGATATTAATTACACGTTTGAAAATTCACCCCCCTAAAAGCTACACTTTAGGAGTGCCATACCGGGAATTCAAAGTGGGGAATAACGTTGTCTATCAGCCCCCAAAGTCTCGTCGTCCGGCCTATGATACATGCAAAAACCCTCTTGCCTTCCCAGACAGCACACCAAATCCTTTGGATATCTACTGAACATCCCAATATCCACTGAATGTCCAGTCCATGGTAGATATCTATTTTATATCCATGAAATGTAATTTATAGACATGCAAATGTCCATAAATAATAGTAATTATTAAAAAATTACGCCATTGTGGCTAATAGTACCGTTCAGATATTTAAAATTAATTTTTTTAAGGTGTATTCAATATCCCATGAACATCCATTAAATATATCAAAGTCTAGGCGCGAACGCAAACCATCGTGGATATCCACTAGATGTTATTTGATTCTGCTTACTAAGTATAGATGGCGATACCACTATCGCATCTACTCATGCTCGACCCGCCGTAATTGAGTTCGATCGAAATGTGTGTCCTAATCACTCCATTAGGGACTGGAGTCGAGAATTTTCATTTATTGCTGAAGAGTCCTAATAAGGATGATTTTCTCCTTACTGGGCAAAATCAAAGGCAGAGTGTTGAAAATATTTTGAGTGTTGAAAATATTTTTTATCTCTGCTATTTTCTTTCGACGTTATTCAATAATCATTGGTTACTTATGAACCTCTACTAAAGATACCCATAAAATATTTTGCTGAATATCCGAATATCTTCTATATCCTGGGATATAGACGGACATTTGGTTGGATATCCATATTGGATATACTGAATATTCACAAAATATATTCTGTGGATATCTCTGTGATTTCTTGTATTTTCTGGAAGATACCCATTAGATATTTTCCTGAATATCCATTAGGATATCTTCTATATCCTGGATATAGACGGACATTTGGATATCCATATTAGATCCACGGAATATTTCTGATATCCTGTGGATATATTGGATATCCACAAAAGATATTCAGCGGATATCTCTGGGATTTGGTGTGTTGTCTGGGTTCCAGTCTATAAGCCATGATCGAGGAAAACAGATACAAATCAAGCCCGTGATAACTTCGCACAGCTCTGAATTAAATTCAGACGGACACGTAAAAAAAAAGATCAATTTTCGCTCCGAAATTGTGAATTTGTCCATGAACAACTTTAGAAACATTTTTTGTTGAACACTCTATATAGATAACAACATATAATAAACAAACTAACCTCCTAAAATAGCGGTTATACTTTTTTTAATCCAAAAGATTGTTGAACCATAGATCTTTTTAACTGATCCACCACATTACTTTTTTCCTTACAGAAGAATGTGATTCTGACTTAGAAATAGAAGACAAACTAAAAACCCCCAAATCGGCTATTTTTGAGACTACAAGAATTAAACCGTTACCGTTATTGACAGCTAGAACGACTGCCCATTCGAACAAACTAAATTCTTACTCAACTGATATTTATGTATCTCTACTAGACTCTAGCGTAAGTACGAAATAGTATATTACAAAACAAGAGTTGTAAGTAGTTTATTATGGGTTAACAACTTGTGTTGAGCACTTTACTTTTTCTATGACCACTATATTTCTAATTAAATTAAAGAAATTAGTGTTTTTATTTATTTTACAATTGAATGGTACTGGGGCAAAAAGATGAATATCCGAAAGCCGAGACTAATATGCGAATTCATACCTAAAATACCTTAGAATCTAACAGTTTCTTCAAACTAGTTAAAACCAATGAGCGTCACAAATTACAACGAATTTTCATAAACGTGTTCAGAGCAATAGAGATGAATATCCCACTATGTCGGTGAAAAAAGATGAATGTCCACCGGCAATGGGTATTTAGTACAGAACAAACGTTTAAATTAAAATAACATTCACAGTTACTTACATACTTAGTTACTTAGAATGGGATCGTAATAAGGAAATAATTAACCATAAGGCTACCATAGAACTTTATCTGAGTGAAATAAATATATTCAGAATGCCAAGACAAAGCCCATGCCCATTCAATTTAATAGACTGCGACAAACAATATTGTCATGTGAATGCCTAAGCCGTCCTTGTATAGCACGACCTTCAGCCTGCCACTCGACTCATGGTCAAAACACCGCTGACGTATAGAGACAAACGCTCCGCGTCTCGAACCTACCAGAAGAAGCAATATGTGACCGTTGAGTCATAGAGATGGAATTCTAGGACATTCCACATCGTCTAGAAATTTCTCGTACAGGATTGGGCTTGGTATAAATAGCACGATTTATTGACGGACGAGTAGTTTTGAATAAAGTGTTGGACAGAAAAGTTAAATTGCAATAAATAAATTAGAATTGTGAGTTAGTGTCTAAGTATTATATAAATTAATTAGTACGTCATAAATAAATTGTATATAGTGTGTTTTAAATAAATAAACTATAAATAAATTAAACTATCGTTACAATATATTTCGATTCTTACAAGATACTTTTATAAAAAGTTTCTCTTTGTGAGCAGACCAATTAAAGAAATTAGAACATTGTAAGAAATGCCCAGGATGATATATTATTGTGAATCTTATAACGGAGTCTTCACTGCTTCTGTGGTAATCTTAACCAAACGCAATGAAATCCTGAAGTATCTATTGGTCAATTTGAGTTACCAAATGTAAAATACCACCGGAAAATTCAAGTACCGGAATCTCCGAGACTTGAAAAAATTTTGCGAAAGTCCAGACGCAAGATATTAATTTTCAAACTTAACCTCAAGCCAAAATGTTGATAATCAATAATCACATTAATAAAGAATACATTTATCAACTGCACCTTTCTTTTCCTCTCAGTTTTATACAGACATATCAACGTGATATACTTCATAAATTATTTTGGAAATACAATTGGTATTGTCGTTATACACAAAAATAATTGAATTTTCAATCTTTTTAGATGTACGATGTACAAGTTTACAAATTTTTAAAATTCGATCTCTCATAAATTTTTTGTGACATTCATCTTTTTACCCCTCTATTCACCTATAACATTAATTTAAGAATGTGAATACATTTTTTAATGAATTAATTAAATACTTATTCCATTGAGGCAAGCTTTCTTCCCCCTTGGCTTTGTATGTTCATGATGTTCTTTTCGCCTGGTACCTCTACTCCTTCTTATTCTTAATGAATTTATCTCTCGGATGGTACCGTAAACTGGGGTTACTTTGACTTTATGTGATACTTTGACACCTTTAGGGGCTATTTTGACTTCAACGGTTTTCTCTAATTGCCGTTCGAGCGCGTGGAGGGGATTGAGCGCGCGCCAACAGGTTTTAGCCACGCCACACGCCACAACGGTCTCCAGTGTGTAGGGATTTTGCGATACCAGTAAAGTATCGAAAGGAGTATCGGAAGCAAAGTATCGATACCGGTATCGAAAGGGTATCGGAACGAAGTGTCGAAAGCGGCAACGAACTTTTTACTCAAAATGCACACAAAATTTTTTTCTACGATCACATTATTTTAAGAAATAGATATAAAAACTGAAAATTTGTCATAAGTAGTGTATAATGTGTTGCCTATATCTACGCTATTCATGAAAAAAGGAGTTGATATTCAAAGTCAATGTTAACTTGGATAATAAAAGAAAAAACATCAAACTAAGTACAAATAACTTCAAAATCATTTATTAAAAAGAAATATTATATTATATCTAATTTAAATTAGGCGTGCGACAAAGTAGCTGTCAAGTTTTTCGCTCGGCAATCGATAAAGCTGTCACTTAATGCCAGTTCGCGGAAAACGTCAACTTTGCGGTTGAATTTCGAAGCGCAAAAGTATACTTTGGATAGTGATCGTAGAAAACAAATTGTTTCAAATTATGATATTTTTCATAAATCACTGCAAACTATTAAAAATAACATAAGACTATAGATCTTTTCTCTATCTAAATTTCATTGTTTTTTCTTTTTTTTTAAATGTGTATTTGTTTTCCATTGTATTATGTTTTTAAATATATTTTTAATCTTCTGATGCAATTATGTTTCTCACTGTATTTGTATGTTTTTAAATCTATTTTTAATCTTTTGATGCAATTTGTCTTTTTGTATCTTTTTTTATATCTTTGTCTATACTGTCTTTTGCTGTTGCCATGTACCAATCAGATTATATTTGTAGTGTACTGCAATAAATAAATAATTAATGATCATTTTTTTACAGATTAATTCCTCGGAATATATATGTCGAATCTGTCACGGCGGAGAAAGTATCGACGATCTCTTAACACCCTGTAGATGCAGAGGAACCGTCGCTTTGGTACATTTAAAATGCTTGGAGAGATGGCTCAAGGACTCACAGCATAGTTCATGTGAACTATGTCAACATCATTACAAGATTGTCAGGAAACCCAAGTAAATTGAGTGAACAGTTAAAATATACAATAATTCACTAGATTGATTATGTTTCTATCCTTAAATCTGTAGGCTGGCTCACGAGCTAGGAGGTGCATATCATCTTAGGAGGATGCACAATGGGCCTAATGAGGCCTAAGTGCCGTGGGGGTAACCCACCCTCCACACGTTACAGATACAGATATATGTTTCTACCCGTTGTTACATTTGAAAATAATAAAAACTAGTGCTTACTTTTAAACGTTTTTAGATATAGCGTAGTATGTTCCATTCCTGCTTATCTAAAAGACAACGGACCACAACTAAAAGAAGTTCTATTAGATCTATTCGCCTTTGCAATATATACTCCGTCAGCCGTTGCTTCGACATACATGTTGATGGTGCTTTGTGAATCCCTAGTAAAGTCGAATATTGTAACAACTGGAACGTTTTCATCGCATCTCTTGGCATTTTCAGCCGTTTTTGGTAAGATTCGACAGAATAGCAGAATTAATTAATGAAATGTCAGATACACCAAAAAAATAGTTTTTTTTAATTCACAACCTCTTTAATCTCAACATTTATCTTTTTCTACACCCACATTGATATTAGCTATTCTACGTACAGACTACAAAACGAAAAAGTGGGCCATTACGTTCAACTGAACGAGTATATATTTCATATCCATTCTACCTAGTAAGAACACAGCATGGATATGAAATCCACCAATCACAGTTTATATTTGGCTACCAGGCTACTATTTTTTTTTTAAATATTAAACGAGTGACAAGTAATTCTGTCAAACTAATTTTCAGTACCTATATTTTTTAGTTATTAGACATTCCAAACAAAATGGTTGTCGTGGGAAGGGTTGGTATATCTAAGGGGTTGCTACATACGATGTATTCTATCTACAACACGTGAAATCATGAATAATGGATTATATTTAAATTTTTTTAAATCAAACACAATGAAAATATAAAAAAACTATATATACATTTTTCATAAATCAGCAGGCTAAAAATAACGTCAAAGATGGAAAGCTACGTCGCAACCCCATTAGATATAAGTGCCATAGTGCCCTTACCACGGAATCGTTGGAATGCCTAATTAAGATTAAATATATTTAAAAATTAATGATTCTTGGGAAGAATAGATAAATAATGGCATTCGATAAGATATTCATCTCATCAATATTAACAAATATTAATAAAACTATCTAAAATCAATTTAATTAAAAGTATTAAAACTAAAAAAATAGTTGTCTCGTCGGTGTAGAGGTGGAATACTGAGATGCCATGCCATCCAGGATTAAAGACTAATTAACTAAAATCTTTTTTTTTCCATTTTTATTTTATAAATCAGTGAAAGTCGTAGAAAAAATATACTGTACTACTATTGTTGTACTAAGGAGCAGTCTTCTCACCACTGAGTAAAGTAACAAGTAGCATGTTAATGACAAATTAACATATTTAAAGATTTGGAACTAATTTAAGAACTATAAGAAATTTAATATTATTATATTATCATCATCAGTAAGGATCATACCAACAGAATAAAAAATTTCAGATTTATCATAGAAATAATAAGTTATACAGGGTATCCTATTAAAAATTTAGAGACCAAAATTATAGGGTACTATTAGAGATATGTTACTTCTACACAAGTCAGGTACTAAGGGTATTCCATAATGATGTTACAATTTGCAAAAGAATGTTCTAACAAACTATTTAAGAATGTTTTCCTTATATACTTTTCAAATTGAGTTCTATCACTTAACAATTTAAGTCTCACAGTAATATTGAAACGTTTTTGTTGGAATTGACTTTTAAAGAAAAAACTTCTAAAATAAATAAAAAGAGAGGTTGTACTCATCAGAAACAAACTAAAAGAAGAGACACCATCACAAAATAGGGTTTTATTAGCGGATAATGTGTACCTACCAAAATTACAATTTCTATGTGTAATCGTTTTCAAGAAGTATAATAAATTTGTATAAATAAGTATAATAATTTGTTTTCGTCACTTTGAGACTAAAATATCTCGACAGAAAGGACACAAGTTATAAAATTGTATAAGAAAATCCCCTTTAAATTGTTGGTAGAACACCCTGTTAGAATAATGGAACATCATTACGGATACCCTTTTTATCTAAAAATATATAACTGCTATAACAGCAAAAATATATACAGATTTAATTGTAGGCATGGCCGCCATAGATTTCACATATTCTTCTTGGTTGCTGTACACATGTCAGAAACATCTAGAATCTTGGAGGGACTGGTATCACAGTAACACAACGTTGAAAGTGGTCTTGTCGCCCATCAAGCTACGACCACACAAAAAACTCAAGAACTTGGTAAATCATTCTTAAGAAGTTTGAAAATTTTACAAAATATTTTGCAAAAAAAGTGATACCAACAAAAATAACTGTTGATATTGACAAAAGACGAATTCTTGATTCCATCCAAAATCCAGCATTGACCTAATATACAGATTCAAAAAATATAGGTCGGTGTTTATGTAAGACAATTTTACTGATTTTTCTCATTTAATTTCATTTTCATTTGTAATATACACCTAAATTATCTAAACTATTGTTGTTTTATTTTGATTTGTGCAATTTGACAACATTAAGATTGGTTCCAACTGGCATCGTCAAGGTAAGATCATTTATATGTTAAATGGGACCTTAAACTGGACTGTTGGTACACCATCCTTGCGTTCCAAGCCTCCATTTTTGTTATTTTATCGATTTTCTCTCTCACTTCGTATAATACTTCTTGTAGCATCTCTTCTGTTATTTATTCCTTCCACTGAGCCGTATACTTATTGCCATTATTTTTCAACTTATCTCTTTAGAAGGTTAAGTATTAGCTTTTTGTTCATTTCCTTAGTTAATATTATAATCAAAAATTTAAAATTTTTGTCAATCGATGTGTTAAAAATGTTAATAATATTTAATATTACCATAATGACGCCCTATATTTGGTTACAAAAACAGTCTTCCAAATTTATTACTAGATAACATGAAATTTGATTCTCCAATATTCAGATTTATAAAGTTAGAACACTCTAAAACAGTTTTATTTATTAATGATTATAACCACACAATTTATTGACTTTTTTTGGAGTTTAGAAGTAGAGAAAAAATATTGTATTTTTCAGAAGTAATTTATTTATCAAAAAGTTTATCTAACTTTTTAAACGAAAACGTTTTAGTTCGAAAATGATTTTTATTTAGTCGTGGTCACTTGCTAATAAACCAAGAATTACAGAAGGTAAATTAATTCTTTACATTTTATATTAGTTCATACTGCCCACTCTGTCACCCTTTTTAACCGACTTCAAAAAAAGGAGGAGGTTCTCAATTCGGGTGTTGGCCACTTGGTCGCCGCGGTTAGTTTTGTCAGCGGGGTTCCGTAATCTCATCGACCACTTGGTCTCCAGTTTTAAAATCAGGTAGGCCTCTTGGTCGCCGTAGTTATCAATCATTAAAGGTATCTATTTCGATTTATTGAAAATATTTTTAAGAAAAAAATAGTTTAACTGATTTTTATTATTTTCCACGTGAATAGAAATTTTTAACTGATATGATATGGTACAGAATGTGGGTCAGGAAAAGAATAAATCCAAATTAAAAAAACACTTATAATTAATAGAAAACAATATAAAATTATACATAATAAAAAAAAGTAGGTACAAAATACACAAAATACCAAATAAAAATTATTTAAGAAACCCAAATTGCAATTAGTTTTTGTAATGATAAGAAACTACTTTGATAAATTGAGTTCGTGAAAGGATCTTATTTTTATATTGTTCTATTACGTTCGTTAAATACGCATGCCGTTTTTTGTAATTAGCGTTTTTAATTTTGTTAGGTATATGTGTACTGTTTAATTTCACATAAGTATTTAACTGAATATCGAGAATTACATTAACAAATTTGAATATATCGGGATGCGCCGAATAAAAAGCAGAATTAAAATGTTTGTGGAAAGACTCACAAGCATTTGTTGTGCGTTCTGTGGAACTTGTGCACGATGCCCACATTGTAGGCGGGAAGTCAGACGTATCGCTAGTATACGTATTAATCATATAAAGAGTATATGAAGTTAATCTCTCGTCAAATGGCATTATTGGAATTAAATCTTTACAAAAACACTCTGCCACTTTAGTACTTTCCAAAAATAAAATGCCGAAAGTGTAATGAAGCGATTTGCCGATTTCAGAATTTTCATTTTTATATTCGGAAATCAAACCCAGATTTTGTATCTTACGTAACCACGATTGGGTTAAATGAAATCTACATCCAATAATTAAGATATCAGGCCAAATCTGTATAATACCAGTGTGTATGGCTTTCTCAAAATCGCAAATAACTTTACACAGCTTCCAATCTAAATTTAAATTATTATAACAGTAATCTTTTAATAATTTAAATGCAGTTGCATAGGTACTTGCTCTTTTATCTGGTAAAACAAAAAATGCCAATGGTATGTAGTGTCCGTTATCAACAGCATGTATAGTGAAAAATTGTAAAAAAAATTTAGGGCAATAATTAAATGTGCCGTCGCAATAAATACTATCACGAGAACACAAGTATTTTAAATTTGAATCACATGAAAATAAAATAATTTGTGAATCTTCATTGTTAAATAATAAAAATTGTTCACCCTTATTTGTAACACATTGTATTGCT
This sequence comes from Psylliodes chrysocephalus, assembly GCA_927349885.1. Taxonomy (NCBI): domain Eukaryota; kingdom Metazoa; phylum Arthropoda; class Insecta; order Coleoptera; family Chrysomelidae; genus Psylliodes; species Psylliodes chrysocephalus. The sequence continues at coordinate 72,404,147 of OV651818.1, read as the reverse complement.
TTCAGTACACTATGAACATCACTGATACACTTTGGCAAAGGTGGCAATATACTTCTTCTTGCCCTGTATATGCTTCGTCTGATGAGGTCAACATCCGTAGTGGATACATTAAAAGTATTTCCTTCCCCTCGGATTCCGTTATTAATTAACTTACTGGGGTTTAACGCAAATATCTTCTGTTGCCTTTCTTTTCAATCCGTTTTGAAATTTTTTTACATCTAAATGGTCCGATGGTGGATGATTGTGTTCACTCTTAGATTTCAATAAGACAGTTTCCGAATCGTCCACTCCAATAGTCGCTTTACACCCACGACGAGTACACTTATATGATACACCTAACTTTGTTTCCTTGTCTTTTCCAAATGTATATTTTTTTACAATTAACAACTTTTTTCCTTTTACACTTAACATCGACTCCATTGCAACACAAACTCAAAACTTCTTTTATGGAATAATGAATAAGATGAGAATCACTTTTAAAATAAAAAAAATTAATCTTTTCAGTAAGAATGCAGACAATTAACTGATGAAAAATATTTTTATTTTAGTTCTCGACAGGTCACAAACCGATATTATAATTAGAGTAATTAAATAACCCCATAATTTTCTTGGAACCCTTAATTCAGGTTTGGAGACCAAGTGGCCTATACCTTTCGAATAGCGAAAGGATTAAATTTGGGTAAAACTGACCGCGGCGACCAAGAGGTATATTCCCCTCAATTCGTCGTAATATTTTGTTTTATGTACATTCAGCGATAATTCTTTACCACGGTGTCCGATTTCAAAAATTCATTTTTTGTTAGAAAGGGGGTACTTCAGGGGTGGTCCCATATTAATTTGGTCAAAATCTAATAATTGGGTCCATTAGAATATCTTCAAACTCTTCATTTTTTATGTATGTTTAGCGATAATTATTTACTACCTTGTCCGATTTCTATGAATCTAATTTTGTTAGTAAGGGGGTACTTCAGGGGTGGTTCCATTAAAATTTGGTTAAAACGTAATGATGGGGTCTATGAGAAAATCATAAAACTCTTTATTTTTTATCTATTTTAAGCTGTCTTTATCACGTCTGATTCTTTTTTTTTTGTTAGATAGGGGGTACCTCAGAGGTAGATCCATATACAATTGGTTAGGATCTGATGAACTATGAGAAAATACAAAATCTCAATTTTTAAGGGCATTGCACAATTATGAAGTCGGTATAATTAAAAAATTATACCTATTAAAAATGTGCACATGTCCTTGACCAAGTATTTTTGGATTACTCTGTGGTTGATTTTTCTGGTTCCTTGTGACACAACCGACGAGATAGGTCTTCATTAAACAGTCATTAGCTATTGCTATTCGTAACTTCTCTTTATCCTATCAATGTCTGAGTTCCACAAGGCAGCGTGTTTGTGCCTGTCCGTTATCTTATTTGTCTTATGTATATACAGGGTGACACACCAAAAACTTCCTACTCTAAGTATCTTCCTTCCAGTTAATTATATGAAAAATCGCAAAAACCCGCCAATTTTATTTTCAAGGGGGACACCTACAATGAATATTTTTAAAACTCGTGACTCAACTTCCTAAGAGGGTTAGATGTTACTCTTAAAATCTTAAATGGGAAAGGGGGTCGAGTGGTACATCATTTTAAAGGGCGTTTAATTCGCTTTCTAATGGTAACATAATTTATATTATCTTCTAACCAGCAGGTTGAAACGTGCCTGCACTGAGATTTTCGGTTTTCATGTTAGTATTTAAACAATAATTATTGTATTGGGTATCCTTTTAGAAGAAATGGTTAGAAGATTAGGTGGCACCAAACTTTTGCATTTAAAAGTAATCTAATAGTAAAATTTCGATGGCAACTAGACTGCATTTATCAAAATGGTGTTTTTTTTTCATTCTTATTGTTGAAATTCCACATATAGCCCGCCTTTTTTGCTATTTATATTTTTTTTAAATAGCGCGTCTATGTGAAGTAAAATAATTGTTTAAAATTTTGACCATTTCTTATTAGTATTGTTAATCCAGTTTTACTTGTTGGGCTGTTCAGAGATATCGTTAATTAAGAGAATAAACTGCAAAAATGGTTTACTCTCTACAGGGAAAAATCGAAATGATTTTTGTTTATGGAGAGGTTGGAAAATGCGCACGACGGACAGCATTTCTTTTTAATGAAAGAAATCCTCATCGTAATGTAAGTCATTCTCGATTTGGTAGCAAAGTTTTTGGAAACTGGTTCGGTGAAAAATAGGAAAAGAAATAAATACCAAATGAAGAAGCTCAAATTGAGGTTTTGGGAACATTTTTTGCAGTGTCAAGTAGCTCCATACGAACAGTAGCAGAATAGACGGGAATATCACGCGAGAAGAGCACTGAAAATGCATAAATTTCATCCCTATAAAATGCAGATATTTCAAGAGCTTTACTAAGATGATTTTATTAGAAGAATAGAGTTTTATAAAATCATAATTTTTTCTGAATGGCAATGTTAATAAACAAAATTGTCTGTACTGGAGTGACGAACACCTGCATATTATCCAAGAAGGGCATACACAACGTCCGCAAAAAGTTAAAGTTTGGTGTGGTATTGTGGAAATGCAATTATTGGTCCTTTATTTATTGAAGGAAACTTGACAGGCGATCTGTACCTTATTATGCTTGAACAGACTATGATCCTTTTATAACTCACGAGCTAGAAATTCAAACTGACGCAGAAGGTAATTTAGTTTTACAGGAGGATCAGTTACATTTCCAGCAGGACGCTGCTACACCTCATTTTTTCTTCCTGTCCGACAGTAGTTAAACGAGAGATTCACGCAGTTGGATTGGCACAAGGCGAGCAATTGAATGGCCCCCAAGGTCACCTGATTTAACTCCCTTAGACTTTTTTCTTTGGGGACACCTTAAATCCGTTGTCTATGAAACACAACCTGCTGATATTGGTGATTTTAAAAAGCGAATTACAGCAGCATACAAACATTCAACTTGATAGAATGTTTGTTTAAATACTAGACTGAAAACCAAGAATCTTAGTGCAGGCACGTTCCAACTTCTGTAACTTTCAAACGCAATTTTTCAGAACCTGCTGGTCAGAAGATAATAAATTAGGGTCCTATTGGAACGAGAATTAAACCCCTTTTCCCATTTAATATTTTAAGGGTTACATCTACCCCCTCTTAGTAGATTGAGCTACGAGTATTAAAAGTATTCATTGTAGGTGTTCTCCTTGAAAAGGGTTTTTGCCATTTTTCATATTATTTACTGGAAGAAAGATATAAATTCCCGGTGGGAGGTTTTCGGTTTGTCACTCTGTATGTAGGGTAGGCGGTATCGCGGCGTTAACATGTGTCCACATTCCCAACGTATTTTTACGTGGAATAATTTTGATTAAGTAGTCAAATTTGGTATCAAAAGAAGCAGTAAGTTTTTATCTACATGACAGTGTTAAAGAGATATAATTTAATTGTCTCTAAAAAGCAGATATTTAATTTCTACATGACAGTGTTAAAGATATATAATTTGTCTCTAAAAAACAGAAATTTAATTTATAAGTGTAGTTTTCAAGAAACTATATTCTTATCAGTGTCAGCAAAAAGTGTTTGAGTTTAGAATTGGTATCAATCTAATTTATATTCCAGTTAAAGACGATACAGTTTGGAATTAACATAAAATATGAAATATGTTGCGTGTAAAAAACCAGCGGATAAAAAAGGGTAGGGATGTGTTTCCTTGTGTTGATTATCAGGATAATTATTGCCAAGAATGTAGCGGAATCACAACTACGAAGCTAGTAGTAATTCAGAGGCAAGGTAATAGAATTTTAAGTTTTTATTGCAAAAACTGTAGCGAAATTACAAAATCTGAGATCTTATCAAAGATAGAATCTATTGATACTGTTATTATTGATCAAATAAATACATTAAAAACCATTATTAATACTCAAAATAGAGAAATAAAAAAAAACAGGATGAAACATTAAAAGAATTATTATTAGAAATAAAATCACTAAAAGAAAGAACAAAATAACATGCGCTTAAAGATAAGAATAATGAAGTATTAGTTATAAAACAAGAAGAAAAACAAGAAAGCAATAAAACCAAAAGAGATCTTTGACAAAATATTGATCCAAAAATTCTAGCAGTTGGGGTGGAAAACAAGAGATGGCAAGGAAGGAATTGTGATAGTAAAAAATTACTGTGTGGTAGATGGTAAGCAAAAAACCAAACTTAATAGAGGAGCTGAAGAAGAATTTATCACAGGAGATGATGAAACTGTTATACAAACTCTTAAGAACCAAAATGCGTTGGATACTGATAATATGTAATTAAAGATAGTTACCAAATACATGCAAAAGGGCCAAAGAAATGAAGGAAATATATTATTAGAGGCTGATGTGTCTTTACAAAATATGCTATATCAAGTAAGCAAGATAAATATTGGATGGCGAAGATGTACTATTTATTAGTGAACATTTTTCAGTTGTAAGATGCTTTATGTGCAAGATATGGGCATAAAGTGATTAATTATCAAAATTCTGTCTTATATGTAGTGAGAATCATAGAATCTCGGAATGCAAAGCGTAAATTTAAAAATGTATAAACTGTTTTGAGGCAAATGTTAAATTAAAAAAAAATCTTTACAGATAGATCATAAAGCAAATGATCCAGAATGTTCTTGCTATAAAGAAATTGTTGAAACTGAATCTAAAAAAAAAAAAAACAAAGAGCTCATGAAATTATACGAAAAAGTAGAGTATAATCATAAGAATTCTATAAGATTGTATTATTAAAATATACAGGGACTTTCAAATTTTGTTAATAATATAAATATTGTTTTGAGTAACTTAAACATTCACTTTGTAACATTGACTGAACATTGGTCAAACGTAGAAAATATTGAAGTTTATCAATTAGAAAACTATAAAATGGCTCCTTATCATTGTCCTTCTGCTGAAAGAGTACATGGTTGTGTCGTACTTTATTATGTAGTTTTTTTTTTAAACCAATTATGTTTTGAATGTACTGCTTCAGAATTTAAGCTGCTGAATGATCACTGCTATGTAGTTTGTTATATATAAACTTCCAGATATAAACACAGATTAGATCAATTGTTAGATGAAAAAACTGTTCTTGTTGCTGGATACTTTAATATAGATATACTTCCTTTGGAAAACATTATTAAAAATATAATATGTAAATTGTAAATAATCTTATAAGTGCCTATAATATGAAATTTACGATAAACGCCCACAAGAGTCACTGCTACTACATCAACCTGTCTAGATAAAATTTATGTAAATACGAGTAATTTTGAAAATTTGGAGGTTATTGTTTTAAATAGTAGGTAATATGTATATCTGATCATTTCGGACAAATCACCTACTTAGTATCTATGTGAAGTGTAACTCTTCTGACAGTTCTTATAGTCAAAAACTTTTTTTTTTTATAATTTGTAAGCTTACAATAGGAGTTCCTCAAGACAGTGTACTTGGACCAATTTAATTTTTATTATATGTTCACGATTTGACCAGTTTTGTAAATAACCCTAATATAATATTAACAAACTATGTAGATGATACCAATTTATTGGTAGTTGAAAAAGATTAAAATTTTATTAGAGATAAAACTGTTTCTAGCTTTTCTATTACTTTAAAATGGTTTCAAGACAATTCATTCCTAATAGACAATCGTAATGAAACTGTGTACCCAAAAGATTGAATAACAGTTTCATCCAATTTTCATCAAAAACTAAATTTTTATGCGTTACAACAGATGACCATATGAACTGGTCGGACCATGTAGGTACAACTTCTTTGTGGTAAACTCAGTGGAACTTGTCATTCCATAAAAGAATTAAAAAAACTAGTCAACAAATTACACTTGTAATAGCTTATTATGGAAATTTCTATTCTTTATTAATTTTTTGGAATGGTACATATACCTAGTCAAATTGTGTTTATAAAACAGAAGAGAGCAGTTAAAATTTTGTCTAACTTAAAATTTGGGGAAAGTTGCAGACGATTTTTTAGGTCATTAAATTTATTAACTGTTCCTACTTTGTATGTTTATGATAGTGGCGTAGCTATCATAGGGCAACTCGGTGCAAAGAAGATATTTGGGGCCCCGCAGGGGCTCTCTGATAATTATATAATTATTTTACTGTATTTAAATTCGTGATAATATTAAAAATACATGTTTATCAAATGTCCAAAAATTACAAAACGTTCTCAATCAAGATCGTTGGAGCCTCTTTTGATTTTTACTGAATTTTGTTCCATTAAAAATTAATAGGGAAAAGTGGTATATAGTGGGACATGATATACCTATAAGTGGGACAAAGCTCTCTAGTGCCTTCCACTGAACAGTAGATGCATTATTTATCTGTTACAGTGTACCTTCTATGCCAATCAAATTATGACCCAATGTATTAATCACAGATTTTACATTTATCTTCTGTGCTTTCACAAAATCGACTAGAGATGTTTTTTTCCCAAAAATTATCGATCTGAACTGTCATAGTTCAGATGTGGGGGAATGCTGGAATTTAAAAATAGTTACAGAAGAATTAAAAACTCATTTTGTATAAATTTAAAGTAGACCTGATTTACAATGTTGTATAAAAATATTACCCCCCCCCCCCATCCCCTAGAGGGCGAACGAGAGGGTGGCATCCTTAAACAATTAGGTTACAACTTTTTATGTGAAATTGTTAAAATTTACGATTTTTTTACATACATATTAAAAATTTCAAAATGATTTACAAAAATTTTCTTTCCGAACTACACTGTCAAAAAATTAAAAATTTTGTAGAAAAAATGTATTTCAACTGTTTCATTTAAAAAGTTCTAATTAAATTTTTTGGGCTGCCACCCCCTCCATCTTCCCCTAGGAGAAGAAGGATATAAGATTTTTATAAAGAAACGTTGTAAATGAGATCTATTAGAAATGTGCCAAAAATTAAATGTATATCTCCTCTGTAACTATTTTCAAATGCCAGCCAACTATGACATTTCAGGTCCAAACATATTTTTGGAAAAATATATGAAAAAAATTTAATTTTTGGTTTGTACGTATAAAAGTCATAGATTTCAATTGTTTTCTTGAAAAAGTTGTAACTGTATTTTTGAGGCTGATACCCCCTCCATACAAGCCTTGCAATTGCTTCATTTATTATGGTTTTAGGTCTATTTTATTTTCAGATTTTATTACTTGTGGATAATAATATGTTCCTATTATGTATTTTAAGTTTTTTTTTTAGTTTTTCATATTGTTACGCATATTTTTGGAATCTCAATTTATTTCAACTCAACTTTTACAATAACTATACAGCTGATAACATTAATGTATAACGTCTATCATAAAACCGACTGTCTGACGTCAGGATGACCGACTTATATAGCTCGATTTAACCTTCTAGAACCTTCGCGAACGTCCAGATGTTTCTTGACGTGGAATGACATTTCTCGACATTTCCCGGTACCTTGGATTTGCTTCCTGCTGATAGCCGAATGCGGTAGGTCATTGATTTTTCTCAGGAACGGTTTAGGGGCCTTCCCAGTTCCGTTGCAGTTTCTGACAGAGTCCTTCTCGGCGCTTGGGACTGCACAGCCATACTGGGTCGCCTCTCTCAAAATGTGTTCCGTGGGCACGTATTTCGATTTTAGCTTCTGCTTTGTCGCTGTTGACTTTTAGACGTTTCCGAGCAACTTCGTGTAGACCTTTGTTCTGCATTGCATACATCACATTTTTTACACCAATCCGCTATATCCCGTCGGCAATTGACCCAAAAACATCTTTCCCAAAATGTCCCCCCGAACGGTTGCTATGAAGCTCCTTCAACACACTTCTGACGTGATTTCGGCAGTACCACTTGGCGGGCTACATATACTCCATCGGGGCTCTCCCACTTCCGCTGCAATAGGCGATCGTGAAGATACAGGGAATCCCACCGAGTCCAGCACCCTTTAATAGCTCCACTGTATTTGGCTATCTCTTGCCAAGTAGGTGACGCTTTATTTTTGAGACATTCTCCGACAACCTTCAAGTTATTCTCTTTCTACTGCCCCTTTCTCAGGATTTCAAGGGTGATTTCTTCTTCGTCGCCCTATGATTAGATAGTGGTTGTCCGAAGAGTAACTTTATCAACCTCTCGTTCTTTTTACTGCCCTTTCATGTACCGGCATTCTCATTCTGGAGAGAATGTCTGCGTTGCTATAGAGACGGCCTCTACGATGCCCTACTTTCTGGTTATTGCTAAAAAGCTGGCTAGGTATGGGTGATCGGCTTCTCCGGGACGCATAGCTACTATAATTATTTGTTGTTGGATTTCGTGACGGGCTTCGGGACATTGATCTATGTGACTTTCTAGCCTCATTTCCTGATTCTTGATTTATAGAACGAGCATTGTTTCTGCAGGTCCTTTGAAGGTGCATGATTCCTGTTTCCATTTTGGCTTTTTCGTTGCATATTTTGCAGGATATTTAAGATTTGTGAGAGGGTAAGTTGGGGAATAGTATTAGTATTGACCTCTTCACTTTCCTGGGATCTAATTTCTCTCACTCTTGAGCGAAAAGATTTGGATAGGAGTTTTACCGCTTCATATTCCTATGCTGCAATCAATTTCTTCCTCAGCATCTTGTGATGTTGTCGACGAAGGATTTGCTGCATTTACACATCTTGTAGTCTATCAATGAATGCCTGTATTTCGATTTGTTCTTGGAAATCTTTAGGCGCCTGTGGATAGACAAGATGAATTAATTTTCTTATGTCGCCCTTGAATTCCTGTAGCATTTCATTATGTTTCTGACTACGAACCTTTAGCTAGCTTTGGAATACCCATTTCAAATGCTGCTGGCCATATCTTGTATCCAAAGCTTGAACGAGAGATAAATAACTGGGTTCTTCTTGGGGAAGCAACCGTAAAATGGTTGCTGCCTGTCCTTGCAGCGAAACTATCAATGCAGCCGCCATCTCTTTCTCGGTCCAGCCATTGCCTCTAGTTGCAGCTTCAAATTGGAGTCGATACGTTTCTCATGTTGTCTGACCGTCAAACGTGGGTGGATTAATGGTTTTGCCAGCATGGCTTTGTGAAACTGGATTTTGGATATGGCTTGGTTCGGTTATAGATGAGGATGAGGTAGTGTTCGCAGTTTCCCTGTTGCTTGCCAAAGCAAAGCTAAGAATTCGTTTTTCTAATTCAACTAGTTCAGTTCTAATTTTTAACTCTACTCTAGCTGTTTCTTGTTGTTTTAAATTATCTTGTTGTTGTGCTAAGAGATCTATTTGACTGTTTAGTTGACCTACCTCTTGCTCAAGGTTTTCTTGAATTTGTAGCAAACCATTCATAATTTCTACCTCAGCTTTTCTACGCCTCTCTCTTTTCATCGTCCTTCCGGCGCCTTTCCTTCTCCTCTTCTCGCTTTTCCTTTTCCTCCACTTCTTTCTTCCTACACATTTCCTGTTCCTTCTCTTCTTTCTACGTTTCTCCTTGTCTTCTCGCCTTGTTCTCTCCTCCTCTTCTTCCTTTCTATGCCTTTCCTTTTTCTCCTCTTCTTAGTTCATTTATTATATAAATTAGTAAAATTCATAAATAATTCTTAAATTCCTTATTGTGTCTTAAATCCTAAAATATTTTTTAAAATTTTTAGATTTTCGTTAATTGGTCGTAGAAAAAATATGTACAGTGGATTGTCGGTATGGCCATCATATCCACTCTTGTTGCACAAACGATTACTTTCATATTGAATAACAGTTTAAAACGCAGAACTAAAACATCGTAAAATATTTACAGGAGGATTGTATTTAAATTTGGGTCAAAAAATTAAAAGAAATTAGTATAGATTAGTAATTAAGTTAAAAAATTGAGGAATTGTAGCCTGATTTGATAAAAACTCATATTTTATTTACATATTTAATTTTTTTTATAATAAACTAGTTGTGTTTACTACGCATGTAATTATTATACTATCATTTGATTTAGAGTAAAAATGATGACTTATCGAAAAAAATCACAGGTTTTATGTAACAATTAACAAGATGATATTAATTAGATAATCAAATTTGTTCATTATAGTCTTATTATCTCAGCAAAAGTATTTGCTTTGAGATTAGAAGATACTACTTGTAAGTACCGATCTGATAGGGGATTATAAAGCAATAGCAAATATTTTCATTAGGTTCATTTCTATTTGTTTTATTGGAGAGCAAAATCAAAGGTAAGTCCTATCTGATTATAACAATTATTTCTATAAAATTATCATTACAATATGAAAATATAGTGACTTACGGTAAATAAATAAAAAAAAATAAGTAGAACTTTATAAACGGTATAAAATTGATTTTTAATATAAATATTTTTTACCACTCAGTTAATTAGATACCACGACGTTAGGACAAACAAATATCTGCGATATGGTCACAACATTTTTTAATTATTAACCTATGACATTACGGAAACTTTTTGCGAGCCGTATAAATAAAATGATTTCACTAATTTTTCAATCAAATATTTACTAATAGTGCGTGCAATCATGGGCGCCTCAATAACCGGGTTTTTGGAACACATGCCGTTAATTTAATAAGTATACAAAAAGGAAAGAAAAACGCATACAAAGACGATTAATAGTAGATCATTAAAAAAAATAGATGAAGACATTTACGGTTCAGAAGGAAAGATAGGACAGCATTCCCAAATTAATGATTAAGAGAGTTGCTTATATCTATAATAAAGAGATTCTTTGCGAAAGAATAACGTAGAGAGCAGTTATGGGTGAGATTACAGAACGTCTGCAACTTTGCAGATCTGCAAATATGGCCGTTACTTTACAGAAGCTCTGCAAATCTTACTTGCATCTGCAAATATCAGTTGCAGTTGCAAAAGAGAAACATGGTATTACAGAAACGTGTTTTGACTTTTTGATTCTGCAAATCCTCTGTAACTTTGCAGGAGGTTAGAACATCCTACAAACTTGCAGATTGTCAATTTTTACTTTACTTTTTTAATAACCATGAAGTCTTCTATTCCTTTTGATTGAATACAATTCGTGGTGTCAAATTATTGAGTTTTAAAATATAGTAATGGATTTGAGTTTAGTGTTGTTGGGGGTAATAAACCACAATAAATATTGCAAATTTGCAGATATTTTTTGGAATACGAAAACTTGATATTTACATCTGTAAGTCCGTCATATTTGCAGATCTGCAAAGTTACAGACGTTCTGTAATCCCACCCTAGAACTGGAAAGCCACAAATGTGTGGTTGGTCCCTTTACTTTGGTTTCCAAGGTTAATGTGAGATCGTGTTCTTACTTTGTATTTTTCAATTTCTCGTAATTTTTAGACAAATGTTATGACGATAGCTTTGTAGAGTCGGAAACTCTCAAGTCTCTCCCAGATTTCATAAACTTCTATTCACATTAATTGACTCTAATTTTTGATTAAATAACTAATTTGTTCTTTTTCAAAATCATATCTACTCTACCTGCATATACTTACAGAGTCTAGTATAGTGCTTTCGGTTTTTCTGAGATTGCAACCAGGTATCCCTCAAGAATCTGTTTTGGGCCGCTATTGAGTAAAAATAAATACATTTGAATGTCTATCTTACCTAGGGAAGGTAAAAAATGTATTTAATAAAAAGTAGTCTGATAAAAATTATTTTATCGATTACTCGCCCTCTAAGAAAAAAAATGAGACGCCACTGCTTTAGGGTAAACACATAATATTTTTATAGAGTTAGCTATTGATTTGATTTAAACGAAATAAAGTAATCATTGAGTAAGGAGTGCAACTTTGTTGAAGAAAAATTGCAAACTTTATGGAATTGTATTAATTTCATATTTAAATAAAAATCAATTATTTCAAAATATTTAATAGAAGAATTCTAGTTACTGTTAAATGAAAAAATGGTGAATTATAATATTATATATCATGAAAATGGAAGGTATGTACCTATTTATTGTTATTTATTTAAAAAAATAAATAGTATATTAACGATATAAAACTATATGTTTTCTGTTGACTACTTAGCTTTTATCTAAGGTTGACTATTAGTGTAAAAATTGATGTCACATAATTGTCGTGTCACAGCTTTCTTCGTAATATAATCATTTATAGAACAGGAACTATATCTTCCAGATTTGTTCCTGGCTATTGACATCTGCCACTTTCTTAATACTAATTAATGGTATGACTTCTACGTGGAGTGCCAGCAGCAATATATCGTTAATTTGATATTAGAGCTTTTGATGTTAAATTTATTTAGATAGGATTGTCGCAGAGATGATATGATATTTAAAACAACATCATCGTCATCCTGATCAAAATATGTATCAAATAAAATATTACAAACCTCCTCCATTTGTCATTATAAATTAAATTTGATAAATAGTTGTGCTTTTGAGATAAACTCAAGTAATTACGGCAAGAATGTCGTATTTTGATTTTAATTTAACCTATATTTTAAAAAGGAGGGAATTATGGAGTCTATATGAAGGTGTGAAGGTGTATTTACCTCACAAAATAGTGCTATTTTTTCTTCTTTTGCTTGTACCCGCCCATATGCTATTTTTTATTAAATGAATTGAAGTGTCAATAAAAATTGAAAGTAAATTTTCTCCTTGTTATGAACATAATTTAAAAACTATTCACTAAAGATGAGTGGGTTTGTTAAACTTACAAAATAATGTAATGCTTTAAGTGTCACAACTCTGTTTGTAGTCATTGTTCTCTGAGTACTTTTGGATGATTCTAATTCTGAAATCACACGAGTACCTTAATGCATTTTTTCTGGATTCCAAAAAATACATATATATGTACCCTAGTACATTAAAAGAACCAACTATGTTATAGTTTAAGGATTTTCATTATTATAACCTGTAAAAACCACATTTTATCTACATGTATTTATACAGGGTGTTATTGAAATACACGTACATATTAAAACTGGGTATTGCGCAGATCCCCACTGAATGTAGAAAAATATTATTTTTTAAAAATACCCCTTATTAAGGGAGTTATTAATGTTTGAAAATTAATTCTAAAACAAACGTACTTCACTGATATGTTGAGGATGACCTATATAAATTAGGTTTATTTACCTATTTTAAACATCAACAGTAATTAATATGCAAGTTTTTGTCAGATGATAAGAATACTAGTCTTGTAAGAAATAACCATTTTGCCAAGATTTTCGAATTAATTTCTATTTCCGAAGACTGGTTTTTACTACCCTCGTTATCAAAAAACTAGAATATTTGATAAATGATTGTTTTTAAACTATACATTTTTGAAACTATAGATTATTAAAATTTTAGTTGATTTACGAATCTGGCTAACACGAGCGCGTCATTTCCAAGTTGGTAAAAAGTGTTGTTACGATTACTTTTAAATATTTTTTTACGATGCCACTATTTACGAATATTGAACTAACGGATATAGTGCTGGTTTATGGGGCAGCTGGAGAAAATTCTCGGCAAGCACAAATCCTGTATCGCGAACGGTTTCCAAATCGGAGAATTCCGGACTGTCGTACGTTTATTTCAACTGTTCAGCATCTAAGAGACCATGGAAAATTTGAGAGTGTCAATGCAGATCGAGGGAGAACAAGAACACAAAGAACATTGGCGGCCGAAGAAGAAATATTGGAAGCTGTTAAAAACCGGCCTCAATTAAGTTGTAGAAGACTAGGTTTTGAAATTGGAGTGTCCTCATTTGTTGTGTGGCGGACACTTAAAGAACAAGGTTTACATCCTTATCACATCCAAAAAGTCCAGGCCTTATATCCAGGTGATGAAGAAAAGAGAGTGGAGTTTTGTGAATGGATGATTCAAAAATGTGTTGATATTCCTGATTTTCTAAAAATATTGTATACTGACGAGGCTTCATTCACTCGTGATGGCGTGTTCAATATGCACAATACGCATATTTGGAGTGATGAAAATCCTCACGCCATTAGGGAAACTGGGCATCAAAGAAAATTTTCAATAAATGTTTGGGCTGGCATAATAGATCAGTATTTAATCGGGCCTTATGTTCTCCCGAATAGATTAAATGGGCCAGGATATCTCCACTTTTTAGAAGATATTTTGCCAGTACTCCTAGAAGAGATACCGTTACAATTAAGGCAACGGATGTGGTACCTACTAGATGGCACTCCTCCTCACTTTGATTTAAACGTACGGCAGTTTTTGAACATTAGATTTCCTCAAAAGTGGATAGGCAGAAATGGACCTACTAAGTGGCCTCCGAGATCCCCGGACTTAAATCCATGCGATTTCTTTTTGTGGGGTCACATGAAACAACTGGTTTATAATGAACCTATTAATAGTGTTGAACAATTAACCAATAAAGTTAATGCGGTAGCCGAGGAACTACGACAAAATCCAAGACTAATTTCTAATGTTCAAAGTTCTTTGGAAAGACGATTGCAAGTGTGTGTAAATAATAATGGACGGCATTTTGAACAATTACTGTAATAAACTTTATTTTGAATTAATTGGTTTTGCTACGGCAACAGTGCAATTTCTATGGGTAAGTTCAATTTCGATTTATTTTACTTCTTTAAATATGGAAACTAGTAGGTCGGAAAAGGGGACTCTTCCCCAATATTTAAATTTTAGAATTTGAAGTTAAAATTGGTGCCAATCGTTTTTGGTCATTACATACTATTCCCCATTTTAATATGTACGTGTATTTCAATAACACCCTGTATATGGCACGAAATATTGGTATAAAACTTTTGTACCTAAAAGTATTAATTGGTCAAAAATATGTAAGAGATAAAACTAATATATTACTATCAAAAATACATTACTAAAAAATTCAAGAAACATAATAAACAATCAATTTTATATTGATCGAAAATATTCCATTTATGTTGTATGTTACGGTTACATAAAGTGTCTGAAGATGCGAAAAAAGCTTGTGTATTTTCAATATCAAAGGTAATTAGTGATAAAATTATTATTTTAAACAGCAATAAAATTTATCCCAAATAATTTATTCTTAAAAACATATTTATCTCATTTAGAAACAAATAAGCGATATAATTTACAAGAACAAATACCATTTAGCTAAAAGAAGCAACATAGGTACCTAGTAATAGATAGGGGTATCGAGAAATTAATATTCAGAATAATGGAGTTTGTGGCCTTAAACAAATAATATAAAAACGAAATAATACCAGGAAATAATTCCAACTTAAATATGAACCAAGATCAAGACGTACAAAAATTAAATTATTGAAACTATATATCGCTCACCGTCGACAATAGTGGCACAACTCAAAATTACAAATTATGGAGAAAACTGCATGTAAAGTTTCAGTTATTTTAATTTTTCATGTTGTGAAGTCATCTGAATATCATTAATGAACTTGACTGTGATTATTGGTGTGTTTTTATGTACTTAATAATCAGGGACTGATAAGTTACTTTATTGTTTTCAAAAAAGGTGATATTTGTTAGATGTGCCACTATTGTTGAAACCAAGTGACACGGTTTTGATGAAAACTTCTGAAAAGTGCAATGAAAACTGTTGTTATTTTTAAATAAAAAGAAAATATAGGAGGTACTCTTGCTTTATTGAAAATGGCGTTATAAGAGAGAAATACGTAACAAAAGAAAGCTACATTTTTGGGAAAATCAGTCTTACTTAACGTCTAATCATTTTTTTACTCAAAACTTAAACTGTTATAAAAATAAGTGTGACAATTTTTAATAGCGTTGATTCTTAACAAAAACATGAGGTCATCATATTTTTTCTTAACAATAAATATAGGACTATCGTAAACTTTCTTTAGTTCAAAGTCTAGAAAAGTAGAGAGGGATGTTCTTGAACGTCTGGGATGAATCACTTGGACTTAAAATCTGTATCCTTGAAAGACGTTTTGTAAAAAACGAGTCTAAGTGATTTTTCTCCACCCTAATTATTGAAGCATCGGCGATTTTAAAAGTTTCACCCAGTGTGTTTTTTTGAAATTTTATGGTAGCGTGTTCATTTAAATGCTTTAAGTCAAAAAACCCACGTGAGACAACTCTATTACCTTAAAAGGATAGCCGGTTTTTTGGATGTTTGTGCCGTAGCTGCATACTGAGATGGTGTGTAAATAGGGCCAGATTTAAGAGCTCTCTTGACGCTTTTTTCAATTAAGCAATGGACATTATCGTCTTCATTTTGGGTGTGTCCAGTAACAAGGTATTTATGAGTAATTGCCTAAATTTATAATTAGCCACAGCATAAAGGTAAGCTGCAATGATGAATTTGTTTTTTGTTGGTCTGTGCAATTATCGGAATAGAACATATAGCAGCTTTTTCTTTCAAATAATGCAAGAGGCAAGTGCCTATTTCAACTACCCCTCTCTTACCCTGACCTTCGTGCCACATGTAACAATTTATTAATCCTTGCACCTTTGATGTAAGATCCGACACAGTAAAATTGTAGGTGGACAGGTTTGATATATAGAGTAGAAAAAGGACACTTGTCCATTTGGTGTCGGTAGAAAGGCTAGCAAATCAAAATATGCTACCTGGTATGAAGAAGTAGTACTCTTTTTGTCGTTTTTCTTTTCTTCTCTGCTTAAACTTTTCTCCTCGATGTGGGTGTTACGTTCCTCCTCTAACTTTTTCTTTTCTTCTTCTGTTGAATTTTCATAGAATATGCAGGCTTGGCACTGATCCTTTTTACTTTCCTATCTGTATACAGATATAAGGAAAGTATAGGAATCATGATTTTTTTCGACCTCGAGTTTTCGACGGATTTTTACGTTTTGAGGTCCCCTGAATCCGTTTTGACTATTTTCGCGATGATGTCTGTGTGTGTGTGTGTGTGTGTGTGTGTGTGTGTGTGTGTCTGTGTGTGTGTGTGTGTGTGTGTGTGTGTGTGTGTGTGTGTGTGTGTGTCTGTATAACGCATAACTCATGAACCGATACACAGAAAAACACCAAATTTTAAACTTAAGCTTTGTTTCAGCGTCTAATGAGCTGATTAGATTTTGGGCAGAGTCGGAACATTTGGGGGGGTACTTTATAGGTGGTCATTTTTATATTTTATGGAATATATCTGTTATTTACGTTTGGAGAAGAAAATTCTTTAAATAAAAGTTACTTCTAATATTATTATCTATAATTTTTGTTCTATACAAAATTTTCCTAAAATGGTCCGTATTCGAGATATTTGAGAAAATGTGTAAATTTCGAATTTTGAAGAAAACTCAAAAACGGATAAAGGAAAAAACATTAAATTTTAAACTTAAGGTTTATTTCGGCCTGACGTGAAATGATCAGATTTTGGACAAAGTCGGAACATCTGGGGGGGGGGTACTTTATGGGAGGCCGTTTTTATATTTTATGGAATATATCTGTTATTTATGTTTGGAGAGGAAAATTGTTCAAATAAAAGTTACTTCTAATATTATTATCTGTAATTTTTGTTTTATGTAAAAATTTCCTGAAATGGTCCGTATTCGAGAAATTTGACAAAATGTGCAAAATTCTGATTTTTATTATGAAAGTTTTTGAAATAAAAGTTGTTTGCGATATCGATCTCTATAATTTTTGTTTCTACATGATTTTTCTAAAATGGACCGTAATGAAAAAATTGTAGGAAATTAAAATTTTTCAGTATTTTCGTTTTCCATGAATATCTATAGAAAAATGTTTCGAGGTAGATGTATGTGGACAATGTATATATTTAGTTTATCCTCTAAACATTTATATAACTAGATAGGAAAGTCATGTGTTGGACACATCAGATTTTTAGGAATAAAAAAGGCTATATTGAACTCGTGGTTGAAAATGTTTCTGTACATAGTGAGATTAGCAAACAGTTTTCCTTGATTTTCGTATTCTTCTTTATAATCTCGATGTAACAGAGTAATTGTCTTACTTCCGTCTATATAAAGTTTTTCAGAATGTGCTCGTGTATAATGACTCTCAATAGTAGGGATTGACGAAATGTGGAATTGAACACCGTCTTTAATGTCCTTGAAAACTTCTTTATGGTTAAAATATTTTCCTCTGTTATCTTCGGCTATAGTAGAATCTTTAATTTTCATCTTTATTGTTCGGATACATCGCCCATTAATGCCTAGTGCAGCTATGAAAAAACTTACAAATGGATTTTTAATTCTGCCTACGGCATTATGTGGGTATCTGTATGCAGGATTAACTTCTTGAATAAGCGATAAAATATAGGTACGTTGTTTTACAATATCACCCATGACCCAGAATTTTTTAAATTGGGCCAACCTTTCTTCTTCTGTGAATTTGGTACTGCATTTTTGTTTGCACTTAGAATCATCACACGGTGGTTTCATTTGTCGTTCTGGAACTATTAATCCCTTTTCTAAAGTGTTTCTTAGGCGATTGGTAGTGAACTTTTTCCATTGGAATGGATCTACTTTTCTTTTTCTGGTTCTTTTTTTGTAGTATCAGCCTCGTCTAGCAAATTTACGGTATTAGCCATTTCACTTTCATTATCGTCATCAGATGATTGTGAATTTGATGATGATGATGATGAGTCTGAACTTGATGATGATGATGATGATGAAGATAGGTCGTTGGCATAATTCGGATCTTTGACTGAATCATCTGATGAAAAGGGTTCTTCGTCATCGCAAGAATAACGTCTTGATAAAGGTTTTTCATTTCTGTCATTCAGCAAGGTATTATCGAAAATATCACTTTGAGTATTATTGTCCATATCGTCATTAGCACTTAGAATAGTTTGTTGTTCTTTTTTGTTAGATACATCATCCAAAAGAATAAAAGAAGATATCTTATTTATTATTCTATGCATCGCAACCTATCTATATTTATTGTTAAATCATTTACCTTCACCTTCCATCATGCCGTTGGAAGCTGGTTTCTCATGATCTATAATTATTGATCCGTTGCCATTTTGCAAAAAGATACCCACCCAGTGATATAATAATATTACTAAGTAAATTAAAAATAATTACCACAATCGGACTTGTTAAAATTTAATTGGGGGTTCGAGATTTCACTAAGACTGCGAACTTTCCAATGTGGGTCTTGGCTTTGTTGCTCGATTTGTTTTAACCTATAAAATTTTCATTGTAAATATTCAATATCTTTACATAAATATTTCCTTAAATTAACATTACCTTATTACAATCATTGACAGTATCTTCTCCCCGCTGCTACCTTTTTTAATCAAATTACTATCCATATTGTATGAAACCAAAAATTATGCACAGTAATAGTCTATACCGGCACAGCTAATAAAAATCAATTGAAAGTTCAGTCAGTATCGGCATAATCAAATATATCATCACAACGTATCAACTATACTGGCACATTTAACTAAAATAACCGAAACACAAAATGTGCCATTAATGCTGAAACAAGTGCGTCACTATTGCTCAAACATAACGAAGCGTCCCTAAGCACAGCCGGTGTTGATGGAACTTAAGAATCTCAGCTCGCGGTAGCGCGTAATGGCACAAGCGCCATCTCGAAGAGATTATTTGACCTAATTTTATGCCAATATTGTTGGATGAAATTTCATCAAATTTTAAATTGTTTCACATATTTTAACGTGTTTTGTGATTTTCTTAGATGTGCCATTATTGTCGCCGGTGAGCGATATGTCACAAAATACATCAAACAAAAGTTTCCTTCCGGAAAACAACTACTTCTTTGTCTAATACCGCAAGAGCCATTGCAATATAACCAGTACAAAACAGCAGAGATAGAATAGTAAATTCTGTAACAAGGGTGGGACGAGTAACATACTGAACTTTCTACACGGTCACATACACAGTAGAAGATGAAAGTTGAATATAGTAAAATTAAATTTTGAACAAAATGAAATATTTTATCTTACTTACGTTGGGCAAGTTTTTATTTAAATTATTTGCATAATTTGTCACTTCAGGTGGAAAATTATCAAATTCTATACAAGAACGCCCTTATCGTTATTCAGGCAAATTCAAACTAAATACTAATACGTTGCGTAGAACTATCAGTCATGAAATGCATGACTATCTACCATGCGGGCGTGGTATTCACAGCCATTGGCCAGTAGCTATTACATAATGAGCATTCTGTCTCTAGAGTTAGAAATAAATACGTGTAAAAAACAAAGGAATTTCAGAATTTCTGAATTTTCTTTCGATCTCAAGAGCGAGAATGTTTTCTTCCTGTTATTATAAGTGGTTTCGAAAATACTACATTCAGTAATGGCCGCGAAGAAAATTATTTTCAATGCTCTAACTTAGATTTTGCTTCCTAAAAATAATGTTATTCTTGGATAGGTGTCGTCCTTATTAAGATAGCAAGGAATATACATTCTTGTTTACAATCCCTAATAGACTCTGTAGATGCATTAAATCTATTCGTACACATGGATAAAGGTTGAGAGACGGTAATAAGTCATAAAGTAAAGCCATCTACCCCAGAGTAAACAAAATTAAAGCTCGCTCGTAGTACTTAGAAAACTACGCAGGGTGGAGATGGAATTATTTTCTGTTTTAAAAATTTCCCCCAAAATCAAAGTGACTTTGTTCCGGACACCAAAATTCTCAAGAGTATTTATACTCTATCAAACCAGCTTTGAGTCAACTTGGTTTGGAGCTTAGGGCCTTAAATGCTATCGACTGAGTATTTTAAATTTTATGAGATACTCAGCGTGATGAAAACAGCGTACATATACAATCAGATTAAGATACAAGGTACACACGTGCAACAATAAATGTATAACTCATCATATCTATTTATTTTAGGAAAATGGAGGGAGGGTACAAAGAAGTACCTGCAAATGAATCCCAAGCTGTGTCATTCGTATCTACAAAGGACAATGTCACCGTTCAAACAATGCAACATGGTACCTCGACTAACAGAACATTTTTATATATGGCAGCTTGTATAGGTAAGCTATTATGTCAACTTGTCTTTTGATCATTATTTCATCTAAAATTGCTCTAAACTTCTGATTATTCTTACCAGCTTATTTTACCTTTCTTCCAAATTACTGACAATTATTCTGTTAGGTTAGGTACCTACCCAAAAAATGACAATTGACCTGGAGCTCTATTTTCTTTTTTGCTTATTGAAAACTTGATTTGTATTCCACAGCATTTTGTATATTATAGCTCTAGTAAAGCTTTAGTAGATCTGCTATTACACTCTGTTGCCTATTCTTGAATCTAAGGGAGTAGAAAAATTGATTTTCCCTACACCGAAAGTAGTAAAACCGGACTGCAGAAAATTCTTTAAAAGGGATTTTTTAATAATAATAAAATAATAATAATAATAATAATAATAATAATAATAATAATAATAATAATAATAATAATAATAATAATAATAATAATAATAATTAATAATAATAATAATAATAATAATAATAATAATAATAATAATAATAATAATAATAATAATAATAATAATAATAATAATAATAATAATAATAATAATAATAATAATAATAATAATAATAATAATAATAATAATAATAATAATAATAATAATAATAATAATAATAATAATAATAATAATAATAATAATAATAATAATAATAATAATAATAATAATAATAATAATAATAATAATAATAATAATAATAATAATAATAATAATAATAATAATAATAATAATAATAATAATAATAATAATAATAATAATAATAATAATAATAATAATAATAATAATAATAATAATAATAATAATAATAATAATAATAATAATAATAATAATTATAATAATAATACTCTCCCTAATAATTCACCCCCTTACCAGTGAATTTCAACCCCTGAAGTCGACTGAACGACTTGTGTATTATTGACGTCTAGAAGCATATATTTCATAGCCAAACAAAAGAAAAAATTCATCGTTAAGTAACTTTACTTTAAATTTGACAGGTCACACGATAACTCCCAGCACCCGGACATGGTACATGTTGTGCACTTCCTTCCTTGTACTCAACTACAAATAGCAAGTAAAAAAAACGACGTGCCACTTTTGCAGTCAGATGAAGGATTATTGGCCACAGACATGCTATGAGATCTACAAATTTTGCTTCCCCTATATATTTTCCGTCCTCTATATATTGTTTATTTATCATTACACCTCAAATATCCCAAGGGTGTAAAGGTACAATATATTACTTATTTTAAATTTATCAATAATGTTATGCAAATGTGATCTTGTCAACCACTCTTTTAGACTGTCTTTCTTCTTCTGTACGTATTATTTCAGTTTTTG
This sequence comes from Psylliodes chrysocephalus, assembly GCA_927349885.1. Taxonomy (NCBI): domain Eukaryota; kingdom Metazoa; phylum Arthropoda; class Insecta; order Coleoptera; family Chrysomelidae; genus Psylliodes; species Psylliodes chrysocephalus. The sequence goes on along the minus strand of OV651818.1, from coordinate 72,381,930 downwards.
TCTCTCAAGACTTTCTATGATCGGCTCTACTTTTAGCTGCTTTCAGTGTCTATATTCAATGTCTTTTTCATCTAGGTTAATTTTTATTTTTTATTGCTTTTCCCTATTGTCATGACTTTACTTTTATCTGCGTTAATTTTCACGTTTCTCTTTTTCAAAACTACTTCCCAAATATTTCTTACATATTTCTTACACATTTCTTACACATTTCTTACACATTTCTTACATATTTCTTACATATTTCTTACATATTTCTTAGATATTTCTTACATATTTCTTACATATTTCTTACATATTTCTTACATATTTCTTACATATTTCTTACATATTTCTTACATATTTCTTACATATTTCTTACATATTTCTTACATATTTCTTACATATTTCTTACATATTTCTTACATATTTCTTACATATTTCTTACATATTTCTTACATATTTCTTACATATTTCTTACATATTTCTTACATATTTCTTACATATTTCTTACATATTTCTTACATATTTCTTACATATTTCTTACATATTTCTTACATATTTCTTACATATTTCTTACATATTTCTTACATATTTCTTGAAGTTTATTTGGTTTCCCGTTGATTTCATTTGACATCGTCGAGTACTTTATTGAATAGTCTAGGACTAAGTACAATTCCTTGTAGTAATTCTTCCTTGGTCACAAATTATTTTGATTGCATAATATTTGTCCCCACATAGTTTCTGGTGTTATTTAATGTGCTGCCAATTGATTTTCTCAGTTTACTATATTTTTTAAGGCTTTTTTATATCAAATATCGTGGTAAATAGTTAATAGCTTTCTCGATATCTATAAACACTATCTAAATATTACATAGTGGTATTGTATATTATTTTTAACACGCTTATACAGGGTGCCCTGTAATGAATTTAATATTTCGAATCATTCTGACACCGGCCCTCCACTAAGTAGGAGGATGGGGGATTGTAGACAGATAACGTAACCATGCGGATTTCAGTTACGATAGCACCGTGGCCTGCAGAACAACGAGCGTTCATGATTGAATCATTTTTTAAATCAAACTATTGGTACGTTGTGGCGCGTCGACGTTTTTGTGCACGTTTTGATATTCGACGCATAGCCGATGCACCGTCGGCAGCTTTAGTGCACAGTTGGGTTAGACCCTACCACAGTTCCCTGGCTATGATAACAACGGCACGTGGTTTCAACATGATGGCGCCATGGCACATACTGCAGCGATATCCATAAATGCAGTGACTGAAGTGTTTCCTGGCACGGTAATTTCCATCAATGGCGATATTCCATTTCCTCCACGCTCACAAGACCTAACGCCCCTAAATTTTTTCCTATGGGGCTACTTAAGTGTCGTCTACACGGAACCAATGCCACAAACCATCCAGCAGCTAAAGGACCGCATCACCAATGCTATACGTGACATACCCATGGCGATGTGTCAGAACGTTTTCCGCAGTTTACGCTCCAGATCAACAGCTTGCTACGAAGAAGACGGTCGGCATTTAAACGATATTCTGTTTAAACACTAAATCCGCATATTTACTCTATCTAATAATGCTAATAAACCTGGTATATCATGTTCTGGGGGTAAATTTTATTGCGTTAAACCCTTAAATTCATTACCGGACACCATGTATTAGCTTCACCTGTATGTATGTATGTATGTATGTATGTATGTATGTTTGTAACTCTCCTTTGGACTCAAGTGGCTTATTACTGTCAGTATATCCTACTAAGTCAAGTTCGTTCATGGCCGAGCGGTCTAACGCACGGGTTTTCGATTGCCAGACTCACCGATCGTGGGTTCTAATCCCCACGGCAGAAAAAAAATATTTTTTTTTTCAGCATTTTTTTTTTTTTTAATAATTAATCGAACTAAAAAGTGAAAAATAAATATAGTTTAAAAAAACTAAAAAACACGCTTTTAGAGCATATAAAACTAAAAAGTTAAAAATAATTTTTCAAATAAGCTTAAAACAATAATAAATGGAAAATACTAGTATTATTGTGAAAAAAGCGTCGGGCGCTCGATGTACGAGAAATATGACAAAGCGCCCCACCCTTTTTTCACAATATTTTTCCGCTTTGTGACATAACACTGGATACTATTACAGAAGTAAAAGAATTGGGTGTGATTACATTCCACCCTTTCTTTTCAAACTCATATAACGGCCTCAGTTAATAAAGCATTAGGAATGTTGGGTTTCCTTAGAACTACTTTTGATTTTCATAGTGTGATGTGTTTAAAGATTCTTTATTGTGCCTTAGTTAGACCTTATATTGAATATGCTTCTTCTGTATGGAATCCTTTTTATGTATATCAAATCCATAATATAGAACAGGTTCAAAGAAAATTTGTACGCATTGTTGCATTTAAATCGGGTATCGTCCCGGTCAACTTCAGATACAATTATGACGAATTACATACACTTTGTCATCTTGAGACCCTTCTGAGCAGAAGAAACCAAAGAGATCTTAAAATATTGTTTAACATTATTAACTCATCTGCCGATTGTCCCTACTTGTTATCCCAAATTAGATTTTCTGTACCCTCTAGAGTAACTAGGAATATTAATACATTCTCCCAACCTTTCCATAGAACAAATGATGGTTCTCACTCTTTTATTCCTAGAGTGACAAGATCTGCTAACAGACTAAATGTAGAATGGACAACTTCTCCATCAGATTTTTTTAACCATTTATGTATATGTGAAGAGTAGATTTTTAATTGTTTTTAATATTTATGTATTTAAATTAATTTATTATTATTTAGGATTTTATTACTATTTAATGTATGTAATATGTATTATCTGTAATTGTATTGTTTTAATGGGCTCTGACCCGCAAATAAATAAATAAATAAAAATAAAATAATTCCCATCCCATTAACAACAAATTTTTAAAGTTGAATTTCAGTCATTATTTTTAGTCTTTTTTAACAGTTCTTTCATTTATATCTTAGGTAAGGTTGTAAATGAGTGGGATGATCTTGCCACCTCTGTTGTTATTTTATCGTTTCCGCTTGCCCTTCCTCTTATTGCCATCTTTAGCAAGCATACTTGTTGAACTTCATTTAGAAGTAAAAATACATTTAATGATTTTTTTATTTCAGCAAACTTGTCCTCATTCGTCTGCGGCACATCCCTAGGTTGGACATCTCCAGAAATCCCACTACTGAAAAACTTGACAGTCAGTCCATTGGACCATGTAATGACAGGTTCCGAAGAAGGCTGGGTAGGTTCCTTTTTACCACTGGCAGCAGCAATTGGACCTCTAGGAGCAGCAATTCTAGCAGACAAATTAGGCAGAAAGAAATCTCTACTAGTCGGAGTTATACCTTTCATCGTTGCTTACAGTATTAATATTTTTGCCGCCAATGTGCCTTTATTATATCTAAGCAGGTTCTTGTGCGGGTTGGGTGTTGGGATAATATTTACTGTAGTACCTATGTATGTTGGGGAAATAGCTGATGATGAAGTTAGAGGAGCGTTAGGATCATTTATGCAACTATTTATTGTCATAGGCTTGCTATTTTCCTACGCGCTAGGACCGTATTTACCTATTAAAACCTTTAATATAATTTTGATATCTCCACCAGTCATATTTTTCGTACTGTTCTTTTTCTTCATACCTGATACTCCGTACTATCTAGTGAAAAGCGCAAAACACGAAGAAGCTTTGGAAGCTTTAATTCGCCTTAGAGGAAATTTAAAAACTTTGGCCCAAAAAGAACTAGAAGTCGTCAAAGTCCAAGTAGAAATAGATGTGAACAACAAAGCTTCGTTTATGGATATATTCAAAACTAAATCTACAAAGATGGCGCTATTTCTGGCTCTCAACTTAGTAGCCTGGCAGCAGCTTTCCGGTATTAATATAGTATTATTTTACACTCAGGGAATCTTTACTGATGCTGGCGTACCTCTAGCACCAGAAATTTGTACCATTATCACTGGCGTTGTCCAAATAGCATCTAGTGCTTTAACTCCTCTGCTAGTTGAACGATTGGGTAAAAGATTCTTGTTAATACAATCTGCTATAGGTATGGGCATAGCTCAAGGAGTTCTGGCTTTCTTCTTCTATTTGAAAGACGACAAAGGTTCTGATGTCTCCAGCATCGGTTGGCTTCCTATTTTATGTTTAGTAGTATTTATTATAACCTATTGCTTGGGTTTTGGACCACTACCATGGGCAGTGATGGGTGAATTATTTCCTGGTAACGTAAAATCAGCTGCTTCCTCTGCTACTGCTTCAATATGTTGGGTTTTCGGATTCTTTATTACAAACTATTTTGGTATACTTTCGAATTTGGTGGGAAAATCTGGTTCGTTCGGACTGTTCTCTGTTTTTTGCTTCTTTTCGTTCGGATTCGTCTTCAAATTTGTACCTGAAACTTCTGGAAAGAGTTTTAGTGAAATTCAAGAAATTTTGGGAGGAGGAAGGAAATAAATTCATTTTGAATATAATAGAGTGACGATAAGATTCTTATGTAATATATGTATTTGGAGCATTGTTATTTGAGATATTTATTATATAATTACAAGTTTACCTACGTAATCTTTTATCAGAAATGCGTGATACAAGTTGCACGGTACTTATGGATTTCGAATTGTTATATTATCAAATAATGATGTTAACTAAATATTATAATGTGTCATGAGAAAGGTTTCGAGAGAGTATGACTACGCTTAAGTTATTTTTTATCTAGATACACTGATCAAAACAATTAACATAATATAATTTAATTATTGTTGCGTTTTGTAAACCCGATTTTTTATCATATTATCCTGATCTTAGTAACATATATTTTATATTCTTAATACATTATGTGCTTACATTAAACTCCCATATGACTTATTTGTACATATATAAAAAATATAATTTTAACAGTCGTTATTTTTATAAATAACTAATTGTTTTGAGCAGTGTATATTGAAATAGTACAAATAATTTAAAAGGAAAATGTTTTTGGTTTCTTCAAAACTCAGGACTATATGGTGAATGGTTGAGTAACTCCATATTTGTAAGTAGTCCTTAAAAATGTCATCGTTTTATTAGCGAGAAAACTTTTCTATGATTTTGAAGGAACCAAAATAAAGCGGTTATAACCGTAAAGTTATTATATAAATGCAGTATTTATTTTTATGTATTGTTGGTTCTGATTTGTTGTTTTATTTATGATGATGCAAATGTGTGTATTATGTAGTTCATAGAAAGAAACGACTGATAAAGATTTACTTAATTAGCAGCAAACATGTACGTTTGTAAAATTTATTTATTTTTTAAATAAAATTGGAAAGCACACTGTTGTAATTATTTTTATCACAATTATCTTGAGAAAACCCCGTTACTCTTTAAAAATATTACTAAAAGCAAAACAAAAATATATTTTAATCTGAAGAAGGGTATAGGGACCGTGCGTGAAATATAGAAGCAGCACTACTGCCGAAGTTAGCCCTCTCTAGTGTTTACTTTTAGAATTAATTGGGGTAACCAGGATATTTTTTAAAATATTAAATATAGATACCGGCCCGTAACAATCATATACATGGTCAAAATGATATAAAATATGAAAATTATTAAAATCTGGCCAGGTATATACATTTTGAGCAAAAAAATTTAAATGGCTAAGTGACAATAAATTGTAAAGTTGTACCTTAAGCAAGTGTATCCAATGTCAAAATATCGGTATTTAGTAACACTCAATTTAAAAGTATTACAATAACATTTAGAAAATGTAAATTATTAAAAAAAGATTGAGAATAATAATAATAATAATAATAATAATAATAATAATAATAATAATAATAATAATAATAATAATAATAATAATAATAATAATAATAATAATAATAATAATAATAATAATAATAATAATAATAATAATAATAATAATAATAATAATAATAATAATAATAATAATAATAATAATAATAATAATAATAATAATTCTTTTTAGCTTTATGTCAGTCATAATGTCATTCAACCACCTTTGACGTTTATGAGACACCCAATGTATGCATAATTATAGATTCCTCATCCACCTATAAAAAAGATTACGAAAAGCGTATTGATGTATTGCCTTTTCTAGTGCCGTTCTAGCCCAAATGTGTTTTAAAATAAAATTTAGCATTTTAATATTTAGAAGAAAAAAATAATTAAAGTTTTACTTCAAGACACGTTATTATGTATTTTGAAAGTTGAGTTTCCGTGTAGTTAAATAATATTAAGGGATCCAAACAATTTTTATAACAGATGAATGTAAATAATTTTAGACCACTCTAATTTCAGAAATAACACTATATGAAACACATCATTTCAATATGTAATACAACTTTTAAATTTAATGTAAACAACTTTGATATGAGATAATAAATACCTTTGTTAAGAGTTGTAATTGGACATTTATCTATTATTCTGAGTAATGTTTATGTAATGGTAATGTTACTAAAAAATTTACAATAAATCAGTGGATTTTTAATATTTTAAAGTTTGTTGCAATCTCTTTTGACAGTAATTAAAATGTATTAATTATGATTTGTTTATTTTAGTGATAAATGAGAAATAGTTAATAAATTATAAAGAGGGCCATGATATTTTTGTCAAATTGGACATTCTAATTTCACAGTAACATTCTTCATTAATTTTAATTAGCAGAATAAACCATTAATTATCTGTAAAATTATATTTATATAAAATGTTTATTTAAATATGTAAAAATCTTAATGACAAGAAAACACTAAAGGCTCTAATTTCTAAACCGGTTCTCTAAATGATTTTTTTATAATTAAGTGCTCAAAATTGATTATAGATAAAAAAAAAATTTGTCCAATGAAATACGCTTTTCGTCGTCTGATTTACGTATGGATAAGCAATATATGTAATTATGTATATCATTGGGTGTGAGACATTAATTGTTGTGCTCTGTGGAAATTTATAAAATTTCTTTACTATCGAATGAAATCCAGGTTTCCAAAGTGATGTGTTTGTACATCCACGAATGCAACAAGTTTTTTCGATAATGATATTACGAAAATAATTCGACTTTATTTAATTAATAATTACTAAACAATTAATGCCGTATAAAACATTAAGTTCACATTTTTGTCACCAGTTGGCGTTACAGTCATGACGCACGGTCCCTATTCAACCAAATGATTTTTCAGAGTGAGCAAGGTAAATATTTTAAAATTAATCAAATGCAATATTTGCCTATTACGTATTTAAAATCTCATTTTATTAAAATATTGATGAATAATTTGTTTAAATAACGAAAACTGTTAGTGGTTTTCTCGCAACAGAGAAAATATATTTACTGATGATGCCTTGGGTCGAAAAGTTTCTCGGGCGCCAGTTCTATTTACCTTGTTTGCTCCTAAATCCTTAGATTTAGCTATAAAAACACTTGAGTTAACTTAAATTTAAATAAGGTAGATATAATAGGCTTCAATTGTAATATCTAAAGTAAAATATTTTCGGGTTGCTGAAATAATTTAGAATTGGGTTTGATATTCGGTACAATAACCACAATTATAAGCTAAAGCAGGGGCAGTTTCTCCATTGGTTCATTTGTGCAGTGAACACCCAGTTAAATTTCATAAAAACACATTATTTTAATATTACATACATAACATAAAAATATAAATTTAATTTTAATATTTTTATTTTCATACGTGTTAATCTATATTTTTTTGTACATCATTGTCCTCTGGCTAATCGCGTCTCTGTGTCACAGTATACCTAAGTATACTGTGTCTGTGGCGCATTATGATGACTGAGCCTAACACGAGTCAGACGATATGCCGAATGCATATAGCTAAAAAGAGAAGACAATACGCTAACAGATCCTTCAAACTGTCAAAGAACACATTAATTGGCGCGCTGCTCACAAACAAGGTTGCCAAACCAGTGTTGCCAGTCTAGTACAATTCACAATTGTACTAGATGGAGTACTTTCTGCGTGCATCAGTGTTCACGTGTAAACTATATATATTGTGTTCCTTGTTTGGGTTCGTTATCAATAAAGACCCCTTTTTCCCTTTCAATGAATTAGATGTCACTGCAAATAGAATTCGAAAAATCTGATACATTTAAGGAATTTTTAGACAAATCTGGTACATAACAAAAACATATTCTGGCAACACTGTACCAAATCAAACAAACTGTCACTGTCATTAGTGTCATTCCTCTGCTATTAAATACTTTAAATAAAAACATAAGAATATTTTAATTGTGCTGATTTAAAAAAATGTGCTTAATTAAGAACTGTGTCTTCAATAAATTGAAGGTATGTGTGCCAATTCAACGATTGTTCCCGAAAAACTTCTATAAGGCAAGGTAAATTAAAATTTTTAAGGTTATGTTGATTTTTTTACCTATCATAAAGTTTTACGACTGTAATTTGTTTTATATTTTGTTTCAGTGTCTAAGACCATCTAAAGACTACTTCAAAATGGTCTATTTTGTACTCAATTGTAAATACTATGAAGTAAGAAGTAAGAAAAAAATTTGAACATTTTTTTTTCACAAAATCCGCTAAAAGGAAAGATTTAATTAATCTGATGAGGTAACTAGACATCATTATGGAAATATACAATAAAAATTTGATAAAGATAAAGAGATAAATTGTTTTTCACTTTAAAAGTCTGAATCAGAAAAAAGGATCAACCAGTTAATTTAATATACTCGATGAAAAATTTTACCTAAGAAATGGTATGTACATTTAAATAGTTCTATATAAAGTTATGTTTGCTTGCAATTATCAATCGTGTTGCCCTTTAACCTAGATCGTTTGTTGCCTACAAACCAGAAATCTTTTATTTTAATGACATTTTTTTTATTTCCTTGTTTGTATAATTTAGTATTTTCAAAAATATTAGATGTTATATTAATTTGGATCACTGCAGGTATTAAATAAAAATAAGGCTGTTGGTAAATTAGTTTACAGCTGGTAATAAAGTATGTCTCGAAAAAAGCAATAAGTATCAAACATAAATTGTGATTTTGATTAGGCACTTAACAAGTCACATCCCACATATTTACATGATCTGGTTAAACAATCCTATAAGTAAATATCAAAACATTAATATACTATCTATTATTAAACAATAATTTGAAAATACAGATGAAGCCGATTTACCTATTTAGATAAAATACTATTATTCTGTTATTTATTAAAACACACTATTTTTTAGTGAACATCGACATGCAAAAGTTTGCCATAAGGGTATAGGACAGAGTGAGAGCAAGAATACTTTGGAATGTGCTGTGAAATACACTTAGAAAGGGTCATATGGAGAATTAAGTGTGATAACATTTTACGATGTGTATCTCACTAGTTTAGTTCATAGATGTATGTAAATGTTCAATTAAGTGCTGCTATTTCAAACTTTTAGTATCATTTGATAAAAGAAGTTGAATATTATTGTTGACCTTTTTAAATTGTTTATTTTACCTCATACATTTTTTTTCTACTCTTCATACAGTATTCTGTGAAGAGTATTATAGGTTTACTTTGTCTGCCTGTCCGATGTCACGTTTTTTGTCTGCACGATAAGTCAAAAACGAGAAATGATATGAACTTGAAAATTTTAAGCAAAAATCAAGCTCTATAAAGGGACAAAGCCTATTGATTTTTAACAAATCTGATTAAAAATAGGGGGTTAAGATGGGTTAAAATTAAAAAAAAAATCCTAAATTAAAAACGAAAAGCGATATCAATATGAAATTTGTATTTAAAATCAAGGTCTATAAGGAGATGAGGCCTATTAATTGTGAAAACAATCTGCTTAAAAACAGGGGGTTAAGGAGTCTGTGAAACTGCGAAGAGTATCATTTAAAATGCCAGGCATTATATATATTTATTCTAGTTTGTGTCTGTGTAATATTATGTATTGTGATGGGACTGATCTTATAAAATAAACATTTAAAACATTTTAGTTTTTATTTTATTTGCCAATAAAAAGTATTTAAAAAATATATTTTTTATTTGACATCTGTGACAAATTGTGAAAATGATTAAACTTACAATAAAAACTAAAAAATGGTAGGTAAAGTTTCATATAAAATTTTTTACACAAAAATCAATGTCAAGCTTTCTACATAACCTGATATATATTTAAAAATAATCTCAAATTATGAAGAAAAGTCAGTTTAATAACTAATAATGTTTATAGATGGTTTTCAACGTATTAAAAACAAAATAAATATCACACTAACTAAAATATTCATTTATTAATAGTTGTAGTGCTTGAAAACAGTATGATGTTGATAATAATAACTACACTTAATACAAACTCAAATTATAAAAAAAAATACAGCGATATTGACTCTTGTACAAAGTTTTGATCCGAACTTACATATGATAAAATTATTGGAAAAAGTGAACACCCATTTTAAACTACCACAAGCCGCCGCTGAACTAAAGGAATGCCAGTTACAACATTTTACAGGTCACGTATGAACTAGATTATCGAATGATTACTATTCTTTAAAATTAAAAATATTAAACCCAGAAAAAGCCATTCAAAACGTGGCTACCAGCCAGTGATTATTTCATGAATTATTAAAGTGAGAAAAAGTCATCAATTTATTATTACGTAGATGGCACACAGTTTGCGCACATATTATTATTGAGCTCAAAAGCTTGTACCGCCTAGTCGCTAACCTTTTCTTCTATCGTCAAAATTAGAAAAAAAACAATACATCGTTAAAACCTTTCAAACTGAAGCATATTACATCCTTTCTCCTTTTGACTTCATATTATCTTATGAGCAGATCGAGATGGGGTATATGAATTCTTTAAATTCATGGAATGTAACGAGTTTTTACCTCGAAACTAAGTTATAAATCTTATTGTCAATTATGAAAATTTTGATTTTTATAGTGTAAAAAATGGTTCTGTTAATACATATTTAACAATTTTTACGGCGTTCTGTTGAAACTCAGTTAGAGATAAAAACGATTTAAATAATACTTATCAGTGCAATTGAAATACAATATTCCAGATATGGTAAGTGCAGTGATCGACTGTTTGATACCTAGATCAATTAACTTGTATTGAATTATCATTATGGCTGGTTTCAAGTGATGTGATAAGCCGTTATTTTACAAATTATAGAATTATGATTTGGTATATTATATATAATTATAACGAATAATTTTTTATAGTCCGTAAATAGAATGATTGCCCGCTAGTAACAATTTAAAATGCATGCTATTATTTTTATTCTTCGATACGACACTGATGATTAAACATTACCGCGAAATTCTCGAAGTTTACCACTTTTTCACTTATCAAAAGCCTTTCCAATTTCTGTCCCTGCTCTATATTTATAACCTAATATTGTAGTATAAACTCTAAATAATTACATATTTGAGAAAGATGTTTAAATTAACCTAAACAAAATGGATGGTGTGAATAAAAGCAAGCATTTTCTAACTTAGCATATGCTAGGCAGGTAATTGTTTGCTTATTATTGAAGTGAATAAAAAAGTCTTAAAATCCGGGAAAATACTACACCAAAGCTAGTGCTATCCGGAAAAGTGTAAGCAAAAGCTGCGGATAGTATAGGCCAACCTATAAGCACTTACTAGGTTCACGTCACGACAGACTCCCTTCCACTAATCCCTGTGCTCTATGATTTCATGCACTCGGCTATTGTCACGACAGCTCAGTGAAGTATGTGTTTTGTTGGTCAGTATTACAGTTGTATCCTGAGGTTGTATCTACATATATCGGTACTGTCATATCACTATTATCAGTTTTACTATTCGAGCATATACATATATCAAAAATACCGTCCGTGATGAAATCTAAGACAGAAGCATGGTCTACACTCAGTGCTGAGTATTCTTCTTCAATCGGGAAACTGTTCACTGTAATAAAACTAAAGAAAGTAGAACAAAAGAACTACCATAAAAAAGAAAAAAATGGGAAAATGAGTTCCTACAACTAATAGACCAAGACAATCCAGTATATCACAAAATCCCAGGAAATATTTCGGCTGGCACTGGCCTATCCACTGCAGGAAACAATATTGTGCACGACAGTGTTACTGAGCAAAATCGAGAAATGGATATTTTATTTAATCGACTTTATAAAGGAATAGCACAAAGTTTACAAAAAGGATGGCATACTCAAAACTTTCATGTCAAAACTCTTTATGTTGATTGTTTATGGTATATTGAGTAATTGCATCATAACAGCGCGTTTATCTTTGCCTCTCCTGGTTGTGTTAGCTTTTTCGTAGTGAACCTCAACCATTTCGTTGATTTATTCATCTGGGTTAATATTTAAGTCCCCATAGTCGAAGTGATCGTTCAGATGATTTCCTATGTTATGCAGAACAGCACAACTTATTATTACTTTTGGTACGTTGTTCAAAGCAATTCGAACACAGTTTTCAAGAATAGTAAATCTCTTCTTTAACTGATCAAAACATTTTTCTATTATCACTCTCTCCCTGGAATGTATTAGGTTGAAGCGCCTTTGTTGACGGTTGCGAGGAGGTTTGTAGGGTGTTATTAACCAAAAGACATACAGTGCCATCATAACGGGACATGATATTCCTGATGGGGCTCGTTCTCCATACTCTTCCGTCATGAACACTGCCGGGCCAGTCGGCACTTATACTTGTAAACTGTTCCAGGGCATTACATGTAGCCTGTGCATTAATATTGGGATAACCCTTACGACAAATATATTCATCTCCATGTTGAACTAGTCCTGGTTTAAGTATTTCAACATGAGTGCAATCACAAAACCTTTGCCTCGTTCATTTCAGCTGACTTAGCCGGGAAACGGATCCAATTGCCTGATTAATCAACTATACTATTCATAACATGCTTTATAGTCTTGTTGGCGGTTGTACGGTGGACGCCTAGATCTTCTCCTATACTCGATTGAAAACCAGGGTCGCTCTTAAACCTCAAAAATATTTCCATTTGTTGCCTTCAAGAAATACCTCCACTACGTGTATCGGATTCGAGAAGGAATTCAGCCGCTAAAAAGTCTATACTCTGACTTTCAAATCTGATGAGTTCTTTATAGTTGCGCAGTCCGATTTCCCTACGAACACTGTAAATTTTACGTTTACGGATGGGCATAAATTCCGTCATTTTTGAAAACAAATCACTAATTTGAAACTGTTATCGTAGAAAAATCTAGACAAAGTGAAGTGTGCCCCCGACCACACTTACAGATCTCTTGGCAGAAGCTATAGAAAAAAATCAGCTGAAGTTTTTATTTTATAGACATGAGGAAAAATCTAGAACTATCTAGCCCTAGCACATGCTAACTAAGTTTATTAACGCCAAATCTAGTATTTTTTTATAAATAGTCTAGTTTTACCAAATACTTGGTTTTATTCACACCACCCAATGATTTACCTGAAGAAAAAAATTTTGAATGAGTAAACAGAAATAATAAAAATATTTCATTCTCTCTTTATATTTCTTTTATCTCTTGCACAAATTTAATTTTCGGTAGGTACTGTTTTTTTATTATATCATCATTATTTGTTCATTCCACCCTCATTACATACCTCAGTAATATCAGGATCTGTGGACCTTATTACTCTGGTATTATTATAATTTTAATGTCTCTTGGTTTCACCTCCTATTATTTTTGTGATGAGCATATGTGATGTACTTCTTTTCCAAACCATTTACCGTTTGTAGCTTTCTACATATTGTTTAAAGATAGAACGATTTTAAGTTCCGAAAAACTATCACTTATTGATTAAAGAACCAAAGTAAATATAAATACGTTGGTGACTAACCTACAATCATATTTTAATTTCTCTTTGGCTACAAAATGAGCACACGATTTTGGCGTGTTTCACTATGCTCAACTCTAACAGTACACAGTAACTACACAAGCTCAAAAGGTTTAATCCTTCTGAGTCTTCTTTTTGGGCCTGTATTATCTAGAATTTGTAGGACCATGATATTATCTTCCTTTGTATTTTCCTGTTAATATCTTGATCTCTTTTTTGATGGTCAGTATCTTCAAATCGCTGTGAAAGGTGATCATTTCTATAATACCATGGTGCATCTACACTACTACAAAGAACTTTGTTCTTGTTCTTCGATGCACATCACTAGAGCTAGATTCCATAGAGCTAGTCTGGTTTTAAAATCGTTACAACAATAACTTTTTATTATACACAGAAAGTTTTGATTTTAGTCCGAATACCCAATCAAGTTCTTTGATTTTTTCTTCATATTATGTTCTTTCCATTTTAATTGAACATCCAAGTTCATACCCAGGTATTTTACTGTGTTGTATCTCTTTGCTATTTATGGTTATTGGTAATTTTGTTGAATTTAAAATAACATTTTTAGTTTATTATTGCTGTAGTCGTAGGAAAAATAGTGAACATAACTGGTTTTAAAGTGTATTTCCTGGACTAGAATAATTATTAATTATAATGATAAACAATTTATTGTTTTTGTCTTATTGTTACGGTATATGATCATTTTTTTAGATGACATCGATTGCAAGTACAAAATACGATTAAGATAAAACTGGGTTTAATAATACTTTATTTATATTAAAATAATTATTTTAACTGATTTGTAGTATTAGTGATAAGAAAAGTACAATGATCGAATGTCATTTTAAGTCAATGTTAAATAGGAGACGAAAATAAAATGTGATTAAAATATTGATTCAAAAAGACCCCATTTTATTTTTAAATATATTAACCGATGGAGCAAATAAATTTTAAGGTAGATAACTAATTCCATCACTAATCCGATAAGGCTCAAGTTTCCTACAAAATTCTTCGCGGAACTCATTACCTATTATCATATCGTACACATTTATTGGCTCTTAAAAGATGTTCACCTGATACATTCAACCTTAACATTACTTGAGCTACATGAACAGACACTTTTAAAATTTTCTCCACTTTGTTAACAATTTTAGTTTTTATACCGATGATGGTCATTCACCAAAACTAGTCATGCTCCACCTCTGTTCCAAACATTTAATCTGTGGTTAAGAGCAAACATGACGGGCGCTCCTCCGCCAAAAATCAATTTTACATTTGAGGCAGTTAAAAAAAATTGTAAAAAAAATGATGTAGGCAAATCGTTCTAAAAATGAACCAAGAATGACGCTAAATCGCGAAAAGCTTATATTTTCATAGAAAAACAACAAAAATTTCAACTTTTTACCAAATTTAATTTTTTTGCTCTTTAGCGTCATTATATAACAAATATCTTAACTATTTTCTAAATAACTTTTTTTTAAAAAGATTACCAATTTTAAACAGGATGAAAGATTAACATAGTTTTCATTCCGATACTCATTCTATTAGAACAATGATACAGTGAATATGACAACGCTGCTAGTCTATGAAGCCCGTGGTTAAAAGGGTAGCAAAGATGCATAACATATACCTTGGGACAGCAAATTGCATGAACCTTGGGACTGTCCTAAGGTACATACAATTTGTATTATTGTAAAACATTGAAACCGAAGATGTTCTCTGTGTTGTTTTTTCTCCAACTTTACATTTTTACAGATTTAGCAAAATGCCACGAAGTAAAACTGGCAAAAAGACAAATCCTGTTGTTATTTCTAATCTCAAGTTAGCTGTTAAAGACGTTCTTCAGCATAGTGCAGGTGTGAGAGATGCAGCAGCCGCATATAATGTAAGTCAACTTTAGCACGCCACATTAAGCTTCACCGCGAATCCGGCAAACACGACTTTGAATACTCAGCTACCAATGCCATAAAAAAAATGTTCACGGAGGAAGAAGAGAAGCAGCTTGATGACTATTATTTGTTGTTTTCATCTTGACTCCATTATGGTTTAACCAAACAAGAAATGCGGGTATTGGCTTATCAGTATGCTGAAAGGAATAACAAGTACATGCCAGAAATATGGAAGAAAGAGAAAAGAGCCGGTAGAGAGTGGCTTCGCTGGTTCCTGAAGCGTCATGAAAAATTGTCATTGCGAAATGCAGAGGCAACCAGTTTGTCACGTTCAACGAGTTTCAACAAAAAAAAACGTGTCTGATTTTTTTGACAAACTAAAGAAATGCCAAGAAAAATACAAGTTCTAGGCGAGTAATATATATATATATATATATATATATATATATATATATATATATATATATATATATATATATATATATATAACGTCAACGAAACTGGCAACAGTACGGTTCACGTTCTACCTCGAATTGTTGCTGCTAAGGGAGTGAAACAAGTAGGCTCTATGACGTCAGGCGAACGTGGAATCAATATTAATATGATAGCCGGTATTAGTGCTATAGGAAACCACGTTCCCCCAATGCTTATTTTTCCGAGAATGCATTTCAAAGAGCACATGTTGAACGGAGCGCCTCCAGGTACCATCGGAGCTGCTAATCCTTCAGGGTGGTCAAACAAAGAAAAATTTTTACACTTTATAAAGCATTTCATCGCCCATGTGAAACCATCAAATGATAATCCCGTTCTTCTGCTGTATGATAATCATGAAAGTCATATTTCACTTCCTGTGATTGAATTGGCCAAGGCGATTGATGTTGTATTGCTCACATTTCCCCCGCACAGATCCCACAAATTATAGCCCTTAGATAGGACTGTGTTTGGTGCTTATAAGACCTTTTTCAATCAAGCTGCTAATGAATGGGTGCTTCAAAATCTGTGAAAACCAATTAGTCTTTACCAAGTTGCCGAAATTATTGGAAAAGCATACCCAAAAGCATTCACACAGCAAAACATCACGAAGGGGTTTGCGGTTCCAGGTACTTGTCTACTAATGTCTACTAATTCAGAAATTTTTGGCGATGATGAATTTTTAAGCGGTTTCGTCACAGACCGAGCAGATCCAGCTGAGGTTATAACAGAATAAATTGATAATCTTGACAAGCCTGGGCCATCGCATCAAAGCATAGTGACCCCAGAAATGATAAAACCCTATCCAAAAGCTGCACCTAGAAAGACAAAAGGAGGCAGAAAGAAAGGCAAATCCAGGATATTAATGGAAACACCAGAAAAAAATGAGATCGAAGTGGAATTTTTGAAGATAAAAGCAAAAAAATCTAATCATAAAGTTCGAAAAGTGACAAAACAAGTTTTTGATGAAAGCTCAGACGATGATGTAGAAATAGGATCTGTGCAGAACTCTAGTGACGACGACGATTATTTGGAAAAACTAGTTGAAGATGCAAACGCCGAGAGAGATGAAGAAATAGCTATGGAAAATGAAATGATACACGAAGTCTCGTGTTGGTAGAACTGAAGGGAAAAAAAGACTGTACAACACTGCATAGCGGAAATTAAAAATATTTTAGAAGACGGTTTTGATGTTGTTTACCTAAAAAAAAAAATAATGAACAACAGCAGGTTTATGAAATAATCGAATCAGAAATTTTGAAAAAATTGCCAAAACCATCGGTCGTGGGTGGATCCGAAAGCTTAAATGAACAATTCTCTTTTCAAATAGACTTAATGTCTTTCAACATGTACTATATAATTAAGATGTTGTGCATATGGGTATCTTTTTCTCGTCATTCGCCTTGTATCCCCATTTGTTGGTACAAGCCCCGGTTGTACCTTGGGACATTTTGCAATATATTTTGTCATTCAAATATCATAAATATTTTACAGCATATTTTACCCAATAATTTCCCTCTAATAATAATAATAATAATAATAATAATGTTTATTTGAAAATATAAAAGATACATATTAAAAAATACAAAGCACAAATAAACAAGAAACAAAAACCACGAAGCAGGTCAAGCCTACTTGTGAGTGGTCATTCACAAATAAATATAGTAAAATGAATTGTACAAAAATATTTTTAAGACAAAAAAAAATTATTTAAACATAATATATGTTTTTTTTTACATTTTTATTGTTCAATAATATCATGAACAACATCCCGTGGCATATTAAGAACATAATATTTTATTTTTTGTTTAAATACAAATAGCCTGGTTTCCACCTTAATATCGGGAGGTAACAAGTTATAAATTTTTGGACCTAAATATA
Organism: Psylliodes chrysocephalus; assembly: GCA_927349885.1. NCBI lineage: Eukaryota > Metazoa > Arthropoda > Insecta > Coleoptera > Chrysomelidae > Psylliodes > Psylliodes chrysocephalus. Next base: position 72,363,901 of record OV651818.1, on the reverse strand, counting down.
AATAATGTCTTTGTCCGATTGCCTTTTGCATGTAAGGGGTAATGTACGCGCCTTTATTTCGAGTAGCATATTTATGACATAGAGTTTGCAATTCTGTTTTATGTTTATATGTAATCATTGCAGTGTTTATAAAATATAATTGTCTAATGTCAAATATGCTACTATTACGGTATAAGACGTTGCTAGGGCAGTCGTAACCAGCGTTAAGGATTGTTCTTAGAAATCGCTTTTGTAAAACTTCGAGAGCTGATAGGTAAGTTTTCGATACGCCACCCCAAGCTATTATTCCATAACTAAGGTGAGATTCAACTAAATTTTTATATATAACTATTTTTTGTTTAAAATCTAATATGCCGCATATTTGTTTAAATTTAAATAGTATATAGCGTAGTTTTTATGAAGGTATTCTATATGTTGATCCCATCTTAAATTATTGTCTATTATTATGCCAATATATTTAATTTTACTTGCAGGTGAAACTACAATTTGATTTCCAATTTCGAGGTTGTAACTAGGTAGGGCGTTGCTGTAGGAACTAAATAGCTAAAATACCACTTAGTATGTAAGACATGATTAAATTAATTTATATTTGAAAATATTTATACAAAAATTTAAAAATATAGAATCGTCCCAAGATGCGACACTCTCCCCTACACTATATAGTGAGTAGAATCTTAGTTTATGAAGTTTTTCATCCCTAGATAAGTTAGGTAAAAATTAAGTTGCTAATTGATCTTAATGATTAGATTATAATAATCGTAGATGTTTCTTTACTTGGAAAATTTATTAAAAAAAACCTAGTTGTTTCAAATTAGTGCATTTAAAGGAATTGGTGGAAATGAAGCAATTAACTTCTATATTTAATGAAATATTCTTTAAAACAATTATTTATTTGTTTGTTTAAGAATTAATCTTTGAGTTTTGTGTATTTTAAATAAACATGTATATTTCTAAATGTCTTTTTTTGGTCTAATATATTAGAAAAAAAAAACTAGAATACATTTCTGAAATATTACTATTTAATATTTCTAAAAGATTTCAAATTTTCATTCCAGAAATATTACTGTGAAATATTATATTTACAGGACATTTTTACGTTTCAGGCATATTTCAGAAATGTTTCTGGGATGTTTAATAATATTTATACATTGCAAATGTTTCAATGTAACATTGTTGAAATATTTCCGAAATGTGTTTGTGCTGTATGGGCATTTATGTTTTCTTCTCGTAATGTGTAGATAGTTTCAATGGTTTGCATTTTTGTTCTAGTTGTCTTGTCTTATTTGACTTTTGTGGACGTTACTAAATTAGCTACAATGCACACAGAAATGGGATTAATAGAAAAATTAGACATTTGGCAACAAAATTTAAATTGAACACGCTAAGGGACATAATAGAGGACATACAATTTTCAATTTTAATAATTATTTCTCCGCCTCCAGTGATATTATCTGAACCTTCAAAATTTTACTAAACTACTATGTAAATTTTAAAGTTTAAAATGGACTCATAAAAAAAGTGAGGCTGTCTCAAAAATTGGCATACGTGAATCATTTAAAATCTGATATTTGAGTCTTGTTTAGTAACGCAATAATAACGTAATAGTAGATTTTTGAATAACTATTACATGATTACTATTTGATATAAACAAATCTAACACAAACAAATTGGCCGATTAACAAGATTACGCTAACGAGAGCGTATTTTACGCGAATTTAAATCAACAAATTTGAGAAAAATGGCGGAGAGCGAAATTTACAGATATAAAACTAAGTAGAGAGGGGCACGAAGAAGTAGTTATCTTAGCACGAGTGCAAGAATCAAATCTTGTACGGGATTAAAGTGTTAACGTCGTTTCAAGATGCCTACTAGTAAACCCGATCGGACTTTTCTCTATATAGCAGCTTGCGTAGGTGAGTTTTTAACATTTTTTTTTCTATTTCATAATTTATATTTCTAATAAGTAGAACCCCTAAATAATCGAAATTTTAGTAGACATGATTTAGATTGTAAAACTTGTTGATTATAGTAAATAAGTCAGTTATATTTAACAAAAAAAAAAAAAAAAATTATGAATAAATTAAATGCTTCTTATTTATCTAGTATTACTATTTATTTGTTTATGGGAATCATCATTAGATAATGAGACATTTAAAATAATATAAACAGCGGTTAAAGACAAATTACCAATAAATCAATATTACGGGTATTAAGAGGTTTTTAATTGAATTACTGAATAAAAGGAAGCCAAATCTAGATCATTAATTTGAATATATAACTTTTTCTACAGTTAGTTACAAGGTAGGGTGGGTGAATTGGGTAGCAGGTAAATTGTTTGAATGCAAAACAAATTACTATAAAGTACTTTGCCTATAACCATTTTTATGTAACATAATTTGAAATCATTAATAGCCGAAGACTTAATTATACCTATAGTTTTTAGCGAGGTTTGGATCTGATGGTTTTCTAATCTACCCTAAAGGAAATTGGTGAAGTTGCCCCCAATGATCTTTAAAAAAAAATCTAGTGCACTAGAATACATTTTAGAATGCACTACTGTTGCACAAATATGCATCACTAATTATTTTTTTTGCACCACCTTCCTTGCGAAACTACAACTATTTCTATGTGGGGGAGTGGGCAAATAAACGCTGCTCCCCTCAGTACATTTTTTATGATTTACTGTAATTTACCAGTTAGCCCTTGTAATTCACTCATATGAACCACCAATAAAACTTTTTGAACCATTTTCCTTCAGTAGTTACAGCAACTTCTTCAGGAACGGAGTAATCAGACGAAAGTCTACTTGCTTCAGGACTAAAGATACCTGGGACATACCCCAGGATGAAATGCAAAAGAAGTACAGTTTTGTGAAAAACTTCAAAACCACAGAGCTGGGCTGCAAGAAAGAATGGAGCCAAGAATCCATCGCGCTTGCAACCGAAAGACGTGCTATTCAGTGGTACACGGACGGTTCCAAAACCATAGAAGGAACTGGAATAGGAGTGTATGGGCCGAGAACCAAGCACTCCGAAAGCTTGGGAAAATACCCAAGCATCTTCCAGGCGGAAATTCACGCCATCGAGAAGTGTATCCAGTTTAACATCGAGAGAAACTATCATAGACAAGAGATTATCATCATGTCCGATAGTCAAGCAGCCATCAAAGCGCTGAGTTCTTACGTAATCAGCTCAAAAATGGTATAGAGATGCCTAGAACAATTGAATGAGCTAGGCGAGAAAAATAGAGTTACTCTCACTTGGGTCCCGGGACATAACGGGGTACAGGGTAACGAGATTGCAGATAGTCTTGCAAGGAAAGGGGCTCAAACACCCTTTGTAGGACCTGAGCCGTTCTGCGGTATCAGCAGTAACATAATATTAGAAGAGATTAAAAAAGAATTGGGTAGTAGAAGAACCGATAATTGGAACAATCTCTTGGGGCTGAGACAGGCCAAGATACTTCTGGGTGAATATAACCAAAAAAGATCGGAAGCCTGCATCTGCCTGAGCAAGAACAGGCTACGTATTGTAACAGGGATCCTTACCGGGCACTGCCGACTAAAAGGACACCTAAGTAAACTAAGAGTAGTAGAGGATAGTGAGTGCAGATTCTGTGAGGAGGAGGACGAAACCTCCATTCACATCCTAACTGAATGTGTAGCACTCCAGAATCCAAGGGCACTATATCTAGGAGGATATCAAATAGAAGAGGGAGACTTACCTAACTTGAAGCCACTTCAAATCGTACACTTCCTTGAGAAAATAGGATTGGAAGGGTCGCTATAGGCATTGAGACATTTCCTTAGTGCAGTAGCGACAGAAGGGGGCACAATAGTTCTTTTAGGTCGCAGTGTATTAACACCCCATTATCAACATAACAACATGTGGGGGAGTGGGCAAATAAACGCTGCTCCCCTCAGTACATTTTTTATGATTTACTGTAATTTACCAGTTAGCCCTTGTAATTCACTCATATGAACCACCAATAAAACTTTTTGAACCATTTTCCTTCAGTAGTTACAGCAACTTCTTCACCGTGAAGTTAGCAATGAAGTTTTGTAAACATAGACTATTGCACTGGTATTAATTTTACAAAGAAAATGTTAACGACAAATTACAATAAAAATGTAATTTCTCGATAAAAACAATACAAATACAACCTGTAAATGTGTCCCAATTTTCGCCGCTTCTGGATATTTCTGGAGAAGAAAACTGACAACCTTTGCCAGCAAAAAATTTGGGACACATTGTATAGCAAGGGATTTATCGCTGTATTTTGAATGGGCGTGGACGGTGTTATCTGATATATATCTGGTTTGAAATTGAGAGATGTAACCTGACAACTTGAAAAATGCATCTGGGTACGAAGTGGCCAAAAATTAACTTAGGGATAAAAAAAAATATTGCGACGAATTGATAACCTCCTCCTTTTTTGAAGTCGGTTAAAAATGAGTAAATGATGTATACATATCGGTGCAATATTTTTTTTCTATGTCATTGGGAGGGGTTAACTTCTTGGTAAAGAAAAGGTTGAAACTACTAAAGGAAGGGAGTACAAATAGTTTTTAACCGACTTTTTTTATGTATGTTCAGCGATAATTCTTCAACACGGTGTCCGATTTCAATAATTCTTTTTTTGTTAGAAAGGGGTGGTCCCATATAAATTTGGTCAAAATATAATAATTGGGTCTGTGAGCAAATCCTCAAACTCTTCATTTTTTATGTATGTTTAGCGATAATGCTTTACCAGCTTGTCCGATTTATATGATTCTTTTTTTGTTAGTAAGGGGATACCTCAGGGGTGGTCCCATATAAATTTGGTTAAGATGTGGTGACGGCATCTGCACGTTTTTGAAGTCGTTTTTTTTTATTTTTTATTTCTAATACTTGTATTGCTAGTACTTATATCAGAAGTGCATATCGGTGCAATATACTTCATTGGGGCTAACTTCACGGTAAAGAAATTGCTTTAACTATTAAAGGGAGGGTGTGCAAAAAATTTAAAAGAGTTTGTATACCGCAAGTGTTAGAAAAATAAAGAAAATTATTTCATAACCTAGCATAACCTAGATTATTTAGGTATATTTTTATTGAGTGGATAAAAATATATCATTTTAAGATAATATTTTTTTAAATCAAGCGAATATAATAATAATATTAATGTAAGCCGAGTGGAATAATCCACAAGTAGTATTTATAAAATATATTTAGTTCAATCTTTACAGGTCATAAGAAGTCAACTTTATAAAAAGATATAAATTTCAAATTTGTTCTACTTAAGGGCCATTTAAATAAATTCGTTATAAAATTGAAGATGAGTTTTATCCGACTTTAGAAAATGATAATTCATTACAACGCTTTAAATCGTAACTATGTTTATTTTTATTTATTTTCATTTATTTATTTTTATTTATTTTTATTTATTTTTATTTATTTTTATTTATTTTTATTTATTTTTATTTATTTTTATTTATTTTTATTTATTTTTATTTATTTTTATTTATTTTTATTTATTTTTATTTATTTTTATTTATTTTTATTTATTTTTATTTTTATTTATTTTTATTTATTTTTATTTATTTTTATTTACTTTTATTTATTTTTATTTATTTTTATTTATTTTTATTTATTTTTATTTATTTTTATTTACACGCCTACATTTCAAGAATGTAAAAACATCATTTGAAAGGTCCTTTAATTATACTATCTAACCGTATCAATAATTTTAAGAAAATGATGTTTGTAAACTATAAAAAAATATTTATAAAATTACAACTATTACAACACAACGACGAATAACTGCTACACCAATCCATTAATTCATTATTAAGCCTTTATTTATTGTAAGCATTCAGATTGTGTTTTAGTTAGACAGACAGATAAAATTGTCGCATCGGTTGTCGCATTAGAAAGAGCGAGATGGCTGCTAAATTGAGAGGGAGATGATTTATGAGATATTGTCTTTCTAAGGTGCGAGCACGCGTTTTATGAACGAATTAGTATTTACAACTAAGAAGCTTGCTTTACGCTGTTGCCACACTTCTAAATAAATTGCGTAGTTTCCTGTAAATTACCTTCAACTATGATAGTTGCGACGAGAAAATACATTAAACTAATAATAATTGGCATTAAAAATGCAAATATACTTCCTTAATATAATTTTAAATGCCTTTCCATATAGATTAATTGGGTGAAAAGGATCAATCAAATAGCCACATAGGTCGCCAGATTTAACTCTTGATTTAGTTTTATTGGGATATTTAAATAAAAGTATACCAAAATATCGATGAATTCACAGAATGCATACGGATCGAGATAGCTTAAATAACTCCGAAATATATTAAACAGTATATTATGTACCAAGCGACTAAAGTGCCACTTTTAAACCCGAGAGCGCCAAAGCGGAGCGAAGGCACAACAATCACTCGATGGATTAAAACGCACTTTAGTCTCGTAGTGCATACGCTATTATACCGCAGGAACTAAAATTTAGAAACTTACACAATATTTATGTGGAAAGAAACACTCAATATTATTTTATAACGATTATTTAATTGATTACTTAATGATTATGAAAAGTTGTTGAAAAAAAAACAAAAGTAAAAAATAAAAAACTAACCTGTCGGGTGTTTGAACCTGGGTCCTTTGCTTACAAGGCAGGCGTTAATCAAGTAGGTACACTAAATGTCAAATTGAAATTTATTATTTTGACGTTTTATAGTAATCAATTGTGTTTTTAATAATTGTACTATTAATAAATAAAAATGCATGCAAAGTTTCAAACAAAACAGAAGGACGATAATCTATAAAATATATTACAAATAAAATATAAATAAATATAAAATATAAAATATAAATAAAATATAAATAAAATATATTACAAAAAAAATCAAAAATACTTCATTCGTTCGCCAGTGTTAAATTTTCGAGTACGGTACGCCGTAAACGTGAAAATATAATGAAAGGAAGGTACACTGGTGAACGAACGAAAGATCTTAGAAATTTGTTCTAATCATAGATTATCGTCGTTTTACACGACGTCATAGGGGAAGCTTTAAGGCTAATTGAAGGAGCTGATACGAGATGAATTCGGATATCAAAGCATATGTGCTTTGGTAACTTACTTGGTAAAAGTACTTGGTATAAGTCCGGGGTTCCGGGTTTGACTCCCGGCCGATGCACTCATTTTTTCTCCCTTGAATTATCAGCTTTTTCAAGTATTCTTTAGTTTGTTTTCACTTCAAGGATATAATGGTGCAAGTTTCATAATTTCTTAAGGGGATTTTTCATTTTCATGTTCTCAAAATTGCAATAAATGAAGTATCTTTAGAATGATAACTGATCTGTAATAAGAGAAGAGTGATAATAATTATAAATTCTAGTTTAACAAGAAAGTTTCTAGACAAACCATAATATTATGAAAACGACAATAAAAAAGCCATGTTGAAAACGCAATTAATTCTCATTGATAATAATATAATGGAAACTTGTGGAAAATATTCCAAACCGTGATAAAAACGTGTTCGATAATGGTAACTTTAATAGATAATAAATAATTGAGACGATTTTTTAATGATTAATACTAAAATAACATTTCTAAAGAAATCAAAGATAAAACTATCATACACAAACTTGAGATTTAATCTGAGTACATTTTATCATACAATAAAGTATTTGATTTATAAGTTTAATTTTCCGAAAAAAAAAAAAAAAAAAAAAAAAAAAATACATAGTTTAAGATCGATTACATTCGAGTACCTATTATCTATCAAATGTTCTTCTTTATTTTCAATTTGAAACCAAATAATACTCAATCTAGAATGGGTATAACATTTTTACAGTTAAACTTGCACTAGTACATTGTCTTAAAGTAGGGGAATGGTCCTTAAAATGGGATAGTTAAGATTTGAGTAACAATAAATAATCGATAAATCAAAAGAATCTCGTCAAAAACAGACTTATTCAAAAAAAATGATATTATTTTATTGTACATAAAAATATTAAAACAAACAAAAGTAGCGATCCACCATTAAAATAAATAAAAATAGACATTAACAAGACACTATTTAAATTAGCACACAAAAATAGAAATTAAGAAGAAATGCAGTAATCACAGAGAAAGATTTCCCCTCTTCCTCTGCTCCAGAGCAAGCATCATTGTTTGCAACTTAAACATTGTATCCAGCTTTCTTCCTTTTTTACTCTCAGTAAAGTTGTTTTTACAATAAAAGCATTTAAGGTTACTGTCGTTTTCAGATGCGCTATCTGTATCTGTATCTGTAATGTATGGAGGGTGAGTTACCCCACGGCACTTAGGCCTCATTAGGCTCATTGTGCATCCTCCTGAGAAGATAGGCACCTCCTAGCTCGTGAGCCAGCCTACAGATTTAATGTAGTTGACAACGTCGTTAAGAGGTGCTTTTCTTATATCGGCCGGTGTTAGCCGACACTCGCCGAACACAAATCTTCTAATAAATGAGAGCGTCGAGCAATCGTAAAGGATATGCTCGATGGTCTCATCTTCTTGTTCACACCCTCTGCAGAGTGCGGATTCTGACAGCCCCATGATATGGAGATGCTTTCGTACTTAGCAATGACCAGTCAAAATGCCTGTGACTAGGCGCAGATTCTGTCTAGTATTTGTTTGCTGCAGTGTTGTCAGGATAACTTAAGAGCTCCCTGGCAACTCTGCAGTTTCTTGTTTCATTCCACCTTTCCTTGAATTTCACAAGGGAATGTTCTTTGATTAGATCTGTCACTACCGATTTTGTTAGGCCAATAGAAGGGCCAGGTTCAAAAAGTATTTGGTTGGCTGCTTTCTTGGCTAGTGAATCAGCAAGACAGTTACCTTTCGATGTGGCGTGACCTTTAATCCATCTTAAGGTGACCGCGTTGTTGATGGATACTTCGGCCAAAGCTTCGTGACATTACCATCCCTGAATAAATTCGTGGTCTGTTCAGGGTGAGTAGTGCTTGTCTGCTATCTGTATAGATGAGCATATTCCTTCCAGTGATATTGTTTCTGGTTATTTATTTTACTGCTATGAGAATCCCCGTTAGCTCTGTTTGAACTACACTGGCACTATTGCTCACAGCCCATTTTATGTTTAGGTTTAAGAATTTGGAGTATATTCCACATCCTGAGCCATGTTTTGTTTTAGAACCGTCGGTGTAGATATGAATCGTACCTGCCACTTCTATTATAACTGTATATGGCTTATGAAAGATATATTTTGGTGAGATGGAGTTTATGTTCGCCTGAAGCAGTGTGAGCGTATCCAGCGCCTCCTGCCAAAAGTGACGTCTCGCCTTACCGGATCCTTAATCAGGTTCTATTCCGTCCGTGCGGAGGCGTGTCATTGTCGTCAGAGCAACCTGCTTGATGTAAATATCAAGGGGAGTGAGACTAAGAATGACTTCCATGGCTCTAGTCGGTGTTGTTTTCATGGCTCCTGTTATGTTGAGACATGATGTTCTTTGAATTTGTTCTAGTTTACGGATAGCTGTTAATTTTTAGGTTTTCGGTACCCAGACAACTGCACCTTATGTATAGGTCTTATGATAGCCGTGTAAGTCCATGCGACTACTCTGGGGGAGAAACTTCAGGTGCGCCCCACGGTTCGGCGGCATTGTTCATAAGCAATGTATGCTCTTTTAACTCTGTTTTCTAAATACGAGTTCCATGTTGCTGTTAAAGGTGAGACCTAGGTACTTCATCTCTGTTGCAAAGTTTAGTTTTGTGTTTAGGAGTTCTGGAGGTTTTATTTCCATTTTCAACCTTTTCCTTGTGATGCACTAGTACCCACGTCCTTTTCAATCTTGGCAACATTTTTTTTATTTTTAGTTTTTCCTATTTTTCTCTTTATATTAGAAGATTTTTAATTTCTTTCGATCGTGTTTGCTCCAATGAACTTTTTAATTCTGTTTTGTAAGAAGTTCTGATTAATACAACAGTTTTTTTGCTTTTTAGAACTCTGTTGTGATTTCTTAGTCACTCTGGGCTAAGGTAGAATTATTTCCAGTGAGAAGTACAGGGTCACGCTCGGAACTTCTTCTTGGCCTTTCGACGTTGAAGGTTGAGGAATGTAGGGGGTCGTCTCCTCTTTTGATATTTCCGAGAGTCTTGGTGGTGTTTCAGGTAGCACTTCTTGTTGAACCTCATATACGTTACAAGTTTTATTAAAATGTGAAACAGTTTCTGCAACTTCTTCAATATTATTGTGAACGTGAACCTCTTCGGGAGCATCAGTGGGTTGTACAGCAGAAAACATATCTTCGGTGAACACGTTACGATTAACTGGAGTATACCTGTCTTTCTAAAACCATTTATTGCGTTTGTAGGAATGCAGGCTCGTAAATAAGCTTTACCAAATATTTCTGCAATTTGATATATAGTGACTACTCTTCCAGCATGATTACGTAGAAAAAATTCAACTTCTTGATTGTAGAAAGTTAAAAGAGGAGCCATGAATGAAACATCGAGGGGTTGCATTCTGTAGCTACAATGCGGAGGTAAACTCAAAATAGTTTTTGGCTTTTTCTCTACTGTTCAAGTTTTGTGTGTGGGTTTTTTTATCTATCTAAAATCAACAATGTGTGGTATGCACCAGAGAGAACTTAAAAAAATGGTCTAATCATTGCTCAAATAAATCAAGTTGCATGGCAGGCACAAATTATTTCAGAAAACGCTTTTATGCGAATACGTGGAAATGTAATCGTAGCAAGCAGCATTCATACAAATAACTACGGTACACAAAGTGCCACGTTCAGCAGTGTTCCTACTTGCTTACGTCCTTTTAATGCAATCACTTTCGAGGGACGTCCCTGTACAGGTGGTGATCCCTGTCTCATCAATTTTGTAGATTTTTGTTGGAGAAAAATTATAAAAGTAAGATTAATTAAAAAACAGTCATATTATAAATGAAAAATATTTATTTAAACTCTAAAAATTTGTTTTGTTACACACTAAAAACAATATCGACCAAATGGCCACCCCAGCATTAATGCAATAATGAGCTCTTTTTAAAGCATTTTTCATAACTTTCTGCAACATTTTAGGTGGTATTCTATCAATTTTTACCCAGATGTTGTCTTTTAATGTTTCTAGTGTTCGAGGATTATTTACAAATACAATATCTTTGAGATAACCCCATAACCAAAAGTTTGGAACAGTTAAATCGGGAGACATTGGCGGATATGCAATATCGGCGTTTTTCGAGATAAGACGTCCAGGAAAAATTCTGTTTAAAATGGCTATTGTCTCACGGGTCGTGCGTGCTATGGCACCATCTTCTTGATACCAAATAAAATTCATAATGAATTTCCCAAGTATCTACTTTGCAACAGACAGAATAACTCGAACATATGTCAATTAGAAACGAAACCATGACAACATTCCATAGGGTACTTGATTTTGCGCCACCTTGTATTTATTTGGTTAAAACTTCTGGTACGTGCGGCTGAGGTTACTTCTGGAATTAGAAGGGATAGTACTTATTTTAGGGAAATATTGCAACCAGTGCCAACCAGCTTTCTCCTTAACGGTACTGAAGTGGTGCGGTATATTATTCTATACACCAAACTAATAAGCTAAACATCGCATTGGATTAGTGGTCAAACGAAATATCATTATCTCCATGTTGGTAATAAACCGAACAAGGTCCGTTTCGTGCGCCTTGTTAAACGTAAGAAGTCTGCTACCTAAACCTTTAAGTGAATCTGTTCTTATTTTGTTTTTCTTTTAATACGATGTGGTAAAGTTTAGCCGCTTTCAGATAACCACATTCTCGATTTAAAACCGTGTCTATTGCTTTTTTCATGTTCTCCTCAGACCACTCCTGTCGGTAAATTTTTCTTGAGTACCCACCTGCCATATTGTGCATGTATTATTACTGCTACAAAGAAAAATCAGGTAAATAATATTATCAAGATAGTTTAGGTAAAATGGATTATCTCATTTTAAACAAATGCCACATATCCTGTTTTATTTATACCTCAACCTTTGACTTCCATAAATTTTACAAACTTAACCTTAACATATATTGATGAAATTTCATGCCTACTTTAAAAATTATAAAGCCATTCTCTTCACAAATAATAAAGCAATCCTTACGATTACGAGTTAATAATATTACATTAAAATATTGAAAATATGAAAATCATTAAAATTTATTTGTATGAACAATCACATTCACTATGAAACTGAAAGTTCGTTAGCAAATTTAAAATCAGTACATCTTGCGCTTCGGCAATATTTCGCTAGATGGGAACACTCGTTTCACAATGAAATACATGTTATCCCATTTTAGCTTACTGTCCCATTTTAAGGATACTTCCCCTTCTAGAGATAACATCTACATGAGTCTAATCTTTGGTTGTTTGATTATATAAAATAACAATTTAATGATTTGGCTTTATCAATAGTCTACTTGGTCTACTAGTGTTTATAAGTCCCCTTTTTAGGCACAATATAAGATCTTACAATCAATAGGTACAATAAGCTAACAGTCCTTTTTTAGACACCACGGTCTTAATAATTTTTCTGATATACTCAAGAGCTGAATACTTTAAATTTAAAATCTAGTTTGATTTCAAATATCTCGATTTATCCTTTTTGTTTCTTTTTATGATTTTAACGTCTTTTTACTTTGGCTTCTATTCCCAAGTAGAATTAAATAACCGTAAATCCTAAAGCGAAACATATGTGTTCTTAGACCTATCCCAAAAACCTAAAAGAACTACTATTTTATAATTTTTTTCTGTTGACGAAACACCTACATATGAAATTAACAATAAAGTAAACGACTTATTACTAATTTCATGATAATTTCCTAATAACTGAAGAAACTAGAGATGCGTGAAGTACCACAATCAAACTCAAGGATGAAACTATTTAATCTAGTTAAGGTCTAAACATTGTTTGTTGCATTTTGATTCTAAAATTAGGATCACTTCCGGATACACATTAGTCGCGTCTTGCGGTTATTTTGCAAAATGAATAATGGCGATAAAAATTGCGTCAATGCTCTTTATACAAATTACAACATGAAATTAACAAAAAACAAAGAAAGTTACGAGTCATGCCAGTGCCTACAAGCGCCTCAAATTGAAATTCAAACTGTTATTTAAAAAGAAGAGTTATAAAGTCAATTTCATTAAAAACAGTTTAACATTTAAATGACAGTTTGGATTTAATTATCGCGGACGTGACTTGTACCTCTGTCCATGTCAGTCATGGCCTACTTTTTGTGAATCAGTCGTAAATTGTTGAATCTTTTTACAAATATAAAAAACAAAATGTTACTGTTATTGTTACTGATTGTTTGGCCTTGCAAAATAGATGCATGCAAGAGCCATTTTGTATTTGGGGAACGAATTATTTTCAATTCAAAACAACATTCCTAATTTAACTTTTTTCTTTACAGCAAATCTTGCATCGTTCATCTGCGGAACAAGTTTTGGTTGGTCATCACCAGAAATCCCACTTCTGAAAAACGTGACGACCAGTCCTTTAGACTACGAAATAACTACATCCGAAGAAGGATGGATTGGATCGTTTTTGCCCCTAGCAGCAGCGATCGGTCCTTTAGGGGGTGGAGTACTAGCAGATGTTATTGGAAGAAAAACTACTTTGTTAGTAGGAACAATACCTTTTATTGTAGCATATATCTTAAATGTTTTTGCTACATCGGTGCTCTTCTTTTACGTATCTAGATTTCTATGTGGTTTAGCTGTTGGAATTATCTTTACAACGTTACCAATGTATATTGGAGAGATTGCCGACGACGAATGTAGGGGCTCTTTGGGTTCATTTATGCAATTATTTATTGTCATAGGGCTGCTATTTTCATACGCCTTAGGACCTTATATGTCCATATTTTTATTCAACATCATTCTAATAGTTCCACCAGTTCTATTTTTGTTATTGTTCTTTTTTTTCATACCCGAGAGCCCTTACTTTTTGCTGCAAGCTGGCAAAATAAATGAAGCTTTAGGTGCCAGTATCAGACTAAGAGGAATGAACAAATCCATGGTAAGCAAAGAATTAGAAGTGATGAAAGTTCAAGTGGAGCAAGAACAGAAAAACAAGGGCAGCTTTTTTGATATCTTCAAATCTAAAGGATTGCGAAAAGCGATTATGATATCCGTAGGTTTAGTAACCTGGCAACAGCTTTCTGGTATTAACATAGTACTCTTCTTTGCCCAGAGTATATTCACAGATGCTGGTGTATCGCTGGCTCCAGAATTATGTACAATAATTATTGGAATTGTTCAAATATTTGCTAGCGGGTGCACGCCACTTTTGGTGGAACGTTGGGGTAAACGGTTTCTTTTAATACTGTCCGCTATAGGCATGGGTATAGCTCAAGGTGTCCTAGCATTTTTCTTCTATTTAAAAGACGATCAAAAGAGTGATGTATCCAGTCTTGGTTGGCTACCGATCTTGAGTCTCATCGTTTATATTATAACATACTGTCTTGGGTTTGGACCGATACCGTGGGCAGTAATGGGAGAACTCTTCCCAGGAAATGTCAAATCTGTTGCTTCTTCAGCTACGGCTTCTATGTGCTGGATTCTTGGATTCTTGGTGACCAATTATTTTGGTATATTGACTGGTTTGATTGGAAAATCTGGATGTTTCGGAATGTTCACGGCCTGCTGTTTTATCGCCGCTGCATTCGTTTATAAGTATGTTCCAGAAACGACTGGAAAAAATGTTCATGAAATTCAGTACCTTTTGGGTGGATTGGGAAGAAGATTATCTTTTCAGTTGTGAGTTTGTTTTGATTAAACGCATTTTCATTTAAAAGTAATTCTAGTTTATCCATAATAAATTTATCTTATTGTGGTTCTTACACATTTACTTGGTGTTTTGCCTTAGAATTTAAGTGGTGGATTTAAATAAAACAATGTCTTTATTTATTAATATCATCAACTAAAAGATATATCGACTTAAGAAGGTCTAAACTAGGTACAAAAAGGTATACAAACGCCCACCACATTGTTTTATTAAAATCCAATACTTTAATCACAGGAAAATCACTGGGAATATATAGTTATTTATTGATGTAGTAGTGTAAATGAAGAGAATATCAATATGGTACAATATAAATAAGTTTTTTTTAATATTTAAAAGCAATTTTATTTCATGAATCGTTAGGTCACCATAAAAAGCCTAAAACTAACTTTTAAAAATCCCCCTTGGCATTTAATTTAAAATAGATTTTTCGCAATAATAGTGAGTAGTAGTAGAAAATGTTTTATACAAAAGTTGTAGTTAATAATATTTTCTACAATTTAACTTATTGGATCACTACGTTATGATAATGAATACAAACAGCAAAGGGCGCTAAATTTCCTAAAAACTTGGTTTTCGATTTTTCGACCCAAAACTATTTTTTATTCTAAAACTTTATACATGAAAGTTCTTCGACTTGGAGATAGAGCGCTCGGAATTTATAAATTATATAATTTTTTGAGGTGACGCGAAGCCAGAATAGAATTCCGACTCTCGATTCGACAATATAAGCGGAACACCTGATTAACGCCTTAATTATGACTAGTGCAAAAATTGACATAAACATAAAGTTTTGTATATTTTATGTATTATTTAGCGTTGTTTGCAGATTTTCCATTTATGTCTTATTTTTCAAGGTATGACGTCATCGGATAACATTTTAAATGCGTCACCCTGTATTTATATTTTTTTCTAGTAGATTTGATTTTTCTGAATTTACCAATCTAGACTTACGGTTGTATAAGAAAGAAATAAAATTTAATAGTAAACATTATAATAAAATGTACGTCAAATAACAATAATTTGTAATATATTTCATTATACAAATTATTTGAAATTATTATTATTATTAATCATGATTATTGTTTTTTAAGATAGAAAAAGACGTCGCTGATTTGTTTAATGTTACATTAATTTAAATTAATGCTTACTATTAAATTTAATTTTTTTTATACAAAACCGTAAGTCACAGACCCACTAAACCTGGCATTAGTAAACTTATATCTACTCTGAAAAAAGTATAAATACAGGGTGACGCATTTAAAATATTATCAACGTCGTCATATCTTGAAAATATACAAAAACTTTTATTTATATCAAATTTTTAGTACCAGTCATAATTAGGTCATATATCAGGTGGAACGCTCATTTTACCCAACCCTGTATATATATTATAGTGAGAGGGTACAGTCTGTTCGCTATACTTACGCGGGTTTCGGATTAAAAATTTTATGAGTATTTCCAGGTAAGTACCCGAAAGTTTGACCTGTTCTTTGGGGAAATATCAACTGGTTAAATGAAATGAAAAATAATGTACAACTTTTAATTAAATAATAATGGAGAATCTTTTGTATAATTGAGAACAAAATTAAACTTCTTCATTAATGGAGTCTAATGTGGCTATTATAAACCTAATAATAATTTTATATTACCCTTCACACAGAAAATATGGTCTATGTATAATAAGAGGGTTATTTAGCTCAAATAAAATATTTTCTAACATAAAAATTTGTTCCATGTACAGAATTTACAATAAAAAAATGGAACTTGCCAACAAAAATAAAAATCAGTCATTATCATCCAAAATATCATAATCGTCATCATCATCACTGTCATCATCATTAATTGTTATTATGATTGGACTTATTTCGTTTATTTTATTTTCACGAGTCCACCAATCTTCTATTAAGTTCTCACACTTGGATATACAGTTCCGCCACACTTCTGGAGTTGCAATTGAAAGTGCTTTTCGCCAAGTTTCCCGAACTGCGTCGTCACTATAACCATTAGGCCCAATATGGTTGTCATAATATTGTTTTGCTATTCCCCATATATATTCGATGATATTAAACTGGCAATGATACGGTGGCAGACGTAAAACTTGATGACCGTAACTTTCAATAATCTGATCCACAACAAAGGTTTTTGGTTTTGCGTGTATATTTGCCAAGCGTAATAATTCTGATTTTAATATATATTGAGGAAATGGTATATGTTCCTTTGTCAACCATTCTTTAATTTTATCAACAGTCCAAGAATTCGTTGGACTTTTGTTTTATACTTCAAAGTGGTAAGGTGCATTGTCTAAAATAATTACGCTGGGCCCACTTAAACCTGGGAGAAGTTTTTCATGCATCCATTTTACAAATATTTCTGTGTTCATATTATCGTGATAGTCACTGGATTTTGATTTAGATGAAAATATAAAATCAGCACCTTTTATAAAACCCTATTTCCCTCCTGCATGTACAATTGTGTGTCGCTTCCCTTCTCCATCGGTATGTTTGATGGACTTTACGTTATCATCTTGCCATATTCTCTTGGTTGCACCCCTAGAAAATATCCATGTTTCGTCTAAATATATAAAATTCGCTCCTTCTTCTTTAAATTTAGAATATTTTCTTAGAAAGTTAATTCTCTTGTGCACGACAGAACTTCTTTCACAAAGGGCCTTTCTGTTATTCTCCTTTTGAAATTTGAAACCCAAGTTATGTATCACTTGCCATAGACTTGTTCTGCCAATGTCGTTAAATTTTCTATCTATTAATTCCGAGAGAATTGTATTTAAGGTCACATGTTCCTTGTTGGCCCTCATTCGATAAATGGTATCACGAATTTTAAATTTCGTTCCATCTGGAATATCTTTCGTTTTCAATGATGGACGAGTTTTGCGGTGATCTTCTTTCGGCAGTTCACTATTGTGATTTTGTAATACTCCTCTTAATTTGGTTTCACTAATTCCTAGAGCATCGCATACACGTTGTTGTACACACATTACCGATTTTAAAGGACCGCCATTTTATCTACATCTAACACACGTCTAGGCATTTTTAAAATTTCCACTAAATTTACAATATACATACAATATCAACACTTGCAAAGAATCAAATTAACTGCAATATTTGTAACAAATTTAGTACCTACCCTAATGTTATTTTAATTTAAATCTGACCATTAGGGTAATTTTACCTAATTTCTTGGGAAGAGGCTTATTGGAACTGGTTGTCAATGACTAATTTGCATAATTTTGTTAATCGGAAACCCGAATAAGTATATCGAACAGACTGTAGTATTGTCAAATTATAATACCTGTCTCTACCATACAATGATGGTATGAAGTGAACATCATAATTAATTTTTAAATAAGAATAGTCATACATAATTATATACAATTGTTTG
Organism: Psylliodes chrysocephalus; assembly: GCA_927349885.1. NCBI lineage: Eukaryota > Metazoa > Arthropoda > Insecta > Coleoptera > Chrysomelidae > Psylliodes > Psylliodes chrysocephalus. Next base: position 72,345,703 of record OV651818.1, on the reverse strand, counting down.
TCCTGACTAACTGACTGCTGATTGGTTGAGAATGACACCATATAATATACCGAATACTAAATTATACATGAGCCACTTTCAATGAGCTCTAGCTGCCTTATGAAGCATTTTCGGATAAAAGTAATTTAGAAATATACAAAATTAAGACTAATATCTATGGTTTGCGTTTGACAGGCGAATTCTGGGATATCAATTTTGTAGATAGTTTAGAGTTGAACTTTTACGTTATCAGTTTTAGCATATACATATTTTAGGGTCGAAAAAGCGAAAAAACGAGCTTTTGTGAACTTTGACGCCCTCTACTGGTTGCATTTATCATCCTAGCCTAGTGACACAGTAAGAAAAATTATAAAAAATACTGTTGACAACTTTTGTATGAAACATTTTCTATTAACACTCGCCGTTTTCGCGGAAAATTTCAAAATAAAATGTTAATAACAAAATGTTAATTTCGAAAATTTGGTTTTCAGATTTTTTTGTGATCACCTAACTGTTCATTAATTGAAATGGTGTGAATTTTTTTCTGAGAAGCCCTTTTCTTTTCTCTTTTTTGTGTACTACCTGAAATAATTTGTTGCAAATTGAAGAACTTTTGAATGTCAGATATAGAAGAAATTATTTTTTGTAAAGAATGTTTTTTACGACAAAATATTAGCCGTGTATGTCAGTGTTGGTTTCTATGTTTTACATTGTAATGTAATAAAAGTCCAAGCTGGTTCTTGGATCATTTTTTAATATCAGTTCAATCGATTTATGATAAATAAATATGAAAATGTTAAAATTTGTAAAGCAACGTTGAGCGTTGCTAATTAATGAAAAATTAACATATATTTGGTAGATTTATATGTTTGTCGTTATTTTTGAAGCAAACGAGTCTTCAACGATATCTATATCACACGTGTTTTGTAAAATAAGAAATTTTATTGAAATGGCGTTTTTAGTGACTTAATTGTTAGTTATGTAAAATACCACGATACACAGACTAACGGTATGTTTCTGCGCATGCAGCTGACTGACGGTGACGTTATGTGGGACATACAGTGATAATCTTAAGTCTTACCCCCCCTAACTAACTCGTTACTGGAGTCTTGTTAGGAAAATCGCCGAGACAGGTCGATTTTTGTTTTCTACAATGTACATTTTTGTATAATTAGTTTACCCTTAATTTCATCCCTTACTCGAGGGGAACAACCCTTTCGAAAAATTTAAATGGCATGGGGTAGTGAGTGATAGCTCATTTGAAAGGGGGTTTTATTCTCTATTCAACCATGTAATAGTATATTACATTACGAGTGTGGAAAGTGACATTTTTCACACGAGTGAGAAATATTGTCGCACGAGGCGCAAGCCGAGTGCGACTATCACACGAGTGTGGAAAATCACTTTTCACACAAGTGATGTACAATATTTTTCCTACGACCACAAAATAATTTCATCAAAAAATGTAAAACCAGATTATTATAATAATTAAAATGTATTTAAAAAAATAATCAACAATAATCGTATTTATTAAATTTTCATAATTTCTAAACAAATAAAAAAAAATAAAAAAAAAATAAAAAAAAAATTCTGGCACAGCCAGGATTCGATCGCGGTCGTTGGACGGTCTCAAATTGCAAAGTTGATGGTCTAACCAACTGAGCTAACAGGCCTTACGGTAATTGATTGATCTAATCGCTTATGTGTTTAACCAGAATAAAAAGCAAATATATCTTAGTTATTTTAAAATTATTTTAAAAATAATTGTTAAAAATGTACATTGTAGAAAACAAAAATCGACCTGTCTCGGCGATTTTCCTAACAAGACTCCAGTAACGAGTTAGTTAGGGGGGGGGTAAGACTAAAGAGTCTCGCTGTATAAATATAAGCATTAAATGGGAGATAGTGTTTAAAATTCGATATTTTGTCAATTTTAGATTTTATGCAGTTACTTAAGCTTTATTGGATATTTTGTAATATATTCGTTGACAAATATGAAGGTTTAAGGTAAATAATAGTAATAAAAATATAAATTTTTCTCATAAATTATAGGTATTTTGTCACAAAATCCATAACGTGGCCACAAGATAAGTAAAAAATATAGACTAAAAATACAAGTTTGACTCAAATTTGTACTTTCTGGGCGTAGTAGTTCTCTTGCAATCTCTTTTCTTATTATGTGAAATAAAAATAAGGTGCAGAAATAAATTATTTATTTATAAAAAGTAAATACACAAAAAAATACTTTTTATTTGGTAAATTTAAACATTTTTTATCAAGTTTACTTCGAAAATACTCAAAACCAATTTTTCTATTATATGTGTTCGTGTTCTGCTCATGCATGGCATTACTTCAAAAGAACCGTTGTATTGGGACTAAAATTTTAAAATACCGATTTATTTTCTTTGCTTAACGAGGCCCACGCAACCGGTCAAATTTAGGTTTCTTTTTTTGCGTCTATGTTTACGAGGAATTTCACAACTACTTTCCTCAAAGTGGATAGGGCAACTTCAATTAAGTTTGTCCTTTCTTCGATAAGAGTTTTCCCATATTTTGTAGCATTCGGAAATATATCTACCGCGTAGACCGGCATTTTAAACATTAATTTAGTTTTTCCCTGTTATATATAGGAAAATATAGTCACTACTAACACAAAACCAAATAAATTATTTTACACTATTCAATCGAAAAGTGTCAAAATAACTTGAAAGTTCGTCCCGCATTACGTCATGCGCGGTTTGGACGAATTTTGAATCGAAAGTCAGCATACCATTAGTATGTGTATCATGTAAAATACATCAGTGGCATTGTTTAGGATTTCCTGTCAATTTTAGTTTTAGCCAACTAGAAATATCAGTTTGGTCACGTGGGATATGGGAATTGGTGAAGACTTTGCATGTAGCGTATATTAATTTTTGTGTTTAAACATAATTAAGATATAGTTCGTTGTGGTTCCATCTACGAGGCACCTGTGCAAGAATCTCCCTGGTATACCTTATGCGGTGCATTAGTGATGACCAAAACATGAGCCGAACAGTTTTTTCATATAGATATAAATATTTATTAAATCATTTAAGTTTTTTTAGGTCGTAAAATATATTCCTAACGTAAATAGATAACATTTTTGTCAAATAATCGTTTGGTAATCAATTTTTCAAAACAAAAAATAAAAATATCTAGAGGTTAAGTGTCAATTAGAATTTTATTTACATTATTTTTGAGATTATATTCATCTAAAATCATATTAATGCAATAACTATAATAAAAATAAACTACTTTTTTATACCATCAATCAATATATTTATATAAAAAAATCAAACCTTTTAATGTTAAACTGACGTCAGAATTGTCATAGATGGTCTGCGACCAGATTTTTAATAATTTCATTGGCTAATAGGCTTTTACAGATACAAATAAAATAGAATGTTCCTTTTTGATTCATTTTTAAACTATTTTCTTAATAATTTTTCTATAATAACCAATATTCTTGCTATTTGATTGTATAGGCGAAATTTGTATATGTACACTTTCTACCAACTTTCCTCTTCTATGAAAAATAAATTTTTAAATTTAAATGAATTATCCTAAATAATATAATACTATTGCTTGAACTCTTTTTACAGCAATATCAGGTAGTTCCATAAGTCCACGTCTTGGTAGTTGATAGTAGAAATAGTTATTTCTTGCGTGTAAGAATAGATTTCCACTTTAGACCCCTCCCTTCACAAGCGCAATCTGAATGTGCGCTTGAACTTAGAGTGATCTTGATGTTGATTTTGTTGTTTTCGTTTTTGTATGGTTTTTGTGTTTGGAAGTATTAGAATAATTTAGATTGATTTATTTTCTTTTTCGATAAAATGGCAAACCGATGTATTGTTTGTAAAAAAGACTTTTCATTCTCTGTTTGCATATTTAAGATTATAAAAAATTCTGAGTCTTATAAATAATTTAATGGTGTACATTTTCGCAAATTGTTGGCAAGGATGACCAAATTCTATGTTGCTCATCTCAAAAAGGTATGCGTTGGAAATTCCAGGCTTAGTTGACAAACTATCAAATAGAGATATACATTTTTTTTCTAATTTGAAAATATAAAAGAGAAATTTTTCGCTGGGAGATTTTAAATTTCCAAACACCTTTTCTTCAGAGTCGTATGCTTTAAAATGCGTTAACAAGTTAGAATTGTTAAGTAAATTGCATTCTTCTGAGAAATTTACGCAAATTTCGCAAGAGTGGATATGTAATGATTTTTTGATTAAATAGCCACATTCATAGTTAAATGCACTTTGATTGGTCACATTTAGCTCCCTGTAGTCACATTCAGAAATCGTTATTCCCCCAACTGATTGTTTTGAAATATATTTAATTTTCATTAAGCGATGAACTTGTTTTCCTAAGGGAAAAACGATTCCCAGGATTCCTTTCCAATGTGTGCCCCACTGCCGCTAGTGGCCACAAGCCGCCACTGCTTTGTGGTGATTTATATATAATATAAGAATTCAGATGTGCGCATGCAGTGGACAGGGATTTAAAATACATTTTTCGTGTTTTTAGTAATATGAGTACGTTCATGAATGTTCGTGAATATTCGTGGCATTTTTGGATTATTAGCTTAATTAGGGACATTTTAATTAGTTGGTAGTACCACAGTTTATTGCTAAAGAATCAGTTAGCTCACTTTGACCAGTTGAATGTTCCAAAATAACATCCACTCCAGGGATACAAATTCAAGATGCGCAGAAGACTGCTGTTTGAATATAGTAGGCGGTTGTCATATATTGTATTGGTTATGATTTGATTCTGTATGCGCCAGGGATACAAATCCGAGTTGCGCAGTATATAAACTGGAACATTGAGATCAAAAGTGCCGACGCAGAACGAACTGATTCTTTAGCTATAAACTGTGGTAGTACTATGACGAAAGACGTCACTGATGACGTACAACTGGATTTGTATCTATGTAAGTTGTTAGGTATAAAACAATATTTCTTGTATCCCTATAATATTAACACTCCACTAAATCCCCAGTAGGCGGCGATAACCAATTAATTACTTTGCCAAATGATGACGTAGCTGTATTCTTCTAATTGTAATCGCACCCTACCTAGGTATCTATTCTTATAGATCACAGCCACCTCAGTTATAAGAAAAATTTGAAATAATATAATTTCAGATTTATTTTTCTATATTTTTTGATATCTATATGCACATTCGAATAAAAAATAATGTATTGTCCTTATAACATGACTATTTTCGCACTATCAATTTAAGAGATTACCTACTTATCTGATTCCTACACCTACTAATGGTTTAATTTTGTAATATGTAGATGGATAACAACGTACTCTGTTGTATTTTTATACTCATTTAAAACTGATCATTTATTTATTTTAAGTTATTTTTATAAAATTCAAATAATACATCTAGGTACCAAAGCAAGCATTGTATATTAACTTTAATTTAATTGAACATATCTATTTTGTTGTTTTATTAATTATATTCGCCTTAGATTTCTTATAATCAAAAACATGTTTTCTTTTGCATTTAGATGACTAGGTACCAATCTGTTTTTACTTTTTGTGTAAACTTTAAATGACTGATATAGTATAGTCTATTCCCTGAGACTGTTTAAAATCAAAAGTGGAGTCAAAAATGTCTTCACTATAAACGAAAATAATATATTTTCTATACAGTATGTTTAAATACTGAATATATTGTAAGATTTTATTGTAAATAAATTATATTTTAATATTAAATTCTGTTTTTTATTTTCGATGATAAACTTTTGCCGTAGCAATCTAAATATTGGCCTATCTAACTTACAGTATGAGGTCAGAGGTGTACTAATATCGCATCATACGATATGTACTTATCATTTATGGTTTTCTCCTTCTTATAGATATTTTCGAAAATTAGTGAAAAAAAAAATAAAACATTTATTTATATATTGAGTAAAACGGAATAAAATCAATTTTAATTGATTTTTTTTACGACTAAATCTTGATTATTTTATCGCCGAGATTAAATTTAAATTGAATATAAAAATTTTATCTCGAAAAGTGTTAATCAATAAATTATATTTAAATAAAATTTCGTCAATTTAAACAAAATGCACCTAAATAAAAAATGATTATCTTTAGCACTAGCGTCTAGCCTCTGTGGGGCCACCTATGATGCTCATTCATGACAAGCGTAGCGAATGTCAAACAGTTGGAAGTTACAAGATTAGAAAATTATTATAAAAAAAATGTTATCTTGAATTGTGTTAAAAAAATATTATTACAGGGTGACCCAATACGTTTTAACTATATGGACAACTTTATTATTTATTTTCATTTTTTTTTATGTAACAATTACCGCGTCTCAACAGGTTATTGACATGATGACATATACATATAGTGTCTACTTAAGTCTGCACCATATGGGAAACTTTCTATTATTAGTTTTATGGAAAAAAGTTATTCTACATAAAACGTTCTGCATGGTCTAAAACTTACAACCGTCAAATATCAAATTTGTTCAGTTCTATACGTGGTTTGTGGAAAAATATAAATTGTATGCAAGAGTACCTAACAAACAATGAATTGCACAGATATTGCTCTGGCCTTTTGCTAATTGAAGGGAACATGAATGCGACGATTAAAAGATAAAAGCCCACTGTTGGCCTTTCGATAGTGGCCTAGCATTATGTTGATTATTGATGGCCTTAAAAAGGATAAGAAACTGTATTGATTAAGAGTACAGCAAAAGTCAAAAGGCTAAATATTAATTCTAATGCATAGGTAGGATTCCCCAGTCGACCATTCATTGTTGGATTCTAAATAACAGTGCTGTTCCTGAAGTGGCGATGGAAACAGTAACAAAGCCTTTGTAGCATTTATAGCATTTATAGCATTTATAGCATTTATAGCATTTATAGCATTTATAGCATTTATAGCATTTATAGCATTTATAGCATTTATAGCATTTATAGCATTTATAGCATTTATAGCATTTATAGCATTTGTAGCATTTATAGCATTTATAGCATTTATAGCATTTATAACATTTATAACATTTATAACATTTATAACATTTATAGCATTTATAGCATTTATAGCATTTATAGCATTTATAGCATTTATAGCATTTATAGCATTTATAGAATTTATAGAATTTATAGAATTTATAGAATTTATAGAATTTATAGAATTTATAGAATTTATAGAATTTATAGAATTTATAGAATTTATAGAATTTATAGAATTTATAGAATTTATAGAATTTATAGAATTTATAGAATTTATAGAATTTATAGAATTTATAGAATTTATAGAATTTATAGAATTTATAGAATTTATAGAATTTATAGAATTTATAGAATTTATAGAATTTATAGAATTTATAGAATTTATAGAATTTATAGAATTTATAGAATTTATAGAATTTATAGAATTTATAGAATTTATAGAATTTATAGAATTTATAGAATTTATAGAATTTATAGAATTTATAGAATTTATAGAATTTATAGAATTTATAGAATTTATAGAATTTATAGAATTTATAGAATTTATAGAATTTATAGAATTTATAGAATTTATAGAATTTATAGAATTTATAGAATTTATAGAATTTATAGAATTTATAGAATTTATAGAATTTATAGAATTTATAGAATTTATAGAATTTATAGAATTTATAGAATTTATAGAATTTATAGAATTTATAGAATTTATAGAATTTATAGAATTTATAGAATTTATAGAATTTATAGAATTTATAGAATTTATAGAATTTATAGAATTTATAGAATTTATAGAATTTATAGAATTTATAGAATTTATAGAATTTATAGAATTTATAGAATTTATAGAATTTATAGAATTTATAGAATTTATAGAATTTATAGAATTTATAGAATTTATAGAATTTATAGAATTTATAGAATTTATAGAATTTATAGAATTTATAGAATTTATAGAATTTATAGAATTTATAGAATTTATAGAATTTATAGAATTTATAGAATTTATAGAATTTATAGAATTTATAGAATTTATAGAATTTATAGAATTTATAGAATTTATAGAATTTATAGAATTTATAGAATTTATAGAATTTATAGAATTTATAGAATTTATAGAATTTATAGAATTTATAGAATTTATAGAATTTATAGAATTTATAGAATTTATAGAATTTATAGAATTTATAGAATTTATAGAATTTATAGAATTTATAGAATTTATAGAATTTATAGAATTTATAGAATTTATAGAATTTATAGAATTTATAGAATTTATAGAATTTATAGAATTTATAGAATTTATAGAATTTATAGAATTTATAGAATTTATAGAATTTATAGAATTTATAGAATTTATAGAATTTATAGAATTTATAGAATTTATAGAATTTATAGAATTTATAGAATTTATAGAATTTATAGAATTTATAGAATTTATAGAATTTATAGAATTTATAGAATTTATAGAATTTATAGAATTTATAGAATTTATAGAATTTATAGAATTTATAGAATTTATAGAATTTATAGAATTTATAGAATTTATAGAATTTATAGAATTTATAGAATTTATAGAATTTATAGAATTTATAGAATTTATAGCATTTATAGCATTTACAGCATTTATAGCATTTATAGTACTTACAGAATTTATAGAATATATAGCATTTATAGCATATATATTTAAAAATATATTCAATAACTTTTAGAATCAGTTTTAATTCTACGTCATAGTTTGAAAGCGCTTAGAACAGTAATGTCACTAACAGTGACCTGGAAGGATGGATTTTACTGTCCCATCAATTAGTCTGACATCGTTTTCCATGAAGAAATTAGAAAGGCTATGCGAAAGGTACATAAGGGATGCGATGATTACAACACAACTACATCCAAACCAACATGCATACACCCCAGGCAGATCTACTGATTCAGCCCTTCATCTAGTTGCTGGCGGGATAGAAAGATCCCTGGACAATAAGGAGCCATAGACATAGAAGGTGCTTTTGATAAAACCACCTTCCCAAAGATAAAACACTCACTAACCAACATGAATGTTCCACAAATGGTTAGTGGGTGGATACTGTTATCACCTCTACCGTGGAATATGGTCCTCGACACCCTCATCAGCCGCCTCAATAATGACAGTCCCTACACAATAGCATATGCAGATGACCTAGTCATTCTGCAAACAGGGAATTTTGAGAACAAACTCTGCGAAAGAATGCAAGTACCTCTAAAAATTATAGAACAGTGGTGCATGGACCATTCACTGTCTATCAATCCTAAGAAGACAGAAATGGACCATTTCACAAGGAAAATGATGAAAATGGAATTAAAACCACCAGAACTCCTAAACACAAAACTAAACTTTGCGACAGAGGTGAAGTACCTAGGTCTCACCTTTGACAGCAAGTCAACATGGAACTCGCATTTAGAAAACAGAGTTAAAAGAGCATACATTGCTTATGAATAATGCCGCCGAACCGTGTGGCGCACCTGGGGTTTCTCCCACAGAGTTGTCGCATGGACATACACGGCTATACGGTGCAGTTGTCTGGGTACCAAACGCTCAAAAATTAACAGCTGTCCGTAAACTAGAACAAATTCAAAGAACAGCATGTCTCAACATAACAGGAGCCATGAAAACAACACCGACCAGAGCGATGGAAGTCATTCTTAGTCTCACTCCCCTTGATATTTACATCAATGAGGTTGCTCTGACGACAGTGACACGCCTCCGCATGGTTAGAATAGAACCTGATGTAGGATCTGGTGAGGCGAGACATCACTTTTGGCATGAGGCGCTCGATACGCTCCCTCTGCTTCAAGCGAACATGGACTCCATCTCACGGAGATATACAGGGTGTTATTGAAATACACGTACATATTAAAATGGGGAATAGTATGTAATGACCAAAAACGATTGGCACCAAATTTAACTTCAAATTCTAAAATTTAAATATTGGGGAAGAGTCCCCTTTTCCGACCTACTAGTTTCCATATTTAAAGAAGTAAAATAAATTGAAATTGAACTTACCCATAGAAATTGCACTGTTGCCGTAGCAAAACCAATTAATTCAAAATAAAGTTTATTACAGTAATTGTTTAAAATGCCGTCCATTATTATTTACACACACTTGCAATCGTCTTTCCAAAGAACTTTGAACATTAGAAATTAGTCTTGGATTTTGTCGTAGTTCCTCGGCTACCGCATTAACTTTATTGGTTAATTGTTCAACACTATTAATAGGTTCATTATAAACCAGTTGTTTCATGTGACCCCACAAAACGAAATCGCATGGATTTAAGTCCGGAGATCTCGGAGGCCACTTAGTAGGTCCATTTCTGCCTATCCACTTTTGAGGAAATCTAATGTTCAAAAACTGCCGTACGTTTAAATCAAAGTGAGGAGGAGCGCTATCTAGTAGGTACCACATCCGTTGCCTTAATTGTAACGGTATCTCTTCTAGGAGTACTGGCAAAATATCTTCTAAAAAGTGGAGATATCCTGGCCCATTTAATCTGTTCGGGAGAACATAAGGCCCGATTAAATACTGATCTATTATGCCAGCCCAAACATTTATTGAAAATTTTCTTTGATGCCCAGTTTCCCTAATGGCGTGAGGATTTTCATCACTCCAAATATGCGTATTGTGCATATTGAACACGCCATCACGAGTGAATGAAGCCTCGTCAGTATACAATAATATTTTTAGAAAATCAGGAATATCAACACATTTTTGAATCATCCATTCACAAAACTCCACTCTCTTTTCTTCATCACCTGGATATAAGGCCTGGACTTTTTGGATGTGATAAGGATGTAAACCTTGTTCTTTAAGTGTCCGCCACACAACAAATGAGGACACTCCAATTTCAAGACCTAGTCTTCTACAACTTAATTGAGGCCGGTTTTCAACAGCTTCCAATATTTCTTCTTCGGCCGCCAATGTTCTTTGTGTTCTTGTTCTCCCTCGATCTGCATTGACACTCTCAAATTTTCCATGGTCTCTTAGATGCTGAACAGTTGAAATAAACGTACGACAGTCCGGAATTCTCCGATTTGGAAACCGTTCGCGATACAGGATTTGTGCTTGCCGAGAATTTTCTCCAGCTGCCCCATAAACCAGCACTATATCCGTTAGTTCAATATTCGTAAATAGTGGCATCGTAAAAAAATATTTAAAAGTAATCGTAACAACACTTTTTACCAACTTGGAAATGACGCGCTCGTGTTAGCCAGATTCGTAAATCAACTAAAATTTTAATAATCTATAGTTTCAAAAATGTATAGTTTAAAAACAATCATTTATCAAATATTCTAGTTTTTTGATAACGAGGGTAGTAAAAACCAGTCTTCGGAAATAGAAATTAATTCGAAAATCTTGGCAACATGGTTATTTCTTACAAGACTAGTTTTCTTATCATCTGACAAAAACTTGCATATTAATTACTGTTGATGTTTAAAATAGATAAATAAACCTAATTTATATAGGTCATCCTCAACATATCAGTGAAGTACGTTTGTTTTAGAATTAATTTTCAAAAATTAATAACTCCCTTAATAAGGGGTATTTTAAAAAAATAATATTTTTCTACATTCAGTGGGGATCTGCGCAATACCCAGTTTTAATATGTACGTGTATTTCAATAACACCCTGTATATTCCATAATCCATGTAAAGTTATAATAAAACAAATAGAAGAGCCAGAAGGGCAGGTACGATTCATATCTACACCGACGGTTCTAAAACAAAACAAGGTTCAGGATGTGGAATATACTCCAGATTCTTAAACCTAAACATAAAATGGGATGTGAGCAATAGTGCCAGTGTAGTTCAAACAGAGCTAACGGGGATTCTCATAGCAGCAAAAGAAATATCACTGGAAGGAACATGCTCATCTATACAGATAGCAGACAAGCACTACTCACCCTGAACAGACCACGAATTTACATTCATGAACTCGGGACCGACAGCTTTACATCTCCCCCGAAAGATGCCACACATCACGCTATACCGCGTACTCATTAATATAACGCCTGCCAGCTGTAGTAGGTATGCAACTACGCATACTAACTGCGGGCGACCCTGCTTGACTGCAGATGTCAATACACAATAGTGAACTTCCTAAGCACGGCCGCTGCCCGGATTAGTTATACCTAATAGCTTCTTCGGCGTTGCCTTCAAGGCTAACTTATGAATGGATTCAAATGATTAATGAACAAATTTCTTTACCGTTTAACATTTGAAGAGTTTTATTAATGTGTTGAATCAGCGGATATTAAGAAAAAAATGTTCTGGATAGAATGTATTGATGAAAGAGAATCAGTGCAGATATCCCTTTGTTTTTTCTACTCTACTTTTTCTTGTCAATTATTTGCTATACGTAGGTTTTCTTTTAATTCTTGCAGACATTTTGATCTGGTTGTAACGTGTTCCTTCCTTCTCCAGGATCTCGATAAACAATAAATGCACAAGTATTACACTTCCTACAAATATACCCCAGCTATCTAATTTTGCAAACTGATTTTGTGGATATATGAAGTCTTTTTTTAACCAATTTCTTCTTTTCGTTTATATTAATTGCTAATAGCTTTTCTCTTTTCGCCCATATTTCTAGGTTAATATTACCTATGAAAATAGCGATATTGCAAGAAATTGGACTTTCCAGAGGGTTGATCTTGAGCAATCCTTATCAGTTACGTAAGTAATCTGATTTACATAATAGCCTTTAAAAAGGAGACAACAATGGCGGCAGGTACTCAGACTGTAAAAATGCACTCGAGGATTTTATTTTAGATAAACAAATTTATTTCGTCTAAAATTTGATATTTTGTTTTGACTAAATAATTAAGTAGAAATATATTATCTATATTTTCTTTTTTCTATAACTCATTCAAAATAAATCTGATCCATTTTTGGAATAAATACTTCGATGACGCCTTTACAATAGTTTTGAAAACAATTCAGTTTTTATTTTGTAGTTAATAATGTACACAATTACTACTAACACATTTTTTTTCAATTTGTAAAACGTATTTAATCGTATAATAAATTTTCCATTAGATACATAAACAACAAAATATTCTACATAAAAAAAGAATAAAGAAACAAAGAAATGTAGCTAGCAAGGAAAGTGTATGAATTATGATTTTTTTTAACCTCGAATTTTCGACGGATCTTAATGTTTTGAGGTTTTCTAAATCCGTTTACTTGTACTCGCGATGATGTCTATCTGTGTCTAAGTCCGCAATAGCTTAAAAAAGAAAAAAACATATTTAAAACTTAAAAAACTGATTAGATTTTGGGTCGGAGCATCACTTAAAGGGTACTTTATGGGGTACTTTAAGGTATATTGCTGTTATTTATGATCATAGAATTTATTTTTAGTAAAAATCAAGTTCTATGAGGAGATTAAGCCAACTAATTCTGAAAAAAAATTTGAATAAAAATGGGGGTCAAGGGAGGAGGGTTGAAATAAATAAAATAGAAATTAAAAAGTAAAAACGATATTATTATGAAATATGTAGTAAAAATCAAGCTTTATAAGGAAACGAATAAATAAATAAAAATGGGGAGATACGAGGGGTTGAAATATTGAAAAAAATCCTAACCCAGAAACAAACTGAAATATTCAGGAAAATCAAGCTTTATAAGGGGATGAAGCCTATTGATTCTGAAAAAAATCTAATTAAAAATGGGGGTTAAGGGGGTCTGTTAAACTGTGAAGAGTATAAATATATTTAGAATGCCAAGCATTATAATATATCTTCATTCTAGTTTTATATTCTACATGAATACCTGTAGGCTATTCCTTTCTATGGATTTTACTGGTAATAAATTATTTCTGGCAACTTCGGCTATCAGAATAATCTATATTGTGTCATTTACTCTTGTCATTTATTTCACATTTCCTTTCGCCAGTAGAAAATATATGAATAATTGAGAAAAAACTGTTCCTGAAAGTACAAATTAATTTTGTTTTCTAAAAATTGATATATCTGATACGTTAATATTTTATTTTCCACAGTCTTCAACAAATAAGAGATTTAAAAATAAAAACGATATTCTGTATAATGTATAATGTGTTGCCTATCTTCTGGAACACCATAGGTACGTTGTAATTTGTGATTTTTCGTATTTTTTTATTATAAATCGACCATAACAACAACAAAGGCTCATAGTTACTCTGTACATAATTTGATAAACCATTTACACTAGATATTTATACATGAGGATACTCCAGAAGCACAAACACAAGTAGGTAGATAAAGATAAAATGGTATCTGTTTTACAACTTTACAAGCTAACGATGGATCATTATAATGGTTTTTCTACTATCCTTATGGTTCTTCGGTAACTTTAATATCTTCCTTAATATTATATTTGAGCCTTCTAATAGTACCTAAATCGGTATTTCAATATTAAATAGGTAACTATGTACCTGTATTAAGAGAAATATACCTATATTGTTTTATATCAATAGGTAATTATTCTACCCGTCCTCGTAAAAGTAATAAACCCAAATTTTAAACAGAATGCGTAGCCGAAACTAATCTGAACTGCAGGGTTTTTATTATAAGTATAATTGTTTTTGTAAATAATTTCATCGAATTAAGTGTTTTTCATTGTTTTTTTATCAATAAATCTATAACAAACAACTAAATATCCGTTTGAAAACAATAAATAATAATGTATCTATAGTAGGCGCCATTTTAAATTCTAAGTAATCTTGAAAACATCTTGAAAACTATCATTCCAAAGTGTTTCAACGCCAACGTGATAAAATAATTATTAATGTATAAAAAAATAATTCAAATTTAAAAAAAATTATATCTTTCTGATATATAGGCAACATATCATACTTTTTTTATCACGTATAATAACTGTGACAAGCTGAGTTAGATAAACAAGTATTAGAAATTAAAAATTTAAAAAAACCGACTTCAAAAACGTGCAGATGTCATCACCAAATCTTAACCAAATTTATATGGGACCACCCCTGAAGTACCCCCTTACTAACAAAAAAAGAATCATATACCTAAATCGGACAAGGTGGTAAAGCATTATCGCTAAACATACATAAAAAATGAAGAGTTTGAGGATTTTCTCATGGAGCCAATTATTAGATTTTGACCAAATTTATATGGGACCATCCCTGAAGTACCCCCTTTCTAACAAAAAAGAAATCGGATACCGTGTTAAAGAATTATCGCTGAACATACATAAAAAAAAATATTGCGACGAATTGAGAACCTCCTCCTTTTTTGAAGTCTGTCAATAATAGCGATTTGTCACGTTCATGCACAATGTTTGATCGTACTTACAGGACTTGATAATATTAGGCATTCCAACGACCTGTCAAACAATAGGTGCCAGTGGGAAATTCTTGTATATTTAAGGGGGTAGCAACATAGTCTTGCAACTTGGACGCTATTTTTATTCGAAGTAGTACTCGCCAAGCCTGCCAATTTATGAAGAAATGTATAGGTGGGTTTTTTAAATATTACTTTTATTGTGTTTGACATAAAATATTTAAATGTAATCCATTATTCATTATTTTACGTAAAGTAGATAGAATACACCATATGTCGCCACCCTTAGATACACCAAACCTGCCCACTGGTAATTCATTTGTTTGGAATGCCTAATTGGATCCTGATTGTTCCATCCCGGCAAATTTAATTGATCATTTTTTGTTAAAAATTATAAAGGGTTCGAAATTCTCTAGCTTCTTTTTAAATTTCAGGAACTTTATTTACAGGATATTATTCTGTTGAAGAGATCCATGGGCGTCGCCCGAATTTTTTCCCAGGGGGGACAAGAATGCACAATTGTGAATTCTTTAAAACAAATTTATAGACGATATCCGCTATCGGGTAATGTGTAATACGATACGGAATATAATGAGCTTAGGCGTGGTTGTCAAATGTTGCCGAATTTACCATTTCAAGGGATTAGATAGTCTAAAAAATATACCGAAGGTCCAGTGGGAAAACCCGATAAGTGATAAAATTTAGTTATGCATGAAGATATTGAGATATTGCCGTTTAAGTATTTTTTTGTTCTTTTAATAATTACAAATATAATGCTATTGATGCTTTGCCTGCGTCAATTTATAGTGCATATTACTTATTTATAACGATTAAACGAGTTGCTTTATTTTTTATTTTTTCTAAATTGACGGTTGCTACAGATGTAATAAAATAATGACCATATGATTTTCGCTCTATTGATTAATAAAGAGTTTAAAAAAAAATTGATCTTTACTCATATATCGATTTTTCGGAATACCATTTAAGAATACTTAGATACAAACTTTTACAAAATTGAGTATATTAACAGAAAGAGCACTAAAAACTGTTATACCTATATAAAAGTCATTTTTCTATTTTTGCCGACTTATCTAGTATTGGCTGTTAACACTCGATATACAATATATTATTATCAGGTAAGCTCATGCCCCAATAATTGTTTGGCAGAAGTTGCTATTTTATGTTTTTTTTGGGAACTTGGAAATTTCCAGGGAGACAACTGCCCCCTTTGTCCCCATTTGCCCCCTTTTGTCCCCCTTTGTCTCCATTTGTCCCCTTTGCCCTCTTTGCCCCCTTTGCTCCTTTTCCCCCTTTCCCTCTTTTGTCCCCTTTATCCCCCTGTATCCCCCTTTATCCCCCTTTATCCCCATTTATCCCCCTTTACCCCCTTTATCCCTCTTTATCCCCCTTTACCCCATTTATCCCTCTTTGTCCCCCTTTATCCCCTTTGCCTCCCATTGCCAGTTTCTTCCCTCCCCTGTCCACCCGTTACCCCTCCCGTTGCCCCTTGATGCCCAGACAGCACACCATATATATCCTTTGGATATCTACTGGACATCCCAATATCCACTGAATGTCCGGTTCATGGTGGATATCTATTTTATATCCATGAGATGTAATTTATAGACATGCAAAAGTCCATAAATAATAGTAATTATATAACAAATTATTAAAAAATTACGCCATTGTGGCTAATAGTACCGTTTAGATATTTTAAATTATTTTTTTTTAAGATATTTTTGGTTGGCTAATTAGTTGTTTATTATTTTAATTGCATTCATATTTAAATAATAAAATACATTTATTTCTTATTTAATATAATAGTATGTTTATACTATAGTTTACTTTTTTAAATATATTTAGCCTGCTCATAATATTTGTCTTTGTTTTACCTAACTATACTTGATAAAGAATAATATTTATTTGTAAGATGCTTATATGTTAGATAACTCGTGCGTTATATTCAGTTTAAAACTTACTTTAAATATTCAGTGATATTTTGGTGGTTTTTTAGGTATGGTGTACAATATTTAATTGTAAAAATAAAATGTCGATACTCTTTCTACTCTACATGCTATACCTATGCTGTATAGCATCAAAAATAGTTAACACTAGAATAGTAAACTTTGTATGGGTGTATATACCAAATTAAAAATACAGGGCGTTCCGATGTTATGCTACTGAAATGCTGATTTTCTTCATATGAACTGTTTTTAGATTATGGAGTACATTGTTCCACTTATCTTTAAAAAAAAAATTAATGAAGCATTAATTACGACACCCTAAAAGCATATAATTTTCGATATCTTAAATATATCAAATAATGGATGTACAGTGGATATGTTAAACATATATCCACTGGTTGCTTATGAATCTCTACTAAAGGTACCCATTAGATATTTTGTTGGATATCCATAGAATATCTTCTATATCCTGGATATAGACGGACATTTGGATAGTCATATTAGATCCACTGGATATCTATGATATCCAGTGGATATATTGGATATCCACAAAAGATATTCTGTGGATATCTCTGGAATTTCGTGTATTGTCTGGGAGATACCCATTAGATATTTTGCTGGATATCCATAGGATATCTTCTATATCCTGGATATAGACGGCCATTTGGATATCCATATTTGATCCACAGAATATCTATGATATTTTTTCTACGATCACCATCCAAAGTAGGCTTTTGCACATTCAAATCTAACTGAAAAGTTGACGTTTTCCATAAATTGTCATAGTTTGACATTAGTGCCGCATATAGGCGGAAAGTTAGGTACTTTTTGCACACGCCTATTTTCATTAGAAAATTTCATTAGACAGGTTGTTATTATAAAGGTAATAGGCATTGTAAAAGAAAATATAGACTATTCTGAATCTTTTAGTTGAATATTTAATACTCCAAACTCATTTTCCTTAATATTTAAATAATAATTAAAATAGTAAAAATAAATTACCCTATTTTTAACATTTATATTTAACATGTCTTGTTGGTGTAGAGTGTAGAGCCTAGCGCGTTTGTCTTTGAACCTGATGGTCATGAGTTCAATCCTAACTTATAATTTTTTTTTTAATTTGATTTTTTGTTTGTAAAATTAAATAAAACTTAAAACAGTGTATAAGCCATTAATTTCCTTTGAGTATTCTAACCTATGATCTTGTTATTTTTAAGATGTAGGTACTTACTAACAAATATTTTTTATGCGTATCATAAAATTAATCCTAGAGTAAGCAGGCAACACAATATACACAACATACTTTTCGTTTGCTAGTCAAGTTAGCCGTGTCTGACTAGTAATATGTATTTGAATTCGGCAAAATAAAACTATATACTTTTAATATCTAGTGATCGTAGAAAAAATCTTTTGAGTAATTCGAGCGGAAAGCTATTTACCGGCGCGGCAACTTTTTATCTTAAGCGGCAAAATAGAACTTTCCGCTCTTATTACACAAATACCTATTTCCGAATATCGATATAGTTTTAAGAATTTACAAATCAATGGCAGTAAAGGAATTATTCTTATTTGCCCTCAAGTACAACCGAAAGCAGAATGCACGATTTAGCAGTTTTATCAATTGAATCTAACATTGCGAATTCGACTTGATTTGAATATGTGATTAAAATTTTCATTGAAAATAAATTCAGATGAAAAGTGTAATGCGAACAAAAGGAAAGGCGATTTTTGTTTAGTCGATTATCTTGTTATAATTTATAAGTTTTTAAATTGCACTGGAATGAAGCGCATTTTATATAATTTTAATAAACGTTTGCATAATTTTAGTATTCCTTATTTTAGTATCTATATTTAGTTTTGTAAAAAAATAACAAAGGCGGCAATTTGGTTCAGTCGATTGGTGACACATTTGTTTTTAAAAATACAGAATACAAAAGTTTTCTTGTTCATAGAAACGGTAAATGGGATGGGTAGGAAAAACTATATCAAGAAGAATTCATCCGAAAGTATCATAATATAAGCAAAGCTATTTGGTCACTTTCTAGTGCCTTGCACGCACTACATACTATTTCCTTATCTTGACACATATACGTCACGCATACGTTGAATTTCTGTGGTAGACTTGGTGTGGAAGGTAAATGTTAAGCTCACCCCATTTGTTACTATTATAAGTGACAACTATAGGGTTACCAGCAGCCGAAAGTTCGTTTGTATATTGTCATTTTTTGTTACTATAAATTTTTACATCTGTCAAACACGTCATACGTATCTCGTATATTTTTCTGTTTATTTATATAGTTGATTTTAATTGAAACGATTTTATTAAATACAGTTAGCAAAAAGTAGTTTTTTCTGGCATTGATTGTGCGTTCATTACAGACAATATTTCATTACTTTTTACATGTATTTATTTTTAACTTAAAAAAGTAACTAATAAAGTTATTTTTGTTTTTACAATTACCTAAGTACTTAGTTAAGGAAAGTCCCAGTATATTTCCATTTTTCACATTCCCTAACCTTGCCGTTTATTAGTTATCATTTATTTCTGTAAAATACTTTGACCTTATTGAATATTTAATTAACACTGCAACAAATTGCTTGCTAGTTTATTGGCATGATAATAACGGATGAATATTATTATAATTACGAGACAGGTCCTGATTTTTCGTTTGTTTTATCCATTATTTAGATAGACAGGATATAAAAAAATCATTTTTGCGTGATAATAAAATGATCAGTTCAATCAGTATTTCTAGTTGATATTATAAGGGGATTTCCACTAAATAAACTTCGTTTTGTTTACTTAAAAACAGAAATAACGGGTTGCTGTTTTTGGAAATATCATAACATACTCGTAACAACTCGGATTCCATCCAGCGGTTAAGTGCCAACTGGGTGGATCTTCGTGTGGAGCATTATTGGAGAACGACCAGGCATCCCTGGGTAGCTATTCTCCAATCTAAGGTGTAAGGTAACGTGCTGATCGGCGCGTGCCTCTGCGTCTTTCAACCCATCTTTCCCTAGCTAGTCGTCCCTACAACAAAGAAGGCTGGACGTCAACATTCTTCTCCAGCAACGTAGGGTGGACGTCAACGTTCACCTCCAGCAAAGTAGGCTGGACAGCAAAGTTCAACTCCAGTAAAGTTGGCTGGACAGCGACATCCAAAAAATGAGGATAAATGAGGATGGACATCGTAGTTCACCTCAAACCGACAAGCACCAGAGAGACAAGAGGATCTCTGGTTTTGAAGCAAGGAGTGGAAAAAATGATAAACTGCAGGCAGACAGAGCTACGGCAACTATCACCGGCAGGATACCTCCTCACTCCAAACTAAATATAAGCAGCCCAATCAAGTTTTTGGGCAGCGACTCTAGTTCTGCCTCCACAAGAGGCCAGGAACACGATGTAACCAAAAACAAGAAAGGACCGCGATCAGTTTACAACTCTGAAGAGCCACAGGAGACCACGCACTCCCCTTTTCGAAGGAAAGGATGGTTGAATAATAATCTGAAATACTCAAACTTCAATGAAGGTCTAGGAAGCAATTAAAGAGCAATTATACAATGTAACTTAAAGTACAAAAGGGTGGCTACGTCAACATTATGCCGCCACCTTGATGAGCTGAAATATACAATAGCACTCTTTCAGGAGGCGGGGATAATAAAAACCAAAAGTGTAGGTCTATATTTTTTAGCTTTCCCAGCACCAACAACCTAGGACAGCCGTTTACATTCCTAGGAATTACAAACCCCACTCAATCGCAAACCTTTTCACCTCCGATTTAACTGCGGTTAAAGGATGGATTATGCCATCAAAAGGGATCTGCGTACCTCCCCTCCGACGCAACAACGCTACAGGAAAGAGATATAGGATCTGATTGAATACAATATGAATAATAACACTAGATGTGAATCACTTTATGATTATATAATTACCCAAAAATTTTAAATAAAAGTACAACATTTTTAAACTCTCGCAGTCAAACGCTAATAGATATCACATTATCCATAACTGTTATTTATAACTCTATTCTAAACTAGCAAGTGTCTGATGACATTTTAATGTCAGACAACCGCTGGTTAATATTCAAAACAAACTTGATGGAACTGACCTCCACGTTATCTCGGAACCCTGGGAAGAGGGACAGGGCAACCAAACCAAATAATCGCAATGCTTTGGAAAATAACTCAAACACTATTCAAAGCACAATAAACAAAGCCTAGATGAAATCTTGCACCTTGAGGTTCATCCAACATAATCAGATGACTACTGGATGGTGATGTCACGAGTGGAACACCTCAGGAAGATTGCCAGGAAATCCTTTAATAAGAAAAACCACAAAATTCAAAGAGGCCTTGGACACAGATATCACCTGAGATAATACAAAAAAGACTTTAGACAAAAACAGAGAGTTGCATGGAGAGCCTACTGCGAAGAAATCGAAGATATCCCGCAGACTGCAAGGCTTCAGATAGCTGTTTCAAGAGATCCACACCGTTGTATTGGTACACTAATCAAAGAAAATGGCATAAAATTTGCAAACTTCGAAGATAGCATCAAACTTCTGCTGTCAACAAACTTCCTTGAATCGGTCATCACAGACGTAGCTGTCTGCGATTGGCAAACTGCCAAACACATTGCAGAAGAAAGAAAAATTAGAACGACAATATCTAGCTTAAGTCCATTTAAATCGCCAGGACATGACGGTATCTACTTTAGTGGGGTCTGGAATAACTCACACCGCATCTGCTAGGTATATTCAGATCCTCTTTGGCTCTGAGGTATACCCCTAAAAAATGGAAAAAGGTAAAAGATGTCTTCATACCCACACCTGGAAGGATGGATTACACTATCCCAAAAACATACCGACCAGTTAGTCTGACACTCTTTTCCATGAAGACATTAGAGTCTAGAAGAATATGAAACAATGTTCCAGTGTAAAAGAAATAATAAATCAGAAAATATCAGGCAAAACTATTGCCATCTACTCTGATAGCAAAACAGGTCTAAAAGCAATTCTATCGCAAGAAATCAAATCATGACTAGTGAAAAACTGCACAGGGTAACTATTCTTGAATCTAAGGGAGTATACATTTTGAGGGAAGAAAGACACATACAAATTTTGTCCATTGCAAACAAAGAGGAAAAACCGGTTTTCTACTCCTTTGAATTCAAGAAAAGCTATGCTGAAGACCTGACAGAGCTAAGTATTTAAAGCAAAGTGACCTTAGCCTGGATACCAGACCACAAAAAGGATATCAGAGCAATGAAAAAGCCAACGAACTAGTTCCAAAAGGCACAGATAAGCCCATGCTAGGCTCCGATAAGCCCTTGCTAGGCTCCGAATGCTTCTGTGGAATTGTTAAGGCTTTGTGCAATGCAACCATCAAACAATGGACTAAAAATAGTCTCATAAAAGTGGAGCAACTATCCAGGATTGATACTCGCCAAAGAGTTCATTAAAGAACTGTCAGACAAGTTCTCGAAAGACATACAACAAGTCGTTAGAATTAATAGTAGGTGTTCTTACCGGATACTGCCGCCTAGGAAAGCACATAAGTGTCATCAATCCAGCTGAAGAAGCAACATTGTGCAAGTTCTGAGAATAAGAAGAGGAAAAATCATTCCACACCCTCTGCCAGTATGAATACCTAACTAGATTGAGTTTCTAACACTAGGTAGAAAGCTATATGCATGTAAACTACATGCGGAAGTTACCACTGTCAAAGCTAATGTCTAATAAAAAAAAACCAAGCTAGACGACACTCTAAATAACGAAGTCGCACAATAGTACTGAAAAGGCTGTGTTGGACAAGGACAAATAATGTCCAATTTCTTTCGAATCGAATCGAATCGAATCGAATGTTTTATTACTAAGTACTATATTAGTTTTGAAAATTTATTTTATCGTCATATTTTCTAAAAATTGATTAAAATCTTCAAGGAATATTTCCATGACCCTGGTATATTAATTTTATAATATTTTTTCTTTCTCTAGGCGTGTCTGTTTTTTCAGTCTATTAAGCAAAGTTTACAGGTAAACAAACAAAGAAAACGTGTTTGATACTAATAAAAGAGGTTATGAAGTTATTGATTTTCTGGTTAAAAGCATGCCCGTCTTACAGCTGCTTCTACAGTGGTAAAAAATGTTCATGATGTGAAAAGCACGCCCAGAATAAAACGGTTATATAGTTATGTCAAGTGGTTTTTTGTAAAAAAGAATATCAAGTTAAATGAGTTCAGCTGTAAGTATTTTTATGTATTTTTAAAGTTACTTTTGATTTGTCCCAAAAACTTGTCCATTGCAAAAATATATGTGTAGCCACATAACAGATTCTTAATATTAAAAACGCTTGACCTATAAATTAAAGGGTCTTTCTATTACAAGTCAATAATGAAAAGAAATTAAAAACACATCACATACTATAACAACCAATCGGCAAATGAGGTTCATATCCATATAGGGCTATTTTTATATTGAATTTTTTTCAAAATGTATTACACGTAACATTTTCTGTTTTGAAAAACTATTATGGAATAAGTGTACCGCCATTTTTCGGTCAAAAAGTAAAATATGGTGACCAATTGAAAAATAGACATTATACAACTCATTTTAAATCGAAAAAGTGCCTTAAATATATAATACAAACTACTAAATTAAAGATAATGAAACCTCATTTTTCTTGGTTGACATCTCAGATATTATCAACTGTTGAAGATACGAGAATTATAGATTTATTGAAAATAAAAACGCTTATAAATTTATTGTTTTTATTTAGAATTCGGTAGGAAAATGTGCACAGAAAAAGATAAAAGTAACTTTGGCAACATTGTTAAAAGGATGAGTGGTTATAAAGCATACATTTACAGCGGATTATAATACAGAAACGTATTCAGGTACCTATTTTGAGTTTGAAATTTTTTATACCTAAAATTGCGACTTGTCATTATTTATCTATCAAAATATATAAAAATGGTATTAATCTACATATATTTTAAAAGTTTCCATACTATTTTAACTTGTTTCGGCAATACATGTTATATGGCAATGTTCCCAAATTACAAATTTACTATTGTAAACAATACGTAAATAGGACCCGCATGTGTGAATTAAAAACATTAAAAATGTATGGCGAGATACAACTATATCTAATTATAACTTAAATTGTACTACTACTCTGTTCGTTAGGAATGCGACCTTTGACAAAAAATTAATAGTTGAAAGAGGAACCCGCAATTTTTATATTAATTTTTGATATTGTCAGAATTTGTTCAAATTTAAATATGTTAATTGTCAGGTCATTAAAGGCAACTTTCTTATCGACCTCAAGTTGGTGACTCTACAGGGTGAGCTTATAGAAAAAGTCAAAACAAAGGAATGCATAATTAATATTTTCATATTATATCTCTACCACTATTAAGTGATTTATGTTTTAGCCATGAAACTTATGTCTTTTGTTATATTTATGTACAGTTTGTTAAGTTTCACTCTTGCCAGAAGAACAGTACCTATAGAATAAGCGATGCCATGCCATTGTTTGGACCAGTCATACTCAACCTTTTTTTCATTGGAGCAACTATGGATTCAAATTAAAATGATTGATTGTTTATATATTTTCGATCTTTTTACAAGCCACCAAATAAAAACAACCAACAGTTTTTGCGAATCTAAAAGAAAATCTTTCATTATTAATATCTTCGTGTAATGACATGCGGTGGTGACATAAACTACCATAGAATTATTTAATCTCAAACAAATCATTAACGAGCCGACGAGGGTCACCAAAAATAGTTCTACTCTATTGGATGTGATAGTCATAGTTTGATCCTGTTGACAGAGGTGTAAAGGAAGTATTTAATATCTGGGATGATAAATTAACATATTGCACATTAAACTTATTAGTTACAGTTCTCCTTCCAAAGAATTCTAGTCGAGAAATTAAAAAACACAAATCGTGATATTTTAAAAGAAATGCTGCTATTTACCCCTTTTGAAAATATTATTACTTTTGATAACATTGATGAAAAAGTTGAGTTTCTTAATAGCACTTATTAAATATTTTTGATACTTTAACTTCAGTTCGTTCTATTAAATTTAAAAAAACCTAACCCACCTTGGTTAACCGATAATGTTAAATTGATGATTAAGCTTAGAGATAAGGCATTTAACAAATTTAAATGTACTAAAAACCCGCAGCATTGGGATTATTATAAAAACTTAAAAAAATGTACAACTTCCGCTATAAGAAATAGAGAAAGGCTTATCTAGAATACTGTATAAATAAGTCGAAAGGTAATAATAACTTTTTTTGGAATAAAATTAAAGAATTTAATATATCTGGAAAATATTCCAATAATTCGATTCCTGTTAACCTTAATAATCCAGATGAAAATAATGATCATTTTTTAAGGCCGTCGGCACGTATTAAAAAACCAAACACTGATCTAGTTGAATTCTATAGTAATAACCGAAAGGATAATTTACGTTCTATATTTTCCTTCAGTGTTTTTAGAATTCGCTCCGTGCGAAGTCATGGAAAGGGAAGCAAAAGCGATACTAGCGCTAGCTGCGGATAATTCGTGCATTTTAGGGCGATATTTTGTAATTTTGGCATATCAAATACACGAATACATTTTACTTTTTTTGAAAAAGTAGGTAAAATCAATACAATAAGCAACCGGAGTTGCTGTGTTGAAAATTGTACAAATACTAGCAAAAAAACAGTAAAACTTATATAAAAAAAATTTCAGTAGCAAAGTGGAAATTAAATCACAGAATTAAGTGGATAGGTATACAATAAGAAGAAAATTTACCTTTATTTTTGTAATTATAACAGTAATGCTGGAAATAGTAGACATCAGAAACTTGAAAGGTTTCAAATAAACAATAAATTATCATTTTACGATGTTCTTTAATATCCCTTTATTCTTAAATGTTCATTCAGCAAGGACTAGATTTCAAGATTTCTGTCTTTGATTATTATTTGTGACTCGAATGCAATTTTGTGACTTACTGATGGAAAACCAGTTTTAATCATTCATTTTGTTTTCTTTCGAACAAAAATAAAAATATAAATAACGATTCTTCTTTTATACATTTTAACTTCACGCTATTATTGAATGGTATTTTGTTATTTTGACAGAATAGGTTGGATTCTTCAAAGATAACTTATTAAACTTAGGCAACTTTTCATACATTTTCCAGTAAATACTGTTACCTGCCTATATTTTAATATTGAGTTTTATTGATTGTACATAATTTTCTTATATTAAGCGATAAAAATATGTAATAATAATAAATTAATGTTTTACTTGTTTTACAAATCCATATACTTTTATTAAAACTAACATATATACTTTTTAATTACGAATTCTATTAAAAATTGTATTTGTCAGTATACGCAGAAATAGTCCATTAGTACCAAAACAAATTAGCGCTGCTGTCGCGTACGGAGCGAATAACAGTTTTATATAAGTATTTGATCGAAATAAAGTCTGTAGCTTCGGGAGTAGATAAGTTAAATATTCATACACTACTTCTTTGCTGTCCTGAAATTTTACCTATAATTACACATATCATAAATATTTGCCTCACCGATTGCTTTTTTCCGCAATCTTGGAAGTTATCAAAAGTCTCAGAAGAAGAACGTGTGAACGATTTGCGTGCCATCTCTAACCTGCCAGTGTTATCCAAAGTAACTAAAAAAAATCAAGAAATTTCAATTAAATATTCACTTAGAAAATAATTAAATACTTCCACTGCGATAGTCAGGTTTTCGTTCTGGCTGTAGTTTTACTACAGTTGTCATTGATGATCTCTTCAGAGACTTTAATGCTAAAAAAACAGCAGAACTTGTTATGCTCGATTATTCCAAAGCATTTGATACTATTAATCATACAATTTTTCTCTCAATATTACATTTTATTGGTTGCTCTAATTATGTTATTAGACTATTTAATAGCTATCTTGATAACAGGAAGCAATTTGTAGTTACTGATGCAGGTTCATCAAATACTAAGCAAATCTCCTGTGGAGTTCCTCAGGGCCTTTATTTTTTTCACTACCTCCAACTTTGGGAATAGTATTAAGAATGGTAAGCCATTCTTTTATGCAGATGATACTCAAATTAAATTTTCTTTCGATCATGATGATGCTTGCTTTAGAAGCCAGTAATCATATAATAATGAAGATCTTGACAGACTAGTTAGACTTTCAAATATTCATCAACTTAATATTAATTCTTCTAAAAGTGTGGTAATGTTATTTGGTAAATATCGACATCAACTACAGAATGAAATGCAGATTCTAGTTGATGGGAATAGTTTATCATTTTCCTCATCTGCTGGCAACTTAGGTTTAGTAAATGATAATGACTTGAGGTTTAAACTTCACGTTAACAAGTGCATTCAAAGAGCTTATATGAATCTAAAAATACTTTACCCACATCGACATATTCTTCCAACTTCAACAAAAATATTATTAACAGATTCTCTGGTTCTGAGTAATTTTAACTTTTGTGATATAGTGTATGGACCCCTGTTTAGATAGCACAGACTTAACTACAATTGAAGGGCTTATACCTAAAGCAGCACTTGTCAAAAAATCAATATTTTCAGGATAGTTAAAAAACCTAATATCTTAAACACGAAAAGCAGTACCAGCGTAAAATATTATTAGATCGGTAAATTAAACTATAGGCTTTATTGGCAACAGTTTAGTTTTATAAAAAAACGAAATATTTAGTTAGTACTTTGATTTTTCTCTTTGCCAAATGTGGTTTTTGACAGAAACTGACCAGAAATTAGTCTTTGAACACCTTTATTATGTTAACTTCAAAATAACAAATTATTTCGAAACCTTAACTATTACTAAAATAAGGACGAACATAAAAAAATATTGTTTTTGTTATTCAGAATCACCGTAAGCACTAGTAGTATCCTCTTCGTCTGTATCGGAATTTTCTTGGCCTTCGCCACCCAGGAACTAGAGAGTCGTAAAATGCGCGATGTTTTTTTTCTTTAAGAACACTGCTTAGTGTTTGCAGATCTGTTAACTTCACTGAATTTAGTGGGATTGCACCCTGGTACAATTGGCTTAGATGTAACTCATTTGATAATGCAGTTTTGTTTCTTATTATACTTTGTATCCACATGCGTGAGTAAGTATCTCGTACTTCTAAGAAACTATTACATGACTGAATGCGAAACTTACGTAGAGGTTTTAACTAAACAACGGGTCCGGTTTTCTCAGAAGAAACTTGTCAGTCGCCTGCTTAAAGTTAAAAAATCTTCCAGCTGCATTTCATGAAGGTCGAAAGGTGAGGGCTTTTCACGACAAGTTTTAATAATGGTATGCCAGTGTTCGGGGACTTTAGGGTTTCAACATAAAACAGCACATGTCACTGACAAGTGCTGTTTTAGCGGAACATGCTATATTTCGATAGGCTTTTTACGGGTGATATGAGTTGTTTTTGCCGGAAATAAAATTACCTACCGATAACTATGGATTATCTGAAGGCAGTGTTGCCTATACCTCAAAAAATTAAATTTTCTGACTTGCTGTTTTTGCCATAAACCCTTCAATTCAGAGAGTACAGAAATCTTGTTTAATTTAGTTTTATATGGAATACGGAAATTCGACAGAGTCACGCATAAACTTAACGAGTCTTACACTCGGAAAATCTGTTTCATTCTATTATTTTACATAAATCCCCTCCACATCTTTTTAATAAAATAAGGTATCGTTCTGATGTTCATAATCTTAATCTACGTTTTTGTGGTTGTATCTCACCTCCAATACATAATACTGCTATTTTCAATCGGTCTTTCACCTATAACATTTACGCTTTGTACAATGATATCCCAGAACGTTTTAAAGAAATGTCTGTAGTAAAACATTTTAAAAAATCTTATAAAAAGTTTCTTCTCGACTCAGCAAAGTAATAGCTACCTATATTTTAGAATGTTTATATTTTATTAAAAAAAAATCATATTTGTTTATATATAACTGTTTTTTGTACGATGTCTTGTGGCGTTGGACATATTTCAGGGCTGGTACTTTTATCGATCAGTCTCTACTGTTCACCAGTCCTTTTTGCAGCCTTCTTTGGCACATGTTCTCTTTTTCTCTTGTTTTATATCTGTATTAAAAAATTGAAGTTGCAAATAAAGTTTATTATTATTATTTTTTTGTTGTATTAAATACTAGATTATTTTTGTAATTGTTAAAAATGTATAAATAATAATTAATACAAAAATATAAGTTTCGTTAGATACATTTTTAGATTCCCATTAAATTATAAATCAATATATTTAAAAAACCTGAAGTTTTAAAAACTGTTTTATTGCATACATTAACTATTTATTAACCATCTTCAACAAAAAAAAAAAAAAACTAAGAGCTGCGTTACAAATAAAACAGAACCATTTTTGTAATTATTGAAACCAACAACATACCTAATGTTGTCACCAAATATTATACCTACTTGGAAAATGTCATTTAACATTATTCTAAGTTTGTTTACAGAAATGAAATACTTACTATCTAAAAGTTCCAATGACAAACTTTTACAATAATTCCTTCTAGTAACATGGCCTAAAAACTGTAAAAGGTTTTTTATGAAAATAGTTTAAATTAATAGTACTAAATATACAAAAAGAGAATTATATGAAGAGTGGTATAACTATTGACATCTGTACTTAAATTGAAGTCAATGTAACACTTTTAACTTTACTTGAAAGAAACAAAACTATTATTTTGATGTATATTCAAAAGGCTTTCTATCTTCTTACATAGATACCACATATATACATAAAGCCGATAATCAATGAATCAATACAAGAAAATAAAAAAATATCCAGTAACGTGCCACTATTAGTATTTTACAATATACAACATAGACAAATTCTGAATTAGTAAAATTTAGGATATTGGCTTATTGACCTTTGCTTGAGTAAATTTTTTGCCTGATAATAGCCCACAGAGGCCGAAGCTAATAGCCGCCCATTTTCATTGTTATAAAGAACATTAAAATCTGTGGTAAATGATTTTGAGTTTTCGTTCTTTATAATGGATTGCTACATTAGTGAAAATTATTGATTTTCTCTACTTAGAACCTTTCCAGGCTAACTAGATACCAACATACCCTCGTAAGTAACTATTCGCGACCTCCAAAAGTTATAACACTGGTCCACTGCTACCGGTGCGATGGCGCCTGGTTACAGATATCGTTAATTAACACGTCGCTTTATCTTAACGACATTGACCCATCGATCTACCATCTTCAATAGTAATTCATGACATAACAAATTTGGTCTCACACTTTTAAATAATTGCATAACTATAGACTTTACAGTTTACATTTGTTGTCTACGTAAAAGTAAAACATCAATTCTCAAATTTCATGTAAACCGCGCCTAATTTCATCGAAGAATTAAGTTTAGAATCTAAATTTAATTCAATTTGAAGCCCGCCTAAAGTCCGACTGTAAATAAAAGCGTAGATTGTAACCTTCTAGCAGTTCACGAGTGTAGTTTCCTGTATTGAAGCGATCTTCGATTTGTTTATGTGGAAAGAATTTTGTTACATGAAGATTTTGGGCGGCAAATAAAAATCGACAGTTAAAAATTATAATAATTAGTGTTGGCTGCACATTTGATTTGATTTGAAAGTAAGTAGGTACTATTTAATTAAATGTTTTGTTTTTTTAATAATCACAAGTTCGTTTTTTCCATTTAATCAAAAGTGAGTGTTGTTGTAATCTTAAGTCTTTGTTCGTAACTATTACCTATGTAGGTTTCTCATTTAAACAAGAGTGAGCCAAGAAGATGGGTATGTAAAAGCCGAATTTATTATTGTATACCTATTTTAAAATTATAATAATAGGTCCACTATCCCAGATATTCGGTCAAAAACGAAATTGACAATTTTCACTTTCTTCAATGGACATCCCTCTACTATTTTAATTTTTTTTAATACGGACCTGAGCGTTTAGTGTAATATTCTCCTAGATTTTCACAATGTCAATATAGAAATTTTTATGAACAGTTTTGCAAGAAGATAGGAACAATTGGATTCAGAAAATGACCTTCGCGATCTCCTGATTTGAATCGAATGATTTATTTTTGTGTGGATTTCTCAAAGACAATAGTCGTTTTCTTTTTACAGGCATCTTGACTAACTAAAAGTTAGATTCTGATCTAAAAGATAAGTTATAAAAAGAACACGGATTTTAGTTGACAGGCGACGTATTTCATGTCATCCGTTTAAAAACAAAAGACATTTTTTATCAAATTTTATAATTTCTTCGACATTCAACACTGTTATCATAATGAATTCATAGGATATGTTTGTTCGTATGAAGCACAAAACACTCACTTTCTGTTATGGTTTATGGTTGACGTCAAGATCCGTGTACCTTAGCAACGGTAAGGGGAGAAGAAAAATTATGACTTACAATCACAAAAATCTGATGTGTCCAACACATGACTTTCCTATCTAGTTATTATATGTTTTTTTCGGTTATTTTGTACAACCTATTGCAACATCTCTATAAATATTTAGAGGATAAATTAAATATATACATTTTCCATATCTAACTCGAAACATTTTTTTATAGATATTCATTGAAAACGAAAATACTGAAAAATTTAAATTCAGCACTTTTCCTCCAATTTTTCCATTACGGTCCATTTTAGAAAAATCATTTAAAAAACAAAAATTATAGAGATCAATATAGCAAACAACTTTTAGTTTAACAATTTTCTTAAAAATCAGAATTTTGCACATTTTGTCAAATTTCTCGAATACGGTCCATTTCAGGAAAATTTGACATAAAGCAAAAATTATAGATAATAATTATAAAGTACCCCCCAGATGTTCCGACTTTTTCCAAAATCTAATTTCTTCACCTCAGGCCGAAATAAAACTTTAATGTTTTTTCCTTTATCCGTTTTTGTTTTCTTTTTTCAAAATTCTTAATTTACACATTTTCTCAAATATCTCGAATACGGTCCATTTTAGAGAAACTATGTAACTTTTATTTGAACAATTTTTATAAATTATTTTTTTTACATTTTGTCAAATTTCTCGAATACGGACCATTTTAGGAAAATTTTGAATATAACTAAAATTATAGACAATAATATTGTAAGTAACTTTTATTTAATGGTTTTTCTTTTCCAAACGTAAATAACAGATGTATTTCATAAAATATAAAAACGGCCTCCCATAAAGTACCCCCCAGATGTTCCGATTTTGTCCAAAATCCAATTATTTCACGTCAGGCCGAAATAAAACTTAAGTTTAAAATTTAATGTTTTTTCCTTTTTCCGTTTTTGAGTTTTTTTAACCGACTTCAAAAAAGGAGGAGGTTATCAATTCGTCGCGATATTTTTTTTTCAAAATTCTTAATTTACACATTTTCTCAAATATCTCGAATACGGTCCATTTTAGAGAAATTATGTAGGGGATAACAATTATAGAGAATTATATTATAAACAACTTTTATTTGAACAATTTTTATAAAAAAAATTTTTTACATTTTGTCAAATTTCTCGAATACGGACCATTTTAGGAAAATTTTGAATAGAACTAAAATTATAGACAATAATAATGTAAGTAACTTTTATTTAATGGTTTTTCTTTTCCAAACGTAAATAACAGACGTATTTCATAAAATATAAAAACGGCCTCCCGTAAAGTACCGACTTTGTCCAAAATCTAATTATTTCACGTCAGGCCGAAATAAAACTTAAATTTAAAATTTAATGTTTTTTCCTTTTTCCGTTTTTGAGTTTTATTCAAAATTCGAAATTTACACATTTTCTCAAATATCTCGAATACGGTCCATTTTAAAGAAATTATGTATAGGATAAAAATTATGGAGAATTAAATTACAAACAACTTTTATTTGAACAATTAACATAAAAATTATTTTTTTTTTACATTTTGTCAAATTTCTCGAATATGGACCATTTTAGAAAAAAAAACA
Organism: Psylliodes chrysocephalus; assembly: GCA_927349885.1. Classification (NCBI taxonomy): domain Eukaryota; kingdom Metazoa; phylum Arthropoda; class Insecta; order Coleoptera; family Chrysomelidae; genus Psylliodes; species Psylliodes chrysocephalus. The sequence goes on along the minus strand of OV651818.1, from coordinate 72,312,442 downwards.
AAAATTATAGATAATAATATTGTAAGTATTAAAGAATTTTCTTCTTAACACGTAAATAACAGATATATTCCATAAAATATAAAAATGACCACCTATAAACTACCCCCCAGATATTCCGACTCTACCCAAAATCTAATCATTTCATTGGAGGCAGGAATAAAGCTGAGTTATCGAGGATACAGACACACACACACACACACACACACACACACACACACACACACACACACACACACACAGACATCATCGCGAAAATAGTCAAAACGGATTCAAGGGACCCCAAAACGTAAAAATCCGTCGAAAACTCGAGGTCGAAAAACATCATGATTCCTATACTTTCCTTATCTGTATACAGATAGGAAAGTAAAAAGAAGTACAACTAAGCTTAGTCGATGTAAAAGAAAACGACTAATGTTTGCTATTACTAAAATTCCTGATAATATTACAATTATTAATATCATTAAAAATAGTGATGTTTTGGTTATAAAAACCATAATGTAAAAAAAGTTCTCCTAAATGATCTGCTAACGTTAGTTATAGTCTGAATAAAAGAGGAGTGGAGTAAAAGTGGGGATATAACGTCACATTCCATAGGCGTACTTTGCAAAATAAGTTCTATAATATAAATAAGGTTACGGCATATAAAATGTATATACGCATTTCGTAGAATAAATTTTGAATGAAAAAAATTATATTATTTACAAAAAAATAAAAATTAACCTTATGCTTCTGACAAAATTGTTGCACTTTAACATTGACCGAATTAAATTTAACCAATAAATAACAAGGATGATTATATGTTGTTAATGGGATTAAACCTTTTTTAATATCTTTGCATTAAAAGTAACACTTCAATACTTAAAATCAAAGATTAAAAAAAAATTAAAAAGTCTAAATACTATCTTTAAAAGTCACATCATAAGCTCTATTAAGTTTTCGATTGCTTATCCACTTTCTAAAATGAATTTTCCACCTTTTTAACATGATTAATGCATTTTCTTCAATGTTTTCCATTTAATCTGAAACTGCCTTCAAAAATAAATTTCGCCCATCAGGTATTTTAAATGTATTGTTTCGAGAAATATAACCTTGTGACCTTGTGACAAGATCAATTCAATGGTAGGAGGTAAGGAGGCAATCTGAGAATTGCAAATCCTTTTTCTCGGGCCATGCCATCTATAATATATTTTTTGAATTTGTTTTCATGTTTCTTTGCTATTACGAGTAATTCTGCCATGAAGAATTTAGGAGGACTGATCATATTTTGTCGCAAATATGTCTTGGTCGCGGCGACCTGCACTGTGCGCGTACTTTCTTAATCGAACAAAGTGATATTGATAGAAATCAAATAGATGACCTAACCGATCAATAAATTGTATCACGGTTAATTAACTATGCAACCTTGAACCTCTTTTTATGAGTTCACTGAAATTTAGAATACTGTAAAGTTTGTTTAATTTAAAAATATTTTATTTATAACGTACTAATTAATTTATTTAAAACTTAGGTACTATTACAACTCACAATTCTAATTTATTTATTTATTACAATTTGTCTTTACTATCCAGCACTTTTATTTAAACTTTACGTCTTTCGGCAAACTCGCGCTTTTTATATAAAGCCAGCTCTGTACCAGAACATTTTCTTTAATACTGTCTAATATTATTAAGCCCTTTATTTTAATGGATATGGGTCTTTACTTCTTTTATGGTTTTCCAGAGTATTTATCTCTCTCTTTCTTGTTCCCGTTTTGTTTTCTGGCTAACCTAGAGACGTGCACGTGGTGCAATTTCGTATTTTACGGATTTATATTGCCTGAAAAGAATAAATAATTATTAGGAAAAGTTACTTATATCTAAGAGGATATATAAACACTTGTGTGGATTTAATTTTCCTAAGTTGGAACAAATTGAAAACTTACGAGGCCCCACTCCAACAGTGGTAAGTCATAGACATACTTGTAATAAATGTGATATTAATATATAGTTAAATATATATAACTGCTTTTTACCCTAGCTAACTTAATTATATTTTAGGCCTCTTATTCTACTTCCCTCGCTTTTGCTTACCTACCGATTTCTCCTTCTTTATGGCTTTGAGCTTAGTAGATAGTTGAAGAATAGCTTATAGCATAGAGCTACCCCTGCTCACCTGCTGGTTCCTGTCTAGTTTAATCTGCATTTCCTAGTCAGCTTAATTACCTGAAATTGCTATATCAGTGTCTACCAGATTGAGGGATCATAGTTACTTATCAGTCCCATTAGAGCTATCCAGAGGTACCTGAAGAGTGGCCTCTTGTGTTAACAAGTAAGATTAGTTTTCGAAGAACCCTGCCGGTGGTACGAAGTGACCCATTAAATAAATCAACTGGAGAAGTAACAATCCTATATATATATACCATAATCAATGATGTAAACCATCGTTAGTACTAACCGGTAACCGGTACATTGTAGTTTAGCTTATTAACTTTTGACATTGTCCGAAAGCCTACAAATAATTTTATTCCATACAAAATATATAGAACTGATAAAACTCGTCTCTGCACAAATTTATTTGTTTTATTTATATTTAATTAGACAGTTTATACAAAATGAAAGGACCTACACTGTTAACCCTCCCTGTCTCCAACCTAGGGGTTGAGAAGAAAAAGGGTTGACAATTTATTAAAACAAAAGGCACCAAATTTTCATAGATTTAATTTCAGAATGGCGCGAAAATGAATTTTTAAAATTTCTTTAAAAATTTTTCAAAATAAATACTTTTCGAAGGTTTATAAAAAATTCAAGGTTATTCCACCCTAAGTTTTGTTATTGTTGGTATTTCCTGAAAATTTCACAAAAATCGGACTAAAAATAAAAGCTCAGAATGAATTATAAATTTTCAAGGTGCTCTTAATTGCTATTTTACGTATTCTTAGCAATTTTTTTTGCCTGTTTGGCAAAAATTATATTTTTAAGACATTTCTGAACTTTGCATTATCTACGTCTTTTCTTGTGAAACACATCACTCCTATGTAAATATAATTTTATAGTCCAGATTATTAAAATATAAATACTACTAAATTGTTTAAAGTTTATCGTCTTGGCCTTCTGGACGTCATCCAACTTTTTTTAAAACGAATATTTATTTGATTAATAAATTACATAGTTGTTTTTTCGTTATATTATTTAAAAATTAAAAGTGATACTGTAAACCAACTAGTCATTAATGACGGATTGTTCCGGTGTTTATGTAGTGAAATATTGTCAGCAAAAATAAAGTATTATTTTTAAGACACCAACTAGTTAAATGCTCCTTTTATCTTTGTTTATTTAATTTGGACCATACGTTATACGTTATACGTTACAGTAATATACAAAAGTTAAACTAAATAAAAAAGAATATATTAAAAATAGAGACGATAATTGTACTAAGTTTTACTCATCAGGTATTGACGGGAATGATAAATTAGATATAAAATACGTGTGGCACTCGGGGACTGCCGCGGTAAAGCTATTGCAAAGCATTTTTTATCAACTTATGCAATTATAATTATTTATTTATTTATTTTATTTATGCAGTATTTTTTTTTCTTTGATATTAATTCAAGTTTTTTCTTTGATATTAATTCAAGTTACACTTTTTGAGCGTGGTGACCGATAAGAAAACATTTTTTTTTCTTTTATTGAAAAAATGAGAAGTAATATTGTTTAAAATATTTTTATTATCTTACAATACATGTAGGTTATTCAGGAATTTTTATCATTGAAACTATAGGTTTATGGTAACTGAAATAAGAAACATAAATTTGAGACTAGATATCCTCTAAATATCTGGAAAATACCGCGTCAATGGTGGTCCCATATTTTGTTGTGGATTCTTGTGGATCATCATTCATTTTCAAATTTAATTTTTTCCGAAATTGTGTCTAAAGAGATAGAATCAGTTATGAGCAGTTAGCAGCTAGTCTACACGCATTTAGTCGCACGCACACAAACACCGTGCCGAAGTCTGCCGAACTCAAACGACGTTAGACGATGCACGGCTTTCAATGCCGCACCGCTATGCCGGTCGGAGTGGGGAGTGTTAGGTTTATTTTCGTTACGAAATTTCTTTTTCGATTTTTCGATTTTTCGATTTTTCGATTTTTCGATTTTTCGATTTTTCGATTTTTCGATTTTTCGATTTTTCGATTTTTCGATTTTTCGATTTTTCGATTTTTCGATTTTTCGATTTTTCGATTTTTCGATTTTTCGATTTTTCGATTTTTCGATTTTTCGATTTTTCGATTTTTCGATTTTTCGATTTTTCGATTTTTCGATTTTTCGATTTTTCGATTTTTTGATTTTTTGATTTTTCGATTTTTCGATTTTTTTATTGAATAAATGAGAAATTAATATTGTTTAATAGTTATTTGTATGCTTAGGTCGCGAAATACCTTTTTAACGTACCGAAAGAATAGTTATCGCCGAGGCCGCTTGCGGCCGAGGCAAGATAATCTTGAGGTCGTTAAAAAGTTTCGCGGCCATGGCATACACACTATTTTTCGTGCAATCGTTAAAATTATTAAACTAGATAATTGTAAATAAATATATTATTGCCCTAAAATCAACAGCAGTTCAATTTATTTAACAATGTCACCGTGTGCTGTGGAAATGTTCAATACATACAAAATATTTTGACAGTTTTTGACAAAATATAAATTCGGCGATTTCCGTTTTAATACCCGAAAATAAGAAGCAAATTTCCAACTTAATTTCTGGCGATATAGTATCTGGTTTGAATGTAGGCAATAAGCATTATTCAGAAACCCTAGATGTAGTTGCTTCAACTTCTGGAGTAAATATAAGTAATAATACAAACTGTACAATTAATGTTAATATTCATCCTAAATAATATAAGTACTTATGTATTTGTTGGTATTCAATAAAAAATAATCCGTGTCTCTGTAATATTTTAGAAATGTCAAATTTGGAAGTGATATTCAAATTTGGAAGTGACGTTTGGTTTCGCAGCCGTTGCTATGGGTAACGGCCGCGAAATTAAATTTCGCGGACTATGCTGAGAACGCGAAATACTGACTTCGCGTGCGATTGCACGAAAAATATTTTTATTATCTTACAATGCCTGTATAGTGCCTGTATAGTGAATGTACAATGCATTTTCATATTATTTAGTTTCTACATTTCATAATTGTATGCTTTGACTACCAGGGGTCGGCAAACCGCGGCTCGCGAGCCGCATGCGGCTCTTTGGCCACTTGACTGTGGCTCTTCCACAAACTGCAACGTACTAGCTCACACATACAGTACGATTGAAACTTCGGGATGGCTGTTTCTCTTGTGTTTTTTCATACTTAGTTGGTGTTTATGTGTCTTTTAGGCGAGTACTTGGAAGCAACTTATTAAAAAAAAAAAATTCTAGAAAGATTAAATATCAACGTGTATCGTACAATATATTACCCATGCGCACGTATCCCCGCAAGAAAGACTAGAATTCCATCTGCCTCTGTCCGAAGCGCTTTGCCTTCCCTCCAAGGTTCAATTTTGAATTACTTTCCAAGCCTATTGAGATTGTGATATTGACATTTTCTTTTTCAAATATGATACAATTTAATTTTATCAATAAATAATATCGTTATTAAGTATGATATAAAGTATTATTAAATGCATCTGTAGTTGAATTAAAACTTAAAAGTTTAAAGTGTATTAAGTTAATTTTAAGAAAGCATTGTGGAGTGAAAGACGATGTAGTTTTAAATATTGAGAAAGGTATGTTAAGATAGTTTGCATATATAGGTAAGAGGTAAGGAAAAACTTATACGGGCCATACGGTGTAGGTGCACCGAGATGGACATACTCGTTACTTGTTACAATAAGTATAGCTTAATTTTCTTACTTTTTTTTTGTAAGGAAATTCTGACGAACCGGCGGGGTATCTAGTTAAAATAAAAACTTTTTAAAATAAATTGTATTTACCGACAAGTCAACTTTTTCATTGCACAATCAACAATCTAGAGACATTATGCTCGAAAAAATAAACATTTAAATATTCCGACATGCACACAGTACCCTCAGAAATTAAATGTTTGCACTGATATTTTATGGGACCACAAAATCAAGTTATTATTTTTCATTTGCATATATTTCCTAATTCTAGAGTCGGATAATTACGTATTAATTGTATTTATTTAATTAGAGAGAACGATACCCCACAATAGTTTATACATTACTAAATCGGAACCTTCTATGACCTCGCACGCTCGCAGGTCACAGAAGAGGTGCTAGTCGTTGTACATAAAATATAGAGATGCAATGCCTATAGCCTACGGCTCGTATACTTTTTTTATAATCCGCATAAAGTGGATGGACGACAGGAGATAGACGAAACAAGTTAATAAGACGAGTGTGGATGAGAGAGTTAAAAAAGATCGACCTCAGCAAACGTACTTTAATCTGATTGAGGACGATATTAGCAATAGCCAGCTTAGCAGTACCCCAATTAAGTTAACAACAATATACCTACCTATATAGTTTAAGTTTAAAAAATTTCGCTCTTAAACAAAATTTCAGTCGTTTTACTCTTGTTATTTGGCTCTATTGACTGATGACTGATGAGTTTGCCGACCACTGGACTAGGCAATGTATATGTCGGCGGCGCCGATGTTTAGCTATTATTTTGTTTATATTTTTAAGAAGTGTGATTTATTGGTAGTCGGTATTTCAATAAGATAAGTTGTAAGCTTCTACGTGGTTTTTATAAGTGATGACTTAGCAAAAATGATACACATTTGCCATTCATAGTGAGGGGCAAGGTGAGCGGAACGGATCCAGCAGGATGTTGATAGAAAATAAGGAATGGGAACGGATTAGAGAAGTGTGATCAATCGGTCGGAGGTACGCTGGCTCCGGATTGCTAATATCATTCTTTAATTGATTAATAATTGATATCATATTATTATTATCCGTATTTCTTTAATAATTATTTGTGTAACGTCGTTTAAAGTGTTGTCAACATTGTTTATTGTTCTATATTGCAATAACAAGTTTTACAAGTGTCAAATGTTGTATTTTGTCATAACAATGTCTGACGGTGACGCCCTAAATATCCGAAATCCGACATATATATTCACTTGAGTTCGCGGCTTTACTGTAACAGTATCCCAAGTAAACATTGCAGGTGGTCGCTTGTAATAATTTAAAGAGGTTGTTAGTCAAGGCTTAATTTACTGGGCTCATCAGATAGTTGAATAGGAACCTAATCAAAGTACATTCGCTTCCACATATTTAAGATGGTTAATTTTTTCTCGTTGATATTTATTTCATAATTGGACCATTCAAGCTTTTTAAAGACGTCTTAAATAATTAAATAATTTTACAACTTCTATTTTCATTGGTTTTTTATCGATATTTCTTTCCATATTTTTTTATTCAGATTCCGCTCGGCGAAGTGAAACTACATCAATTTTCTAAATAATTATATTTTATAAATAAACAAAAAGGTCAAACGGGTTTCAATTACGACCACGCTCACCTTTTGATCAGAAATACAATCCAACATTCTTAATATAGTAGCAGAATCTGCATTTTTATATATTATTGTATACAATGATTCTTAATTCAATATCTTGTACAAGTTGTAGTAAACAGATTCTAGTGCAGAGTGAAAATAGAACGTTTACATGTGAGTAAACATTAGGTAATATAAAAGGTAGTATAATTGTAACCTTCTATTTGATAGATTTTAGGGGTGGTCTACTTACCAGGTGTCATACAGTTGACATCATAATAAAATAAATGAAACTTAGGATATCACTATAAGGTAAAGGAAACAATACAATCATCAAACATTTGATATCTAGTTTCCAGCCTCTGATACAATACAACTTTATATTTATAATTTTAAATGGAATGTCATGTGTGCTTTGAGGTTGTTGGTAATATATGTGTAAAAGAAATATACGGACAAATGAATCATTCATCTTATCATTCATACTTTTAGTGTGTATCAAAATAGCTATCGTATTATTTTATTTCTATGATTATTTTACCAATTTTTTCCGCTCTTCCCAAACTTAATTTTCCACCTCTTTTAAACTTATCTTATTCTTTTTGGTCGATTTCTAAATTCCTATAATTAGCACTTACTCTGTCTGCTTTTTCTATTCCTCTCTATCATGTTTCTATGACCTTTTAGATTGAAACACTTTCCCTCATTTTTAGTTATATGAAATTGACATGCCATTTTAGTTGCGTTTCTATATATTTATATATTTATTGTTGTACTATTTATATTGTTTCATTTTCTGGGTTCATTTTGACTGTTCTAATATTTTTTTATAGATATTTTCGCTTTTTTTTATTATCCGTTATGCGAACAATTAGTCATACCCGGGAACATTTATTACTGCAAAGCATCTCGGCTGCTGCTTTTTTATAATTTATTGTTTGCAGACTTTGTACACTAATAACCAAGAAATAATCTAAAATTCTAGATCCAAACAAAGATGTTACAAAAGTTTTATTCTTGAAACAGTTTTATTCATTTAATGCCTTAATTAAAGAACAAATACATTTAACCTTACTATTTAGCATGTTTCCTAATAAAAATACCATTTAAAATTTCAGTTTTAAAAAATAACAACAAAATATATAATCGCTACGGTATTCTCCTGTATACACTTTGCCTATACTATTTTTTAGAAATGATTATAAAATTATAAATTACAACTACTCGAGTAACCTTTACAGCTTAAAAAGGTTATGCAATATTCTATACAAACAATTAATATAATAACTTCTCTATGTTCCACTTTCAAAACTAAGCAAATAAAAAATCAGCAGATGTTTGTAAGTAAATTATTAAGGAAAACACACAAAAGTTTGACATTATCTAGTTAAAAATTATTATTCATTCGAAAAAAATTCGAGTTTTTAAGAGTTCATATCTTTTAAAGGTAAGGCATAATTTATTTTCATTTAAGAGGAGTATTTACTTGGCAGTAGCGTAGAGCATGCAAGGGTTTCGTAGTACCCCACTTTTAAAGTTTATTTTTGACTTTTTTTAAAAGAAAAAAATATGTACGTGTAGGTAAAAGTTAAATTTGTGCTCCTCTGGAAACACTTTTTCAAAATTTGATTCAGTTTTTTATAAACAATACAAAACTCGACTTTTTTTACCAATATTCTCAATTTTTTTTAGAAAAAAACCAAATTAGATTAAAAAAGTTTAATAATTTGGTGCTTTCTTGATGCGTAGTTTTATGATTTCACTTTGTATATGTTTAGGTACAGATAATTATTATTATTATTACTGGGAACTTATTTTAAATCAATAAAATAATATTTTGTTAATCCAAAAAAGGCAAACAAAAAGCCATGCCACATACTGTGTAATCTAATAAATAATAAAAATTAGATATACCGGGTGTCCGCGCGAAAACTTTAAATGGAATTATTTCTGGTGTTTTAAAATATATCGACTTTAAATTTTGGAAGGTCATTAAGGAAGTAGGGGGTAAATTAATAGTGTATAAGATACCACTCCAACGTGATATCTGCCGCCCCAGCTACCCCCGGTTCAAAAGTTTAAATGACACCCTGTATTTTTTTTACATATTCTGAAAGAGCATAGTCTTTTAGTATCTCTATGTAAAAAATCTGATGTGTCCAACACATGACTTTCCTATCTAGTTATTATAGGCTTTTCCCGGTTATTTTGTACAACCTATTGCAGCATCTCTATAAATGTTTAGAGGATAAACTAAATATATACATTGTCCACATACATCTACAACGAAACATTTTTCTATAGATATTCATTGAAAACGAAAATACTGAAAAATTTTAATTTAGCACTTTTCCATTACGGTCCATTTCAGAAAAATCATGTATAAACAAAAATTATAGAGATCGATATCTCAAACAACTTTTAGTTCAACAATTTTCATAAAATTCAGAATTTTGCACATTTTGTCAAATTTCTCGAATACGGACCATTTCAGGAAATTTTGACATAAAACAAAAATTATAGATAATAATATTAGAAGTAACTTTTATTTGAACAATTTTCTTCTCCAAACATAACAGATATTTTCCATAAAATATAAAAACGGCCTCCCATAAAGTACCCCCCCAGATGTTCCGACTTTGTCCAAAATCTAATCATTTCACGTCAGTCCAAAATAAACCTTAAGTTTAAAATTTAATGTTTTTTTCTTTATCCGTTTTTGAGTTTTCTTCAAAATTCGAAATTTACACATTTTCTCAAATATCTCGAATACGGTCCATTTTAGAGAAATTATGTATAGAATAAAAATTATAGAGAATTATATTACAAACAACTTTTATTTAAACAATTTTTATAAAAAATTATTTTTTTTACATTTTGTCAAATTTCTCGAATACGGACCATTTTAGGAAAATTTTGCATAGAACAAAAATTATAGATAATTATATTAGAAGTAACTTTTATTTGAAGAAATTTCTTCTCCAAACGTAAATAACCGATATATTCCATAAAATATAAAAATGACCACCTATAAAGTACCCCCCCAGATGTTCCGACTCTGCCCAAAATCTAATCAGCTCATTGGACGCTGAAACAAAGCTTAAGTTTAAAATTTGGTGTTTTTTTGTGTATCGGTTCATGAGTTATGCGTTATACAGACACACACACAGACACACACACACACAGACACACACACACACACACAGACATCATCGCGAAAATAGTCAAAACGGATTCAGGGGACCTCAAAACGTAAAAAACCGTCGAAAACTCGAGGTCAAAAAAAATCATGATTCCTATACTTTCCTTATATCTGTATACAGATAGGAAAGTAAAAATTACTTAATTACATAATGAACTTGTCATGAAAGCTGCTTCGTTGCTTGAACTGTCAAATAATATTGTTTGTGACACTTCTGTTTACTCGTTAGTACAAAAGTTTTCGAAAAAATTTGACTTAGTTTAAATTAAATAGCTAAAAAAATAGAAAAATGGTTTACAGTTTGGAAGAAAGAACTGAAATTGTAGTTTTATATGGGATTGCAAACAGAAACTATTCGCAGACGGCAGCATTATTTAACGAAAACCATCCCAACAAAAATGTATCTGCTGTTTATGTAATTAATCTAATACAAAAATTTTTTGAAACTGGATCGGTAAATAATAAAAAACGTGATATGAATAATCGTGGAGCACGAGATGAAGCAACGCAAGTTGCAGTTCTTGGTCACGTAAATTTAGACCCACAGCTTTCAGTTAGAAAATTATCAGAAGCTTCGGCAGTGGCAAAAACAACGTGCCATAAAATATTAAAATTAAATAAAATCCATCCTTATAAAATACAGCTTCATCAAGAGTTGGGCGACGATGACTTCGATAGAAGAGTCCAATTTTGTGAAACTATGACAGGCATGATTCGGCAAAATAGAAATATTTTGCGAAATATTTGTTTCAGTGACGAAAGTTGCTTTTCCTTAAATGGTTTCGTAAATAGACACAATTGTCGATATTGGAGCGATGTTAATCTCCACGTTTTCCGAGAAGGCCATACGCAATGTCCCCAAAAAATTAATGTATGGGCTGGAATTCTAAATAACCAAATAATTGGTCCAATTTTCTATCACGAGAATTTAACTGGGCCTAGATATCTCGAGTTTTTAGAAGAATTAATACATCCTCTTATCATTCAGTGCTTGGAAGAAAACTTAGATCAAATGCAGGAGGATCAGTTATACTTTCAGAAAGACGGAGCTCCCCCTCATTACTGTTTAGAAGTAAGGCAATATTTAAATACCGTTTTTCCAGGACAATGGATAGGTCGTAGGGGTCCTATTGAATGGCCAGCTCGCTCCCCAGACTTGACCCCACTGGATTTCTTTTTATGGGGACATTTGAAGTCTGTTGTTTACAGGACACCACCACAATCCATTGATGATTTGCGTAATAGAATCATAGAGGAATGTAGAGATTTAACACCACATGTCTTTGAAAATATTCGGAACGCTTTCGAGAATAGACTGTACTATTGTTTAAATGTAAACGGTGAACATTTTGAACATTTGATTTAACTAAAAAAATAAAAAGAGTCCTTACTTTAGTTTATAAAGCGAAATTTTGTTGGTCTATAAGAATACCTATTTTTGTGATAAGTTGTATTTTTTGTGATGTTATATTTTTTTGGATAATTAGATTTTTTTGTTTCTATCTGCTTTAATTATTTCGAAATTTGTCTACTGTCCAAGGTTACTAGTTCTTTTTTTTAATATCTGGTATCTGAACCTTTAGCTGTAAATATCTTTCAAAGTTCATTATGTAATTAAGTAATTTTTTCACATAGAGGTACTAAAAAAACTACGCTCTTTCAGAATATGTAAAAAAAATACAGGGTGTCATTTAAACTTTTGAACCGCGGGTGGCTGGGGGCGGCAGATATCACGTTGGAGTGGTATCTTATACACTATTAATTTACCCCCTACTTACTTAATGACCTTCCAAAATTTCAAGTCGATATATTTTAAAATACCAGAAATAATTCCATTTAAAGTTTTCGCGCGGACACCCGGTATATAAATATAGTATATTATGTACCAACGGACTTTTTGTAGTAAAATACTTTTTTAAATTTTTACCAGTGACATCCGTACCGGGTTTGAACTGAATATTTTTGAAGAAAAATATGGTACACAACTTCACCCTTTTCGACTTAGAACCGGAAAGAACGCTCCAGGAATACTTGGTAGGGAACTTAATAAAACTAACCACAGGCACCGGACAACTCCAAAGGTAATATCTGAAAAGCAGGGGATTACAATAGACCCTAGAGGCCGCAGTGTTCTGGGCCAAATCTAACCCTACCTGCTTATAAAAGATAAAGATGGTCTAATATTATATGCTCAGATAAATAGTTGTTATAAAGAGATATAAATATAAAGTACCCTAAAGAGATGAAGTGCTACTTTCTACCTTGTAATTAGGAAAGAAAGTTAATTTTTCTATGGCTATAATAGTGAACCATGAAATGTCAAACATTAAATAATTATCTAATTAATTAAAAATGGATAGCATCGGGTTATAGCCACAGAATTATAGTGGATAACTAAACTGTAGGATAGCTGACTACCTAAGAGAGGCCCACCAATTTATGAGGATGCACAATGGAGTACTTATATTTTTATGTTATTTATGTTATATTAAAATAATGCGTTTTTATGAAATTTAACTGGGTGTTCACTGCACAAATGAACCAATGGAGAAACCGCCCCTGACTATGTCATCGGCGCATTATTCGGTGTACAGGCCTTGATTGTACAGTGTTCTTAGCAGTTCATCTGCCACTAGGTTCCACAGAAGAGGAGAAAGGTCTTGACACTATGGGCATCCCCTACATGGGTTTACTGGACATTTGCTGCTGTACTTGCCGTCCGCGTAACATGTTTTCTATCCACCAGCAGATGGTGTCTTCTATTCCATGTTTGCGAGAGACAGCTATCATTAATTATTTAAAGGAGGTGTTCAAAAGTTCTTTCTATGTCAAGGAATGCTCTTAGGACTATTTTTTGGTTACTGAGTACCCCCTCTATCTTGGTTACAAGATAATGCAGAGCAGACTCACAAGACCATAGTATGGGAGGTTAAAAACTAGACTATATATTTACTTCCCTATCAGCTTCTTTCAATGTATTTTCCCTCTTCCAACTCAGAGCCTAAAACAATGCTAAAAACATTTTGCTTTTATTTTTATCAGAAAAATAAATTTATTAAAAGGAATGCAAAATTGAAACAGACGTTTTAAATGTTGTCATAAATTCTAAACTCCTCGTTTCTTCAAAAGTGAACACAAGAAATTTTAAATAAAAAATCAAAGCTCAAGCACTTATGAATTTAGATGACAAATTTTTTTTTATTTGTTTCTGTTTAGAAATATCATATTCCTAATATTTCATTAAATTTTATTTCGTGTTCCTATTTCATTTTTTCATTCGACTGTATGTATTATTATTAGTTATAGTTTTAACTAAAATTTTAAAAAGTAGCATTACCTACGTATCTATTATATTATTTTATTAATTGAATAGTATTTTATTGTGTATCTTTCCTATGATTAGATTTTGTAAATATATGATATTTATTTCAAAATATCTTTTGATTTTTTTTGTTTGAGTTACGAAATTTTCAATTTGAATTATCATGGAACTTATTTATCGGGAATTAATTTTGATTTACAAATTGATATTACCAAGTTCTATTTAATGTATATCCATTCATTTGTGTGTGTTTGTAAGATTGGTAAGTAAAAGTAGAATTAAATACAAATTTATTATTTTCTACTAAGTTGTTGACATAGTCAAAATTAAAATAGAAACAATAGCACTTATTTCCTAGAGTCGTTACTCCACATATTTTGGAATCTCATTAAAATAAAAATTACCGAATTTATTATTTATTTTATTTAAAATCAAATAAATGAATCAAAGCCATATGTCACACATTTTCATTTATTTAGCAATGAAACTTGAGAATTACTGGTTTCCTTTACACTCAGTATACTGTAATTTAAGATGTGTTACATGCGACATATATGGGTGAACTTAAAAAAATATGGGCTTGTAATTTTTTATATAACAATATACCCCTTCAATTTAAAAACATTCTCGATGACGACATATATTATTAGGTAGGGGAGGTAATTGGAATTTTTTTAAAAGTGGAAAACTACAATCTAAAATAGACCTATCCCAGCTTTACCTATATAAAATAATTACTTCGTAAGATAATGAAGCGTTTCCACGGTATAAATAATTGGATAAAAATACAAATATAACTTTGGTTTTTAACTTTAATAATACTAAATATGTTTTAGTTAAAATATTTTTACGTGTTTCAGTATAACTATTAAAACTTTTCCACATGGTAAAATTAGTTCATCTCGCATCTTAATTCTTAACTTAAACTTAATTATAAACTTAAACTTATTCTAAAATATTTCTAACATATTTCTAAACTCATTCTAAACTTATTTCTAAATGTATTTCTAAACTTACTTCTAAACTTTATTTCTAAACTTATTTCTAAACTTTCTAAACTTATTTTCTAACTTATTTCTAACTTATTTCTAAACTTATTTCTAAACTTATTTCTAAACTTATTTCTAAACTTATTTCTAAACTTATTTCTAAACTTATTTCTAAACTTATTTCTAAACTTATTTCTAAACTTATTTCAAAACTTATTTCTAAACTTATTCTAAACTTATTTCTAAACTTATTTCTAACCTTATTTCTAAACTTATTTCTAAACTTATTTCTAAACTTATTTCTAAACTTATTTCTAAACTTATTTCTAAACTTATTTCCTAAACTTATTTCTAAATTTATTTCTAAACTTATTCTAAACTTATTGCTAAACTTATTTCTGAACTTATTTCTAAACTTATTCTAAACTTATTCTAAACTTATTCTAACTTATTTCTAAACTTATTTCTAACTTATTTCCAAACTTATTTCTAAACTTATTTCTAAACTTATTTCTAAACTTAATTTCTAAACTTATTTCTAAACTTATTTCTAAACTTACTTCTATACTTATTTCTAAACTTATTTCTAAACTTATTTCTAAACTTATTTCTAACTTATTTCTAAACTTATTTCTAAACTTATTTCTAAACTTATTTCTAAACTTATTTCTAAACTTATTTCTAAACTTATTTCTAAACTTATTTCTAAACTTATTTCTAAACTTATTTCTAAACTTATTTCTAATTATTTCTAACTATTTCTAAACTTACTTCTATACTTACTTCTATACTTATTTCTAAACTTATTTCTAAACTTATTCTAAACTTATTTCTAAACTTATTTCTAAACTTATTTCTAAACTTATTTCTAAACTTATTTTCTAAACTTATTCTAAACTTATTTCTAAACTTATTTCTAAACTTATTTCTAAACTTATTTCTAAACTTATTTCTAAACTTATTCTAAACTTATTTCTAAACTTTATTTCTAACTTATTTCTAAACTTATTTCTAAACTTATTTCTAAACTTATTTCTAAACTTATTTCTAAACTTATTTCTAAACTTATTTCTAAACTTATTTCTAAACTTATTTCTAAACTTATTTCTAAACTTATTTCTAAACTTATTTCTAAACTTATTTCTAAACTTATTTCTAAACTTATTTCTAACTTATTTCTAAACTTATTTCTAAACTTATTTCTAAACTTATTTCTAAACTTATTTCTAAACTTATTTCTAAACTTTATTTCTTAAACTTATTTCTAAACTTATTTCTAAACTTATTCTAAACTTATTTCTAAACTTATTTCTAAACTTATTTCTAAACTTATTTCTAAACTTATTTCTAAACTTATTTCTAAACTTATTTCTAACTTATTTCTAAACTTATTTCTAAACTTATTTCTAAACTTATTTCTAAACTTATTTCTAAACTTATTTCTAAACTTATTTCTAAACTTATTCTAAACTTATTTCTAAACTTTAACTTATTTCTAAACTTATTTCTAAACTTATTTCTAAACTTATTTCTAAACTTACTTCTATACTTATTTCTAAACTTATTTCTAAACTTATTTCTAAACTTATTCTAAACTTATTTCTAAACTTATTTCTAAACTTATTTCTAAACTTATTTCTAAACTTATTTCTTAAACTTATTTCTAAACTTATTTCTAAACTTATTTCTAAACTTATTTCTAAACTTATTTCTAACTTATTTCTAAACTTATTTCTAAACTTATTTCTAAACTTATTTCTAAACTTATTTCTAAACTTATTTCTAAACTTATTTCTAAACTTATTTCTAAACTTATTTCTAAACTTATTTCTAAACTTATTTCTAAACTTATTTCTAAACTTATTTCTAAACTTATTCGTAAACTTATTTCTAACTTATTTCTAAACTTATTTCTAAACTTATTTCTAACTTATTTCTAAACTTATTTCTAAACTTATTTCTAAACTTATTTCTAAACTTATTTCTAACTTACTTTCTATACTTATTTCTAAACTTATTTCTAAACTTATTTCTAAACTTATTTCTAAACTTATTTCTAAACTTATTCTAAACTTATTTCTAAACTTATTTCTAAACTTATTTCTAAACTTATTTCTAAACTTATTTCTAAACTTATTTCTAAACTTATTTCTAAACTTATTTCTAAACTTATTTCTAAACTTTACTTTCTATACTTATTTCTAAACTTATTTCTAAACTTATTTCTAAACTTATTTCTAAACTTATTTCTAAACTTATTTCTAAACTTATTTCTAAACTTATTTCTAAACTTATTTCTAACTTATTCTAAACTTATTTCTAAACTATTTCTAAACTTACTTCTATACTTAATTTCTAAACTTATTTCTAAACTTATTTCTAAACTTATTTCTAAACTTATTTCTAAACTTATTTCTAAACTTATTTCTAAACTATTTCTATACTTATTTCTAACTTATTTCTAAACTTATTTCTAAACTTATTTCTAAAACTTTTTCTAACATATTTCTAAACTTAATTTCTAAACTTATTTCTAAACTTATTTCTAAACTTATTTCTAAACTTATTTCTAAACTTATTTCTAAACTTATTTCTAAACTTATTTCTAAACTTATTTCTAAACTTATTTCTAAACTTATTTCTAAACTTATTTCTAAACTTATTTCTAAACTTATTTCTAAACTTATTTCTAAACTTATTTCTAAACTTAATTTCTAAACTTATTTCTAAACTTATTTCTAAACTTATTTCTAAACTTATTTCTAACTTATTTCTAAACTTATTTCTAAACTTATTTCTAAACTTATTTCTAAACTTATTTCTAACTTATTTCTAAACTTATTTCTAAACTTATTTCTAACTTATTTCTAAACTTATTTCTAAACTTATTTCTAAACTTATTTCTAAACTTATTTCTAAACTTATTTCTAAACTTATTTCTAAACTTATTTCTAAAACTTATTTCTAAACTTATTTCTAAACTTATTTCTAAACTTATTTCTAAACTTATTTCTAAACTTATTTCTAAACTTATTTCTAAACTTATTTCTAAACTTATTCTAAACTTATTTCTAAACTTATTTCTAAACTTATTTCTAAACTTATTTCTAAACTTATTTCTAAACTTATTTCTAAACTTATTTCTAAACTTATTTCTAAACTTATTTCTAAACTTATTTCTAAACTTATTTCTAAACTTATTTCTAAACTTATTTCTAAACTTATTTCTAAACTTATTTCTAAAACTTATTCTAAACTTATTTCTAAACTTATTTCTAAACTTATTTCTAAACTTACTTCTAAACTTATCTTCTAAACTTATTTCTAAACTTAATTTTTCTAAACTTTATTTCTAAACTTATTTCTAAACTTATTTCTAAACTTATTTCTAAACTTATTTCTAAACTTATTTCTAAACTTATTTCTAAACTTATTTCTAAACTTATTTCTAAACTTATTTCTAAACTTATTTTCTAAACTTATTTCTAAACTTATTTCTAAACTTATTTCTAAACTTATTTCTAAACTTATTCTAAACTTATTTCTAAACTTATTTCTAAACTTATTTCTAAACTTATTTCTAAACTTATTTCTAAACTTATTTCTAAAACTTATTCTAAACTTATTTCTAAACTCTACTTTCTAAACTTATTTCTAAACTTATTTCTAAACTTATTTCTAAACTTATTCTAAACTTATTTCTAAACTTATTTCTAAACTTATTTTTCTAAACTTATTTCTAAACTTATTTCTAAACTTATTTCTTAAACTTATTTTCTAAACTTATTTCTTAACTTATTTCTAAACTTATTTCTAAACTATTTCTAAACTTATTTCTAAACTTATTTCTAAACTTAGTTTCTAACTTATTTCTAAACTTATTCTAAACTTATTCTAACTTATTCTAAACTTATTTCTAAACTTTTATTTCTAAACTTATTCTAAACTTATTTTAAACTTATTCTAAACTTATTTCTAAACTTATTTCTAAACTTATTTTTCTAAACTTATTCTAAACTTATGTCTAACTTTATTTCTGAACTGATTTCTAATCTTATTTACTAAAACTTATATTTCTGAACTAACTTATTTCTA